>JAOWCC010000627.1:0-142370 GCA_030867875.1 Actinernus sp. WN-2022
GAATCTCTCCGTTTGAGAATTTTACGGCACATTGAACGTTTTTAAGATTAGCTCGCGGTCAGGAATCTATGAATTGGCTGGAAAGATGGAATCTCTCCGTTTGAGAATTTTACGGCACATTGAACGTTTTTAAGATTAGCTCGCGGTCAGGAATCTATGAATTGGCTGGAAAGATGGAATCTCTCCGTTTGAGAATTTTACGGCACATTGAACGTTTTTAAGATTAGCTCGCGGTCAGGAATCTATGAATTGGCTGGAAAGATGGAATCTCTCCGTTTGAGAATTTTACGGCACATTGAACGTTTTTAAGATTAGCTCGCGGTCAGGAATCTCTGAATTGGCTGGAAAGATGGAATCTCTCCGTTTGAGAATTTTACGGCACATTGAACGTTTTTAAGATTAGCTCGCGGTCAGGAATCTATGAATTGGCTGGAAAGATGGAATCTCTCCGTTTGAGAATTTTACGGCACATTGAACGTTTTTAAGATTAGCTCGCGGTCAGGAATCTATGAATTGACTGGAAAGATGGAATCTCTCCGTTTGAGAATTTTACGGCACATTGAACGTTTTTAAGATTAGCTCGCTGTCAGGAATCTATGAATTGGCTGGAAAGATGGAATCTCTCCGTTTGAGAATTTTACGGCACATTGAACGTTTTTAAGATTAGCTCGCGGTCAGGAATCTATGAATTGGCTGGAAAGATGGAATCTCTCCGTTTGAGAATTTTACGGCACATTGAACGTTTTTAAGATTAGCTCGCGGTCAGGAATCTATGAATTGGCTGGAAAGATGGAATCTCTCCGTTTGAGAATTTTACGGCACATTGAACGTTTTAAGATTAGCTCGCGGTCAGGAATCTATGAATTGGCTGGAAAGATGGAATCTCTCCGTTTGAGAATTTTACGGCACATTGAACGTTTTTAAGATTAGCTCGCGGTCAGGAATCTATGAATTGGCTGGAAAGATGGAATCTCTCCGTTTGAGAATTTTACGGCACATTGAACGTTTTTAAGATTAGCTCGCGAGCAGGAATCTATGAATTGGCTGGAAAGATGGAATCTCTCCGTTTGAGACTTTTACGGCACATTGAACGTTTTTAAGATTAGCTCGCGAGTAGGAATCTATGAATTGGCTGGAAAGATGAAATCTCTCCGTTTGAGACTTTTACGGCACATTGAACGTTTTTAAGATTAGCTCGCGAGGAGAACTCTATGAATTGGCTGGAAAGATGGAATCTCTCCGTTTGAGAATTTTACGGCACATTGAACGTTTTTAAGATTAGCTCGCGGTCAGGAATCTATGAATTGGCTGGAAAGATGGAATCTCTCCGTTTGAGAATTTTACGGCACATTCAACGTTTTTAAGATTAGCTCGCGGTCAGGAATCTATGAATTGGCTGGAAAGATGGAATCTCTCCGTTTGAGAATTTTACGCCACATTGAACGTTTTTAAGATTAGCTCGCGGTCAGGAATCTATGAATTGGCTGGAAAGATGGAATCTCTCCGTTTGAGAATTTTACGCCACATTGAACGTTTTTAAGATTAGCTCGCGGTCAGGAATCTATGAATTGGCTGGAAAGATGGAATCTCTCCGTTTGAGAATTTTACGGCACATTGAACGTTTTTAAGATTAGCTCGCGGTCAGGAATCTATGAATTGGCTGGAAAGATGGAATCTCTCCGTTTCAGAATTTTACGGCACATTGAACGTTTTTAAGATTAGCTCGCGAGCAGGAATCTATGAATTGGCTGGAAAGATGGAATCACTCCGTTTAAGAATTTTACGGCACATTGAACGTTTTTAAGATTAGCTCGCGAGCAGGAATCTATGAATTGGCTGGAAAGATGGAATCTCTCCGTTTGAGAATTTTACGGCACATTGAACGTTTTTAAGATTAGCTCGCGAGCAGGAATCTATGAATTGGCTGGAAAGATGGAATCTCTCCGTTTGAGACTTTTACGGCACATTGAACGTTTTTAAGATTAGCTCGCGAGGAGGAATCTATGAATTGGCTGGAAAGATGTAATCTCTCCGTTTGAGAATTTTACGGCACATTGAACGTTTTTAAGATTAGCTCGCGGTCAGGAATCTATGAATTGGCTGGAAAGATGGAATCTCTCCGTTTGAGAATTTTACGGCACATTGAACGTTTTTAAGATTAGCTCGCGGTCAGGAATCTATGAATTGGCTGGAAAGATGGAATCTCTCCGTTTGAGAATTTTACGGCACATTGAACGTTTTTAAGATTAGCTCGCGAGCAGGAATCTATGAATTGGCTGGAAAGATGGAATCTCTCCGTTTGAGACTTTTACGGCACATTGAACGTTTTTAAGATTAGCTCGCGAGGAGGAATCTATGAATTGGCTGGAAAGATGGAATCTCTCCGTTTGAGAATTTTACGGCACATTGAACGTTTTTAAGATTAGCTCGCGGTCAGGAATCTATGAATTGGCTGGAAAGATGGAATCTCTCCGTTTGAGAATTTTACGGCACATTGAACGTTTTTAAGATTAGCTCGCGGTCAGGAATCTATGAATTGGCTGGAAAGATGGAATCTCTCCGTTTGAGAATTTTACGGCACATTGAACGTTTTTAAGATTAGCTCGCGGTCAGGAATCTATGAATTGGCTGGAAAGATGGAATCTCTCCGTTTGAGAATTTTACGGCACATTGAACGTTTTTAAGATTAGCTCGCGGTCAGGAATCTATGAATTGGCTGGAAAGATGGAATCTCTCCGTTTCAGAATTTTACGGCACATTGAACGTTTTTAAGATTAGCTCGCAAGCAGGAATCTATGAATTGGCTGGAAAGATGGAATCACTCCGTTTGAGAATTTTACGGCACATTGAACGTTTTTAAGATTAGCTCGCGAGCAGGAATCTATGAATTGGCTGGAAAGATGGAATCTCTCCGTTTGAGAATTTTACGGCACATTGAACGTTTTTAAGATTAGCTCGCGAGCAGGAATCTATGAATTGGCTGGAAAGATGGAATCTCTCCGTTTGAGACTTTTACGGCACATTGAACGTTTTTAAGATTAGCTCGCGAGGAGGAATCTATGAATTGGCTGGAAAGATGGAATCTCTCCGTTTGAGAATTTTACGGCACATTGAACGTTTTTAAGATTAGCTCGCGGTCAGGAATCTATGAATTGGCTGGAAAGATGGAATCTCTCCGTTTGAGAATTTTACGGCACATTGAACGTTTTTAAGATTAGCTCGCGGTCAGGAATCTATGAATTGGCTGGAAAGATGGAATCTCTCCGTTTGAGAATTTTACGGCACATTGAACGTTTTTAAGATTAGCTCGCGGTCAGGAATCTATGAATTGGCTGGAAAGATGGAATCTCTCCGTTTGAGAATTTTACGGCACATTGAACGTTTTTAAGATTAGCTCGCGAGCAGGAATCTATGAATTGGCTGGAAAGATGGGAATCTCTCCGTTTGAGACTTTTACGGCACATTGAACGTTTTTAAGATTAGCTCGCGAGGAGGAATCTATGAATTGGCTGGAAAGATGGAATCTCTCCGTTTGAGAATTTTACGGCACATTGAACGTTTTTAAGATTAGCTCGCGGTCAGGAATCTATGAATTGGCTGGAAAGATGGAATCTCTCCGTTTGAGAATTTTACGGCACATTGAACGTTTTTAAGATTAGCTCGCGGTCAGGAATCTATGAATTGGCTGGAAAGATGGAATCTCTCCGTTTGAGAATTTTACGGCACATTGAACGTTTTTAAGATTAGCTCGCGGTCAGGAATCTATGAATTGGCTGGAAAGATGGAATCTCTCCGTTTCAGAATTTTACGGCACATTGAACGTTTTTAAGATTAGCTCGCGAGCAGGAATCTATGAATTGGCTGGAAAGATGGAATCACTCCGTTTGAGAATTTTACGGCACATTGAACGTTTTTAAGATTAGCTCGCGAGCAGGAATCTATGAATTGGCTGGAAAGATGGAATCTCTCCGTTTGAGAATTTTACGGCACATTGAACGTTTTTAAGATTAGCTCGCGAGCAGGAATCTATGAATTGGCTGGAAAGATGGAATCTCTCCGTTTGAGACTTTTACGACACATTGAACGTTTTTAAGATTAGCTCGCGAGGAGGAATCTATGAATTGGCTGGAAAGATGGAATCTCTCCGTTTGAGAATTTTACGGCACATTGAACGTTTTTAAGATTAGCTCGCGGTCAGGAATCTATGAATTGGCTGGAAAGATGGAATCTCTCCGTTTGAGAATTTTACGGCACATTGAACGTTTTTAAGATTAGCTCGCGGTCAGGAATCTATGAATTGGCTGGAAAGATGGAATCTCTCCGTTTGAGAATTTTACGGCACAATTAACGTTTTTAAGATTAGCTCGCGGTCAGGAATCTATGAATTGGCTGGAAAGATGGAATCTCTCCGTTTGAGAATTTTACGGCACATTGAACGTTTTTAAGATTAGCTCGCGGTCAGGAATCTATGAATTGGCTGGAAAGATGGAATCTCTCCGTTTGAGAATTTTACGGCACATTGAACGTTTTTAAGATTAGCTCGCGGTCAGGAATCTCTGAATTGGCTGGAAAGATGGAATCTCTCCGTTTGAGAATTTTACGCACATTGAACGTTTTTAAGATTAGCTCGCGGTCAGGAATCTATGAATTGGCTGGAAAGATGGAATCTCTCCGTTTGAGAATTTTACGGCACATTGAACGTTTTTAAGATTAGCTCGCGGTCAGGAATCTATGAATTGGCTGGAAAGATGGAATCTCTCCGTTTGAGAATTTTACGGCACATTGAACGTTTTTAAGATTAGCTCGCGGTCAGGAATCTATGAATTGGCTGGAAAGATGGAATCTCTCCGTTTGAGAATTTTACGGCACATTGAACGTTTTTAAGATTAGCTCGCGGTCAGGAATCTATGAATTGGCTGGAAAGATGGAATCTCTCCGTTTGAGAATTTTACGGCACATTGAACGTTTTTAAGATTAGCTCGCGGTCAGGAATCTATGAATTGGCTGGAAAGATGGAATCTCTCCGTTTGAGAATTTTACGGCACATTGAACGTTTTTAAGATTAGCTCGCGGTCAGGAATCTATGAATTGGCTGGAAAGATGGAATCTCTCCGTTTGAGAATTTTACGGCACATTGAACGTTTTAAGATTAGCTCGCGGTCAGGAATCTCTGAATTGGCTGGAAAGATGGAATCTCTCCGTTTGAGAATTTTACGGCACATTGAACGTTTTTAAGATTAGCTCGCGGTCAGGAATCTATGAATTGGCTGGAAAGATGGAATCTCTCCGTTTTAGAATTTTACGGCACATTGAACGTTTTTAAGATTAGCTCGCGAGCAGGAATCTATGAATTGGCTGGAAAGATGGAATCTCTCCGTTTGAGAATTTTACTGCACATTGAACGTTTTTAAGATTAGCTCGCGAGCAGGAATCTATGAATTGGCTGGAAAGATGGAATCTCTCCGTTTGAGAATTTTACGGCACATTGAACGTTTTTAAGATTAGCTCGCGAGCAGGAATCTATGAATTGGCTGGAAAGATGGAATCTCTCCGTTTGAGACTTTTACGGCACATTGAACGTTTTTAAGATTAGCTCGCGAGGAGGAATCTATGAATTGGCTGGAAAGATGGAATCTCTCCGTTTGAGAATTTTACGGCACATTGAACGTTTTTAAGATTAGCTCGCGGTCAGGAATCTATGAATTGGCTGGAAAGATGGAATCTCTCCGTTTGAGAATTTTACGGCACATTGAACGTTTTTAAGATTAGCTCGCGGTCAGGAATCTATGAATTGGCTGAAAGATGGAATCTCTCCGTTTGAGAATTTTACGGCACATTGAACGTTTTTAAGATTAGCTCGCGGTCAGGAATCTATGAATTGGCTGGAAAGATGGAGTCTCTCCGTTTGAGAATTTTACGGCACATTGAACGTTTTTAAGATTAGCTCGCGGTCAGGAATCTTTCAATTGGCTGGAAAGATGGAATCTCTCCGTTTGAGAATTTTACGGCACATTGAACGTTTTTAAGATTAGCTCGCGGTCAGGAATCTATGAATTGGCTGGAAAGATGGAATCTCTCCGTTTGAGAATTTTACGGCACATTGAACGTTTTTAAGATTAGCTCGCGGTCAGGAATCTCTGAATTGGCTGGAAAGATGGAATCTCTCCGTTTGAGAATTTTACGGCACATTGAACGTTTTTAAGATTAGCTCGCGGTCAGGAATCTATGAATTGGCTGGAAAGATGGAATCTCTCCGTTTGAGAATTTTACGGCACATTGAACGTTTTTAAGATTAGCTCGCGGTCAGGAATCTATGAATTGGCTGGAAAGATGGAATCTCTCCGTTTGAGAATTTTACGGCACATTGAACGTTTTTAAGATTAGCTCGCGGTCAGGAATCTATGAATTGGCTGGAAAGATGGAATCTCTCCGTTTGAGAATTTTACGGCACATTGAACGTTTTTAAGATTAGCTCGCGGTCAGGAATCTATGAATTGGCTGGAAAGATGGAATCTCTCCGTTTGAGAATTTTACGGCACATTGAACGTTTTTAAGATTAGCTCGCGAGCAGGAATCTATGAATTGGCTGGAAAGATGGAATCTCTCCGTTTGAGACTTTTACGGCACATTGAACGTTTTTAAGATTAGCTCGCGAGGAGGAATCTATGAATTGGCTGGAAAGATGAAATCTCTCCGTTTGAGACTTTTACGGCACATTGAACGTTTTTAAGATTAGCTCGCGAGGAGGAATCTATGAATTGGCTGGAAAGATGGAATCTCTCCGTTTGAGAATTTTACGGCACATTGAACGTTTTTAAGATTAGCTCGCGGTCAGGAATCTATGAATTGGCTGGAAAGATGGAATCTCTCCGTTTGAGAATTTTACGGCACATTGAACGTTTTTAAGATTAGCTCGCGGTCAGGAATCTATGAATTGGCTGGAAAGATGGAATCTCTCCGTTTGAGAATTTTACGGCACATTGAACGTTTTTAAGATTAGCTCGCGGTCAGGAATCTATGAATTGGCTGGAAAGATGGAATCTCTCCGTTTGAGAATTTTACGCCACATTGAACGTTTTTAAGATTAGCTCGCGGTCAGGAATCTATGAATTGGCTGGAAAGATGGAATCTCTCCGTTTGAGAATTTTACGGCACATTGAACGTTTTTAAGATTAGCTCGCGGTCAGGAATCTCTGAATTGGCTGGAAAGATGGAATCTCTCCGTTTGAGAATTTTACGGCACATTGAACGTTTTTAAGATTAGCTCGCGGTCAGGAATCTCTGAATTGGCTGGAAAGATGGAATCTCTCCGTTTGAGAATTTTACGGCACATTGAACGTTTTTAAGATTAGCTCGCGGTCAGGAATCTATGAATTGGCTGGAAAGATGGAATCTCTCCGTTTGAGAATTTTACGGCACATTGAACGTTTTTAAGATTAGCTCGCGAGCAGGAATCTATGAATTGGCTGGAAAGATGGAATCTCTCCGTTTGAGAATTTTACTGCACATTGAACGTTTTTAAGATTAGCTCGCGAGCAGGAATCTATGAATTGGCTGGAAAGATGGAATCTCTCCGTTTGAGAATTTTACGGCACATTGAACGTTTTTAAGATTAGCTCGCGAGCAGGAATCTATGAATTGGCTGGAAAGATGGAATCTCTCCGTTTGAGACTTTTACGGCACATTGAACGTTTTTAAGATTAGCTCGCGAGGAGGAATCTATGAATTGGCTGGAAAGATGGAATCTCTCCGTTTGAGAATTTTACGGCACATTGAACGTTTTTAAGATTAGCTCGCGGTCAGGAATCTATGAATTGGCTGGAAAGATGGAATCTCTCCGTTTGAGAATTTTACGGCACATTGAACGTTTTTAAGATTAGCTCGCGGTCAGGAATCTATGAATTGGCTGGAAAGATGGAATCTCTCCGTTTGAGAATTTTACGGCACATTGAACGTTTTTAAGATTAGCTCGCGGTCAGGAATCTATGAATTGGCTGGAAAGATGGAGTCTCTCCGTTTGAGAATTTTACGGCACATTGAACGTTTTTAAGATTAGCTCGCGGTCAGGAATCTTTCAATTGGCTGGAAAGATGGAATCTCTCCGTTTGAGAATTTTACGGCACATTGAACGTTTTAAGATTAGCTCGCGGTCAGGAATCTATGAATTGGCTGGAAAGATGGAATCTCTCCGTTTGAGAATTTTACGGCACATTGAACGTTTTTAAGATTAGCTCGCGGTCAGGAATCTCTGAATTGGCTGGAAAGATGGAATCTCTCCGTTTGAGAATTTTACGGCACATTGAACGTTTTTAAGATTAGCTCGCGGTCAGGAATCTATGAATTGGCTGGAAAGATGAATCTCTCCGTTTGAGAATTTTACGGCACATTGAACGTTTTTAAGATTAGCTCGCGGTCAGGAATCTATGAATTGGCTGGAAAGATGGAATCTCTCCGTTTGAGAATTTTACGGCACATTGAACGTTTTTAAGATTAGCTCGCGGTCAGGAATCTATGAATTGGCTGGAAAGATGGAATCTCTCCGTTTGAGAATTTTACGGCACATTGAACGTTTTTAAGATTAGCTCGCGAGCAGGAATCTATGAATTGGCTGGAAAGATGGAATCTCTCCGTTTGAGAATTTTACTGCACATTGAACGTTTTTAAGATTAGCTCGCGAGCAGGAATCTATGAATTGGCTGGAAAGATGGAATCTCTCCGTTTGAGAATTTTACGGCACATTGAACGATTTTAAGATTAGCTCGCGAGCAGGAATCTATGAATTGGCTGAAAGATGGAATCTCTCCGTTTGAGACTTTTACGGCACATTGAACGTTTTTAAGATTAGCTCGCGAGGAGGAATCTATGAATTGGCTGGAAAGATGGAATCTCTCCGTTTGAGACTTTTACGGCACATTGAACGTTTTTAAGATTAGCTCGCGAGGAGGAATCTATGAATTGGCTGGAAAGATGGAATCTCTCCGTTTGAGAATTTTACGGCACATTGAACGTTTTTAAGATTAGCTCGCGGTCAGGAATCTATGAATTGGCTGGAAAGATGGAATCTCTCCGTTTGAGAATTTTACGGCACATTGAACGTTTTTAAGATTAGCTCGCGGTCAGGAATCTATGAATTGGCTGGAAAGATGGAATCTCTCCGTTTGAGAATTTTACGGCACATTGAACGTTTTTAAGATTAGCTCGCGGTCAGGAATCTATGAATTGGCTGGAAAGATGGAGTCTCTCCGTTTGAGAATTTTACGGCACATTGAACGTTTTTAAGATTAGCTCGCGGTCAGGAATCTTTGAATTGGCTGGAAAGATGGAATCTCTCCGTTTGAGAATTTTACGGCACATTGAACGTTTTTAAGATTAGCTCGCGGTCAGGAATCTATGAATTGGCTGGAAAGATGGAATCTCTCCGTTTGAGAATTTTACGGCACATTGAACGTTTTTAAGATTAGCTCGCGGTCAGGAATCTCTGAATTGGCTGGAAAGATGGAATCTCTCCGTTTGAGAATTTTACGGCACATTGAACGTTTTTAAGATTAGCTCGCGGTCAGGAATCTCTGAATTGGCTGGAAAGATGGAATCTCTCCGTTTGAGAATTTTACGGCACATTGAACGTTTTTAAGATTAGCTCGCGGTCAGGAATCTATGAATTGGCTGGAAAGATGGAATCTCTCCGTTTGAGAATTTTACGGCACATTGAACGTTTTTAAGATTAGCTCGCGAGCAGGAATCTATGAATTGGCTGGAAAGATGGAATCTCTCCGTTTGAGAATTTTACTGCACATTGAACGTTTTTAAGATTAGCTCGCGAGCAGGAATCTATGAATTGGCTGGAAAGATGGAATCTCTCCGTTTGAGAATTTTACGGCACATTGAACGTTTTTAAGATTAGCTCGCGAGCAGGAATCTATGAATTGGCTGGAAAGATGGAATCTCTCCGTTTGAGACTTTTACGGCACATTGAACGTTTTTAAGATTAGCTCGCGAGGAGGAATCTATGAATTGGCTGGAAAGATGGAATCTCTCCGTTTGAGAATTTTACGGCACATTGAACGTTTTTAAGATTAGCTCGCGGTCAGGAATCTATGAATTGGCTGGAAAGATGGAATCTCTCCGTTTGAGAATTTTACGGCACATTGAACGTTTTTTAAGATTAGCTCGCGGTCAGGAATCTATGAATTGGCTGGAAAGATGGAATCTCTCCGTTTGAGAATTTTACGGCACATTGAACGTTTTTAAGATTAGCTCGCGGTCAGGAATCTATGAATTGGCTGGAAAGATGGAGTCTCTCCGTTTGAGAATTTTACGGCACATTGAACGTTTTTAAGATTAGCTCGCGGTCAGGAATCTTTCAATTGGCTGGAAAGATGGAATCTCTCCGTTTGAGAATTTTACGGCACATTGAACGTTTTTAAGATTAGCTCGCGGTCAGGAATCTATGAATTGGCTGGAAAGATGGAATCTCTCCGTTTGAGAATTTTACGGCACATTGAACGTTTTTAAGATTAGCTCGCGGTCAGGAATCTCTGAATTGGCTGAAAGATGGAATCTCTCCGTTTGAGAATTTTACGGCACATTGAACGTTTTAAGATTAGCTCGCGGTCAGGAATCTATGAATTGGCTGGAAAGATGGAATCTCTCCGTTTGAGAATTTTACGGCACATTGAACGTTTTTAAGATTAGCTCGCGGTCAGGAATCTATGAATTGGCTGGAAAGATGGAATCTCTCCGTTTGAGAATTTTACGGCACATTGAACGTTTTTAAGATTAGCTCGCGGTCAGGAATCTATGAATTGGCTGGAAAGATGGAATCTCTCCGTTTGAGAATTTTACGGCACATTGAACGTTTTTAAGATTAGCTCGCGAGCAGGAATCTATGAATTGGCTGGAAAGATGGAATCTCTCCGTTTGAGAATTTTACTGCACATTGAACGTTTTTAAGATTAGCTCGCGAGCAGGAATCTATGAATTGGCTGGAAAGATGGAATCTCTCCGTTTGAGAATTTTACGGCACATTGAACGATTTTAAGATTAGCTCGCGAGCAGGAATCTATGAATTGGCTGGAAAGATGGAATCTCTCCGTTTGAGACTTTTACGGCACATTGAACGTTTTTAAGATTAGCTCGCGAGAGGAATCTATGAATTGGCTGGAAAGATGGAATCTCTCCGTTTGAGACTTTTACGGCACATTGAACGTTTTTAAGATTAGCTCGCGAGGAGGAATCTATGAATTGGCTGGAAAGATGGAATCTCTCCGTTTGAGAATTTTACGGCACATTGAACGTTTTTAAGATTAGCTCGCGGTCAGGAATCTATGAATTGGCTGGAAAGATGGAATCTCTCCGTTTGAGAATTTTACGGCACATTGAACGTTTTTAAGATTAGCTCGCGGTCAGGAATCTATGAATTGGCTGGAAAGATGGAATCTCTCCGTTTGAGAATTTTACGGCACATTGAACGTTTTTAAGATTAGCTCGCGGTCAGGAATCTATGAATTGGCTGGAAAGATGGAGTCTCTCCGTTGAGAATTTTACGGCACATTGAACGTTTTTAAGATTAGCTCGCGGTCAGGAATCTTTGAATTGGCTGGAAAGATGGAATCTCTCCGTTTGAGAATTTTACGGCACATTGAACGTTTTAAGATTAGCTCGCGAGCAGGAATCTATGAATTGGCTGGAAAGATGGAATCTCTCCGTTTGAGAATTTTACGGCACATTGAACGTTTTTAAGATTAGCTCGCGAGCAGGAATCTATGAATTGGCTGGAAAGATGGAATCTCTCCGTTTGAGAATTTTACGGCACATTGAACGTTTTTAAGATTAGCTCGCGGTCAGGAATCTATGAATTGGCTGGAAAGATGGAATCTCTCCGTTTGAGAATTTTACGGCACATTGAACGTTTTTAAGATTAGCTCGCGGTCAGGAATCTATGAATTGGCTGGAAAGATGGAATCTCTCCGTTTGAGAATTTTACGGCACATTGAACGTTTTTAAGATTAGCTCGCGAGCAGGAATCTATGAATTGGCTGGAAAGATGGAATCTCTCCGTTTGAGAATTTCACGGCACATTGAACGTTTTTAAGATTAGCTCGCGAGCAGGAATCTATGAATTGGCTGGAAAGATGGAATCTCTCCGTTTGAGAATTTTACGGCACATTGAACGTTTTTAAGATTAGCTCGCGGTCAGGAATCTATGAATTGGCTGGAAAGATGGAGTCTCTCCGTTTGAGAATTTTACGGCACATTGAACGTTTTTAAGATTAGCTCGCGGTCAGGAATCTTTGAATTGGCTGGAAAGATGGAATCTCTCCGTTTGAGAATTTTACGGCACATTGAACGTTTTTAAGATTAGCTCGCGAGCAGGAATCTATGAATTGGCTGGAAAGATGGAATCTCTCCGTTTGAGAATTTTACGGCACATTGAACGTTTTTAAGATTAGCTCGCGAGCAGGAATCTATGAATTGGCTGGAAAGATGGAATCTCTCCGTTTGAGAATTTTACGGCACATTGAACGTTTTTAAGATTAGCTCGCGGTCAGGAATCTATGAATTGGCTGGAAAGATGGAATCTCTCCGTTTGAGAATTTTACGGCACATTGAACGTTTTTAAGATTAGCTCGCGGTCAGGAATCTATGAATTGGCTGGAAAGATGGAATCTCTCCGTTTGAGAATTTTACGGCACATTGAACGTTTTTAAGATTAGCTCGCGAGCAGGAATCTATGAATTGGCTGGAAAGATGGAATCTCTCCGTTTGAGAATTTCACGGCACATTGAACGTTTTTAAGATTAGCTCGCGAGCAGGAATCTATGAATTGGCTGAAAGATGGAATCTCTCCGTTTGAGAATTTTACGGCACATTGAACGTTTTTAAGATTAGCTCGCGAGCAGGAATCTATGAATTGGCTGGAAAGATGGAATCTCTCCGTTTGAGAATTTTACGGCACATTGAACGTTTTTAAGATTAGCTCGCGGTCAGGAATCTATGAATTGGCTGGAAAGATGGAATCTCTCCGTTTGAGAATTATACGGCACATTGAACGTTTTTAAGATTAGCTCGCGGTCAGGAATCTATGAATTGGCTGGAAAGATGGAATCTCTCCGTTTGAGAATTTTACGGCACATTGAACGTTTTTAAGATTAGCTCGCGAGCAGGAATCTATGAATTGGCTGGAAAGATGGAATCTCTCCGTTTGAGAATTTTACTGCACATTGAACGTTTTTAAGATTAGCTCGCGAGCAGGAATCTATGAATTGGCTGGAAAGATGGAATCTCTCCGTTTGAGAATTTTACGGCACATTGAACGTTTTTAAGATTAGCTCGCGAGCAGGAATCTATGAATTGGCTGGAAAGATGGAATCTCTCCGTTTGAGACTTTTACGGCACATTGAACGTTTTAAGATTAGCTCGCGAGGAGGAATCTATGAATTGGCTGGAAAGATGGAATCTCTCCGTTTGAGAATTTTACGGCACATTGAACGTTTTTAAGATTAGCTCGCGGTCAGGAATCTATGAATTGGCTGGAAAGATGGAATCTCTCCGTTTGAGAATTTTACGGCACATTGAACGTTTTTAAGATTAGCTCGCGGTCAGGAATCTATGAATTGGCTGGAAAGATGGAATCTCTCCGTTTGAGAATTTTACGGCACATTGAACGTTTTTAAGATTAGCTCGCGGTCAGGAATCTATGAATTGGCTGGAAAGATGGAGTCTCTCCGTTTGAGAATTTTACGGCACATTGAACGTTTTTAAGATTAGCTCGCGGTCAGGAATCTTTCAATTGGCTGGAAAGATGGAATCTCTCCGTTGAGAATTTTACGGCACATTGAACGTTTTTAAGATTAGCTCGCGAGGAGGAATCTATGAATTGGCTGGAAAGATGGAATCTCTCCGTTTGAGACTTTTACGGCACATTGAACGTTTTTAAGATTAGCTCGCGAGGAGGAATCTATGAATTGGCTGGAAAGATGGAATCTCTCCGTTTGAGAATTTTACGGCACATTGAACGTTTTTAAGATTAGCTCGCGGTCAGGAATCTATGAATTGGCTGGAAAGATGGAATCTCTCCGTTTGAGAATTTTACGGCACATTGAACGTTTTTAAGATTAGCTCGCGGTCAGGAATCTATGAATTGGCTGGAAAGATGGAATCTCTCCGTTTGAGAATTTTACGGCACATTGAACGTTTTTAAGATTAGCTCGCGTCAGGAATCTATGAATTGGCTGGAAAGATGGAGTCTCTCCGTTTGAGAATTTTACGGCACATTGAACGTTTTTAAGATTAGCTCGCGGTCAGGAATCTTTGAATTGGCTGGAAAGATGGAATCTCTCCGTTTGAGAATTTTACGGCACATTGAACGTTTTTAAGATTAGCTCGCGAGCAGGAATCTATGAATTGGCTGGAAAGATGGAATCTCTCCGTTTGAGAATTTTACGGCACATTGAACGTTTTTAAGATTAGCTCGCGAGCAGGAATCTATGAATTGGCTGGAAAGATGGAATCTCTCCGTTTGAGAATTTTACGGCACATTGAACGTTTTTAAGATTAGCTCGCGGTCAGGAATCTATGAATTGGCTGGAAAGATGGAATCTCTCCGTTTGAGAATTTTACGGCACATTGAACGTTTTTAAGATTAGCTCGCGGTCAGGAATCTATGAATTGGCTGGAAAGATGGAATCTCTCCGTTTGAGAATTTTACGGCACATTGAACGTTTTTAAGATTAGCTCGCGAGCAGGAATCTATGAATTGGCTGGAAAGATGGAATCTCTCCGTTTGAGAATTTCACGGCACATTGAACGTTTTTAAGATTAGCTCGCGAGCAGGAATCTATGAATTGGCTGGAAAGATGGAATCTCTCCGTTTGAGAATTTTACGGCACATTGAACGTTTTTAAGATTAGCTCGCGAGCAGGAATCTATGAATTGGCTGGAAAGATGGAATCTCTCCGTTTGAGAATTTTTACGGCACATTGAACGTTTTTAAGATTAGCTCGCGGTCAGGAATCTATGAATTGGCTGGAAAGATGGAATCTCTCCGTTTGAGAATTTTACGGCACATTGAACGTTTTTAAGATTAGCTCGCGATCAGGAATCTATGAATTGGCTGGAAAGATGGAATCTCTCCGTTTGAGACTTTTACGGCACATTGAACGTTTTTAAGATTAGCTCGCGATCAGGAATCTAGGAATTGGCTGGAAAGATGGAATCTCTCCGTTTGAGACTTTTACGGCACATTGAACGTTTTTAAGATTAGCTCGCGAGGAGGAATCTATGAATTGGCTGGAAAGATGAAATCTCTCCGTTTGAGAATTTTACGGCACATTGAACGTTTTTAAGATTAGCTCGCGGTCAGGAATCTATGAATTGGCTGGAAAGATGGAATCTCTCCGTTTGAGAATTATACGGCACATTGAACGTTTTTAAGATTAGCTCGCGGTCAGGAATCTATGAATTGGCTGGAAAGATGGAATCTCTCCGTTTGAGAATTTTACGGCACATTGAACGTTTTTAAGATTAGCTCGCGATCAGGAATCTATGAATTGGCTGGAAAGATGGAATCTCTCCGTTTGAGACTTTTACGGCACATTGAACGTTTTTAAGATTAGCTCGCGAGGAGGAATCTATGAATTGGCTGGAAAGATGAAATCTCTCCGTTTGAGAATTTTACGGCACATTGAACGTTTTTAAGATTAGCTCGCGTCAGGAATCTATGAATTGGCTGGAAAGATGGAATCTCTCCGTTTGAGAATTTTACGGCACATTGAACGTTTTTAAGATTAGCTCGCGAGCAGGAATCTATGAATTGGCTGGAAAGATCTCTCCGTTTGAGAATTTTACGGCACATTGAACCTTTTTAAGATTAGCTCGCGGTCAGGAATCTATGAATTGGCTGGAAAGATGGAATCTCTCCGTTTGAGAATTTTACGGCACATTGAACGTTTTTAAGATTAGCTCGCGGTAGGAATCTATGAATTGGCTGGAAAGATGGAATCTCTCCGTTTGAGAATTTTACGGCACATTGAACGTTTTTAAGATTAGCTCGCGGTCAGGAATCTATGAATTGGCTGGAAAGATGGAATCTCTCCGTTTGAGAATTTTACGGCACATTGAACGTTTTTAAGATTAGCTCGCGGTCAGGAATCTATGAATTGGCTGGAAAGATGGAATCTCTCCGTTTGAGAATTTTACGGCACATTGAACGTTTTTAAGATTAGCTCGCGGTCAGGAATCTATTAATTGGCTGGAAAGATGGAATCTCTCCGTTTGAGAATTTTACGGCACATTGAACGTTTTTAAGATTAGCTCGCGATCAGGAATCTAGGAATTGGCTGGAAAGATGGAATCTCTCCGTTTGAGACTTTTACGGCACATTGAACGTTTTTAAGATTAGCTCGCGAGCAGGAATCTATGAATTGGCTGGAAAGATGGAATCTCTCCGTTTGAGAATTTTACGGCACATTGAACGTTTTTAAGATTAGCTCGCGAGCAGGAATCTATGAATTGGCTGGAAAGATGGAATCTCTCCGTTTGAGAATTTTACGGCACATTGAACGTTTTTAAGATTAGCTCGCGGTCAGGAATCTATGAATTGGCTGGAAAGATGGAATCTCTCCGTTTGAGAATTTTACGGCACATTGAACGTTTTTAAGATTAGCTCGCGGTTATTGTAGGTATCATGCATAATGTCTATTCTCTCCTCTGAGAATACCAAGACAATGGTCTACATTAGAGTTAACAAAAGAAGCTGGAAAGATGGAATCTCTCCGTTTGAGAATTTTACGGCACATTGAACGTTTTTAAGATTAGCTCGCGAGCAGGAATCTATGAATTGGCTGGAAAGATGGAATCTCTCCGTTTGAGAATTTTACAGCACATTGAACGTTTTTAAGATTAGCTCGCGGTAGCAATCTATGAATTGGCTGGAAAGATGGAATCTCTCCGTTTGAGAATTTTACGGCACATTGAACGTTTTTAAGATTAGCTCGCGAGCAGGAATCTATGAATTGGCTGGAAAGATGGAATCTCTCCGTTTGAGAATTTTACGGCACATTGAACGTTTTTAAGATTAGCTCGCGGTCAGGAATCTATGAATTGGCTGGAAAGATGGAATCTCTCCGTTTGAGAATTTTACGGCACATTCAACGTTTTTAAGATTAGCTCGCGGTCAGGAGTCTATGAATTGGCTGGAAAGATGGAATCTCTCCGTTTGAGAATTTTACGGCACATTGAACGTTTTTAAGATTAGCTCGCGGTCAGGAATCTATGAATTGGCTGGAAAGATGGAATCTCTCCGTTTGAGAATTTTACGGCACATTGAACGTTTTTAAGATTAGCTCGCGATCAGGAATCTATGAATTGGCTGGAAAGATGGAATCTCTCCGTTTGAGACTTTTACGGCACATTGAACGTTTTTAAGATTAGCTCGCGATCAGGAATCTAGGAATTGGCTGGAAAGATGGAATCTCTCCGTTTGAGACTTTTACGGCACATTGAACGTTTTTAAGATTAGCTCGCGAGGAGGAATCTATGAATTGGCTGGAAAGATTGAAATCTCTCCGTTTGAGAATTTTACGGCACATTGAAGGTTTTTAAGATTAGCTCGCGGTCAGGAATCTATGAATTGGCTGGAAAGATGGAATCTCTCCGTTTGAGAATTATACGGCACATTGAACGTTTTTAAGATTAGCTCGCGGTCAGGAATCTATGAATTGGCTGGAAAGATGGAATCTCTCCGTTTGAGAATTTTACGGCACATTGAACGTTTTTAAGATTAGCTCGCGATCAGGAATCTATGAATTGGCTGGAAAGATGGAATCTCTCCGTTTGAGACTTTTACGGCACATTGAACGTTTTTAAGATTAGCTCGCGAGGAGGAATCTATGAATTGGCTGGAAAGATGAAATCTCTCCGTTTGAGAATTTTACGGCACATTGAACGTTTTTAAGATTAGCTCGCGTCAGGAATCTATGAATTGGCTGGAAAGATGGAATCTCTCCGTTTGAGAATTTTACGGCACATTGAACGTTTTTAAGATTAGCTCGCGAGCAGGAATCTATGAATTGGCTGGAAAGATCTCTCCGTTTGAGAATTTTACGGCACATTGAACGTTTTTAAGATTAGCTCGCGGTCAGGAATCTATGAATTGGCTGGAAAGATGGAATCTCTCCGTTTGAGAATTTTACGGCACATTGAACGTTTTTAAGATTAGCTCGCGGTAGGAATCTATGAATTGGCTGGAAAGATGGAATCTCTCCGTTTGAGAATTTTACGGCACATTGAACGTTTTTAAGATTAGCTCGCGGTCAGGAATCTATGAATTGGCTGGAAAGATGGAATCTCTCCGTTTGAGAATTTTACGGCACATTGAACGTTTTTAAGATTAGCTCGCGGTCAGGAATCTATGAATTGGCTGGAAAGATGGAATCTCTCCGTTTGAGAATTTTACGGCACATTGAACGTTTTTAAGATTAGCTCGCGGTCAGGAATCTATGAATTGGCTGGAAAGATGGAATCTCTCCGTTTGAGAATTTTACGGCACATTGAACGTTTTTAAGATTAGCTCGCGATCAGGAATCTAGGAATTGGCTGGAAAGATGGAATCTCTCCGTTTGAGACTTTTACGGCACATTGAACGTTTTTAAGATTAGCTCGCGAGCAGGAATCTATGAATTGGCTGGAAAGATGGAATCTCTCCGATTGAGAATTTTACGGCACATTGAACGTTTTTAAGATTAGCTCGCGAGCAGGAATCTATGAATTGGCTGGAAAGATGGAATCTCTCCGTTTGAGAATTTTACGGCACATTGAACGTTTTTAAGATTAGCTTTCGGTCAGGAATCTATGAATTGGCTGGAAAGATGGAATCTCTCCGTTTGAGAATTTTACGGCACATTGAACGTTTTTAAGATTAGCTCGCGGTTATTGTAGGTATCATGCATAATGTCTATTCTCTCCTCTGAGAATACCAAGACAATGGTCTACATTAGAGTTAACAAAAGAAGCTGGAAAGATGGAATCTCTCCGTTTGAGAATTTTACGGCACATTGAACGTTTTTAAGATTAGCTCGCGAGCAGGAATCTATGAATTGGCTGGAAAGATGGAATCTCTCCGTTCGAGAATTTTACGGCACATTGAACGTTTTTAAGATTAGCTCGCGATCAGGAATCTATGAATTGGCTGGAAAGATGGAATCTCTCCGTTTGAGACTTTTACGGCACATTGAACGTTTTTAAGATTAGCTCGCGAGGAGGAATCTATGAATTGGCTGGAAAGATGAAATCTCTCCGTTTGAGAATTTTACGGCACATTGAACGTTTTTAAGATTAGCTCGCGGTCAGGAATCTATGAATTGGCTGGAAAGATGGAATCTCTCCGTTTGAGAATTTTACGGCACATTGAACGTTTCTAAGATTTGCTCGCGGTCAGGAATCTATGAATTGGCTGGAAAGATGGAATCTCTCCGTTTGAGAATTTTACGGCACATTGAACGTTTTTAAGATTAGCTCGCGGTCAGGAATCTATGAATTGGCTGGAAAGATGGAATCTCTCCGTTTGAGACTTTTACGGCACATTGAACGTTTTTAAGATTAGCTCGCGGTCAGGAATCTATGAATTGGCTGGAAAGATGAAATCTCTCCGTTTGAGAATTTTACGGCACATTGAACGTTTTTAAGATTAGCTCGCGGTCAGGAATCTATGAATTGGCTGGAAAGATGGAATCTCTCCGTTTGAGACTTTTACGGCACATTGAACGTTTTTAAGATTAGCTCGCGAGGAGGAATCTATGAATTGGCTGGAAAGATGGAATCTCTCCGTTTGAGAATTTTACGGCACATTGAACGTTTTTAAGATTAGCTCGCGAGCAGGAATCTATGAATTGGCTGGAAAGATGGAATCTCTCCGTTTGAGAATTTTACGGCACATTGAACGTTTTTAAGATTAGCTCGCGAGCAGGAATCTATTAATTGGCTGGAAAGATGGAATCTCTCCGTTTGAGTTTTTTACGGCACATTGAACGTTTTTAAGATTAGCTCGCGGTCAGGAATCTATGAATTGGCTGGAAAGATGGAATCTCTCCGTTTGAGAATTTTACGGCACATTGAACGTTTTTAAGATTAGCTCGCGGTCAGGAATCTATGAATTGGCTGGAAAGATGGAATCTCTCCGTTTGAGAATTTTACGGCACATTGAACGTTTTTAAGATTAGCTCGCGGTCAGGAATCTATGAATTGGCTGGAAAGATGGAATCTCTCCGTTTGATAATTTTACGGCACATTGAACGTTTTTAAGATTAGCTCGCGGTTATTGTAGGTATCATGCATAATGTCTATTCTCTCCTCTGAGAATACCAAGACAATGGTCTACATTAGAGTTAACAAAAGAAGCTGGAAAGATGGAATCTCTCCGTTTGAGAATTTTACGGCACATTGAACGTTTTTAAGATTAGCTCGCGAGCAGGAATCTATGAATTGGCTGGAAAGATGGAATCTCTCCGTTTGAGAATTTTACAGCACATTGAACGTTTTTAAGATTAGCTCGCGGTAGCAATCTATGAATTGGCTGGAAAGATGGAATCTCTCCGTTTGATAATTTTACGGCACATTGAACGTTTTTAAGATTAGCTCGCGGTTATTGTAGGTATCATGGATAATGTCTATTCTCTCCTCTGAGAATACCAAGACAATGGTCTACATTAGAGTTAACAAAAGAAGCTGGAAAGATGGAATCTCTCCGTTTGAGACTTTTACGGCACATTGAACGTTTTTAAGATTAGCTCGCGGTCAGGAATCTATGAATTGGCTGGAAAGATGGAATCTCTCCGTTTGAGAATTTTACGGCACATTGAACGTTTTTAAGATTAGCTCGCGGTCAGGAATCTATGAATTGGCTGGAAAGATGGAATCTCTCCGTTTGAGAATTTTACGGCACATTGAACGTTTTTAAGATTAGCTCGCGGTCAGGAATCTATGAATTGGCTGGAAAGATGGAATCTCTCCGTTTGAGAATTTTACGGCACATTGAACGTTTTTAAGATTAGCTCGCGGTTATTGTAGGTATCATGCATAATGTCTATTCTCTCCTCTGAGAATACCAAGACAATGGTCTACATTAGAGTTAACAAAAGAAGCTGGAAAGATGGAATCTCTCCGTTCGAGAATTTTACGGCACATTGAACGTTTTTAAGATTAGCTCGCGATCAGGAATCTATGAATTGGCTGGAAAGATGGAATCTCTCCGTTTGAGACTTTTACGGCACATTGAACGTTTTTAAGATTAGCTCGCGAGGAGGAATCTATGAATTGGCTGGAAAGATGAAATCTCTCCGTTTGAGAATTTTACGGCACATTGAACGTTTTTAAGATTAGCTCGCGGTCAGGAATCTATGAATTGGCTGGAAAGATGGAATCTCTCCGTTTGAGAATTTTACGGCACATTGAACGTTTTTAAGATTAGCTCGCGGTCAGGAATCTATGAATTGGCTGGAAAGATGGAATCTCTCCGTTTGAGAATTTTACGGCACATTGAACGTTTTTAAGATTAGCTCGCGGTCAGGAATCTATGAATTGGCTGGAAAGATGGAATCTCTCCGTTTGAGACTTTTACGGCACATTGAACGTTTTTAAGATTAGCTCGCGGTCAGGAATCTATGAATTGGCTGGAAAGATGAAATCTCTCCGTTTGAGAATTTTACGGCACATTGAACGTTTTTAAGATTAGCTCGCGGTCAGGAATCTATGAATTGGCTGGAAAGATGGAATCTCTCCGTTTGAGAATTTTACGGCACATTGAACCATGAGAGGACGCAAGTGGGTTTGTACTGTAAGTACACCCGGGGATTAAGTAATTAAGTTGTGGTCAGGTTAGGTGTTATGTTCTGTCAATGAAACTGACTAAAGCTGTCATGATAGTCTTTATATTTCAAACTCATTTTAGTGTGATGCATTTTATTAAAATTCATAATCCGGTTCTCGCAACCCGAGATCACAGTTCTAGACATGGCGCCAAAGAAGAGCCTTTTGCCCTTCCGCACTGTTTGTAGTTTACAACTGCTCGATACTAGCGGCAGACGGTCACGGATATATCATCAGCTTCAGAATCTGTGGATTAATCGGTACGTGCAAGCTCACTTTGAGTTTTCCGGTGGACATAATTCCAAAGTGGAAAAGTAATTCCATTCAATTTGGAAAATGGCCGTCCGTATGAAGAACAAGAGTCGTCCTCTGAAGATGAAATTTTAGTCTCATTCTTTGGTCTGATTGGAGTAATTCTACTACAGCATCAAATGTCTCGTTCAATTTCGACAAATACTTGTTTCGGATATGGCTGTGAAACGGTGTGCTTTCCTTTGACCTCAACAAAGAATTATTCTGGCGGGAAACCAGTGAGATCAGTCGACTCGTCATCGTCACAATCTCTAAATACGAAAGATATTTGCCATAATACAGACAGGATACTCTACTCTCTGAGAAGACATTTCTGGTAAAGATATGTATGAGCCAATCAATGCTATACAGCCATGGTTTAAGAACACTAACTGATCTTTGTAAACGTGAGGTGCGCTATCAGTTACCCAGCTATCTCAAGTAGCTTTCGGAATGGTCTTCGGAACACAATCTTCAACTATGTGGAGATGATGCGGGCCCTGGCTGGGCTGGCCTAAATTTTAAAACTGCGGAAAGGGTATTGTGGAAACACATGACAGGCGGTGAGTAACTCACAGATCACAAAACTTGGAAAGACGGAGGTAAGATTTGTTATTTAGTATTTTATTGAATTCAATACGTAGCATGTGCAAGAGCCCTGCTGGGTTAATTAGGTACGGATACTAGACCCTTTGTATTGTAATGCGGCCATTCGGCGTTTCCGTTTTAAAACAATAATTATTATACTGTACAATTACCATTTTCTAAATTAATAATATTTCCTGAAATTTATCATATATTCTCTTGATCTGGGTATTACCTAAAGAAAACCTAAAGAGGGCACAATAGTGGTGCTATTATAACTGCGTAAAAACTCCTGTTAAACAGAATATCTCTCTGTCAGGAACGCCTTGAGGTACCAACCATGCTTGTTATTTTACGCAGGTTTTTTTTTTCAATTAACCCAGCTTTGTATTGTAATGCGGCCATTCGGCGTTTTCGTTTTAAAACAATAATTATTATACTGTACAATTACCATTTTCTAAATTAATAATATTTCCTGAAATTTATCATATATTCTCTTGATCTGGGTATTACCTAAAGAAAACCTAAAGAGGGCACAATAGTGGTGCTATTATAACTGCGTAAAAACTCCTGTTAAACAGAATATCTCTCTGTCAGGAACGCCTTGAGGTACCAACCATGCTTGTTATTTTACGCAGGTTTTTTTTTTCAATTAACCCAGCTTTGTATTGTAATGCGGCCATTCGGCGTTTTCGTTTTAAAACAATAATTATTATATACTGTACAATTACCATGTTCTAAATTAATAATATTTCCTGAAATTTATCATATATTCTCTTCATCTGTGTATTACCTAAATAAAACCTAAAGTGGGCACAATATTGGTGCTATTGTAACCGCGTAAAAACTCCTGTTAAACAGAATATCTCTCTGTCAGGAACACCTTGAGGTACCAACTATGCTTGTTATTTTACGAAGTTTTTTTTCAAATATTATTTTCGTATGTAAACATTTTAAATGCGTACGGAGTAACTTTAGGTCAGTCCAGTCAGGCACCCAGACGTTTCGTCGGAGCGTGCTACTGCTAGCGATAAACTGTATTTTTTGTATGTAAACATTTTAAATGCGTACGGAGTAACTTTAGGTCAGACCAGTGGCACCCAGATGTTTCGTCGGAGCGTGCTGCTGCTAGCGATAAACTGTACTTTTTGTAACTTTAGGTCAGACCAGTGGCACCCAGATGTTTCGTCGGAGCGTGCTGCTGCTAGCGATAAACTGTACTTTTTGTAACTTTAGGTCAGACCAGTGACACCCAGATGTTTCGTCGGAGCGTGCTGCTGCTAGCGATAAACTCTATTTTTTGTATGTAAACATTTTAAATGCGTACGGAGTAACTTTAGGTCAGTCCAGTGGCACCCAGATGTTTCGTCGGAGCGTGCTGCTGCTAGCGATAAACTGTACTTTTTGTAACTTTAGGTCAGACCAGTGGCACCCAGATGTTTCGTCGGAGCGTGCTGCTGCTAGCGATAAACTGTACTTTTTGTAACTTTAGGTCAGTCCAGTGGCACCCAGATGTTTCGTCGGAGCGTGCTGCTGCTAGCGATAAACTGTACTTTTTGTAACTTTAGGTCAGACCAGTAGCACCCAGATGTTTCGTCGGAGCGTGCTGCTGCTAGCGATAAACTGTATTTTTTGTAACTTTAGGTCAGACCAGTGGCACCCAGATGTTTCGTCGGAGCGTGCTCCTGCTAGCGATAAACTGCAGTTTTTGTTACTTTAGGTCAGACCAGTGGCACCCAGATGTTTCGTCGGAGCGTGCTGCTGCTAGCGATAAACTGTACGTTTTGTAACTTTAGGTCAGACCAGTGGCACCCAGATGTTTCGTCGGAGCGTGCTGCTGCTAGCGATCGATAAACTGTATTTTTTGTATGTAAACATTTTAAATGCGTACGGAGTAACTTTAGGTAAGTCCAGTGGCACCCAGATGTTTCGTCGGAGCGTGCTGCTGCTAGCGATAAACTGTACTTTTTGTAACTTTAGGTCAGACCAGTGGCACCCAGATGTTTCGTCGGAGTGTGCTACTGCTAGAGATAAACCGTAGAAATCATGAACAGTAAATAATGGAATAAAAGAAAATTGTCTCATAAATGTTACAATAAAAACAATTTTAAAATAATGACTTGATATTGATTTCCTTCCGGCTGAAGTACTCTAATCTAACGAAAAACAAAGTATTTACCCCTTCAACTATTCTATTTATATCTATAACACACTCAGTGATAGAAAACTAAATGAAAAAATAACAATTCCTTCATTGTGTGAGAAATAAAATAAAATTGCAGACTATAGTCGGCCAAGCCGGGTTATCCTGGTGAATAGGACTGGATATATGAAGAAAAAATACAGCCCAGTGCCGGTCCATGCAGTATCTTTCAATTCGAAGCCGGCCGGGGATGCCTTGCCGGTTTTCTATCTCAACCGGCTTCCAACTAAGTCGATGACTATCTACCGATGTACTCACCATTATTGGTCATTTTGTAGTCAAAATCTAATTCTAAGCATTTGGAAAACCATGAGAAAAAATGTATTCCGGTTTTGTTTGTCATCTACTGACGGTCATGGCCTGTTTCAGCAATTTGATCTGGTTTATCCTTTGATGTAAAAGTGTATAGAATCGTCTAATAGGATTATTGGGGATTTAGACACCCCGAAACTTGAAACACAGCGTGGGTAATGGGAAGTATGAATGGAATCCAGGATAAGGTACAAAGAAATTAGCCGACGTACTTACAGTACACACCCACTTGCGTCCTCTCATGTTTTTAAGATTAGCTCGCGGTCAGGAATCTATGAATTGGCTGGAAAGATGGAATCTCTCCGTTTGAGAATTTTACGGCACATTGAACGTTTTTAAGATTAGCTCGCGGTCAGGAATCTATGAATTGGCTGGAAAGATGGAATCTCTCCGTTTGAGAATTTTACGGCACATTGAACGTTTTTAAGATTAGCTCGCGGTCAGGAATCTATGAATTGGCTGGAAAGATGGAATCTCTCCGTTTGAGAATTTTACGGCACATTGAACGTTTTTAAGATTAGCTCGCGGTCAGGAATCTATGAATTGGCTGGAAAGATGGAATCTCTCCGCTTGAGAATTTTACGGCACATTGAACGTTTTTAAGATTAGCTCGCGGTCAGGAATCTATGAATTGGGTGGAAAGATGGAATCTCTCCGTTTGAGAATTTTACGGCACATTGAACGTTTTTAAGATTAGCTCGCGGTCAGGAATCTATGAATTGGCTGGAAAGATGGAATCTCTCCGTTTGAGAATTTTACGGCACATTGAACGTTTTTAAGATTAGCTCGCGGTCAGGAATCTATGAATTGGCTGGAAAGATGGAATCTCTCCGTTTGAGAATTTTACGGCACATTGAACGTTTTCAAGATTAGCTCGCGGTCAGGAATCTATGAATTGGCTGGAAAGATGGAATCTCTCCGTTTGAGAATTTTAAGGCACATTGAACGTTTTTAAGATTAGCTCGCGGTTATTGTAGGTATCATGCATAATGTCTATTCTCTCCTCTGAGAATACCAAGACAATGGTCTACATTAGAGTTAACAAAAGAAGCTGGAAAGATGGAATCTCTCCGTTTGAGAATTTTACGGCACATTGAACGTTTTTAAGATTAGCTCGCGAGCAGGAATCTATGAATTGGCTGGAAAGATGGAATCTCTCCGTTTGAGAATTTTACAGCACATTGAACGTTTTTAAGATTAGCTCGCGGTAGCAATCTATGAATTGGCTGGAAAGATGGAATCTCTCCGTTTGATAATTTTACGGCACATTGAACGTTTTTAAGATTAGCTCGCGGTTATTGTAGGTATCATGCATAATGTCTATTCTCTCCTCTGAGAATACCAAGACAATGGTCTACATTAGAGTTAACAAAAGAAGCTGGAAAGATGGAATCTCTCCGTTTGAGAATTTTACGGCACATTGAACGTTTTTAAGATTAGCTCGCGAGCAGGAATCTATGAATTGGCTGGAAAGATGGAATCTCTCCGTTTGAGAATTTTACAGCACATTGAACGTTTTTAAGATTAGCTCGCGGTAGCAATCTATGAATTGCCTGGAAAGATGGAATCTCTCCGTTTGAGACTTTTACGGCACATTGAACGTTTTTAAGATTAGCTCGCGAGGAGGAATCTATGAATTGGCTGGAAAGATGGAATCTCTCCGTTTGAGAATTTTACGGCACATTGAACGTTTTTAAGATTAGCTCGCGAGCAGGAATCTATGAATTGGCTGGAAAGATGGAATCTCTCCGTTTGAGAATTTTACGGCGCATTGAACGTTTTTAAGATTAGCTCGCGAGCAGGAATCTATGAATTGGCTGGAAAGATGGAATCTCTCCGTTTGAGAATTTTACGGCACATTGAACGTTTTTAAGATTAGCTCGCGGTCAGGAATCTATGAATTGGCTGGAAAGATGGAATCTCTCCGTTTGAGAATTTTACGGCACATTGAACGTTTTTAAGATTAGCTCGCGGTCAGGAATCTATGAATTGGCTGGAAAGATGGAATCTCTCCGTTTGAGAATTTTACGGCACATTGAACGTTTTTAAGATTAGCTCGCGGTCAGGAATCTATGAATTGGCTGGAAAGATGGAATCTCTCCGTTTGATAATTTTACGGCACATTGAACGTTTTTAAGATTAGCTCGCGGTTATTGTAGGTATCATGCATAATGTCTATTCTCTCCTCTGAGAATACCAAGACAATGGTCTACATTAGAGTTAACAAAAGAAGCTGGAAAGATGGAATCTCTCCGTTTGAGAATTTTACGGCACATTGAACGTTTTTAAGATTAGCTCGCGAGCAGGAATCTATGAATTGGCTGGAAAGATGGAATCTCTCCGTTTGAGAATTTTACAGCACATTGAACGTTTTTAAGATTAGCTCGCGGTAGCAATCTATGAATTGGCGGGAAAGATGGAATCTCTCCGTTTGATAATTTTACGGCACATTGAACGTTTTTAAGATTAGCTCGCGGTTATTGTAGGTATCATGCATAATGTCTATTCTCTCCTCTGAGAATACCAAGACAATGGTCTACATTAGAGTTAACAAAAGAAGCTGGAAAGATGAAATCTCTCCGTTTGAGAATTTTACGGCACATTGAACGTTTTTAAGATTAGCTCGCGGTCAGGAATCTATGAATTGGCTGGAAAGATGGAATCTCTCCGTTTGAGAATTTTACGGCACATTGAACCATGAGAGGACGCAAGTGGGTTTGTACTGTAAGTACACCCGGGGATTAAGTAATTAAGTTGTGGTCAGGTTAGGTGTTATGTTCTGTCAATGAAACTGACTAAAGCTGTCATGATAGTCTTTATATTTCAAACTCATTTTAGTGTGATGCATTTTATTAAAATTCATAATCCGGTTCTCGCAACCCGAGATCACAGTTCTAGACATGGCGCCAAAGAAGAGCCTTTTGCCCTTCCGCACTGTTTGTAGTTTACAACTGCTCGATACTAGCGGCAGACGGTCACGGATATATCATCAGCTTCAGAATCTGTGGATTAATCGGTACGTGCAAGCTCACTTTGAGTTTTCCGGTGGACATAATTCCAAAGTGGAAAAGTAATTCCATTCAATTTGGAAAATGGCCGTCCGTATGAAGAACAAGAGTCGTCCTCTGAAGATGAAATTTTAGTCTCATTCTTTGGTCTGATTGGAGTAATTCTACTACAGCATCAAATGTCTCGTTCAATTTCGACAAATACTTGTTTCGGATATGGCTGTGAAACGGTGTGCTTTCCTTTGACCTCAACAAAGAATTATTCTGGCGGGAAACCAGTGAGATCAGTCGACTCGTCATCGTCACAATCTCTAAATACGAAAGATATTTGCCATAATACAGACAGGATACTCTACTCTCTGAGAAGACATTTCTGGTAAAGATATGTATGAGCCAATCAATGCTATACAGCCATGGTTTAAGAACACTAACTGATCTTTGTAAACGTGAGGTGCGCTATCAGTTACCCAGCTATCTCAAGTAGCTTTCGGAATGGTCTTCGGAACACAATCTTCAACTATGTGGAGATGATGCGGGCCCTGGCTGGGCTGGCCTAAATTTTAAAACTGCGGAAAGGGTATTGTGGAAACACATGACAGGCGGTGAGTAACTCACAGATCACAAAACTTGGAAAGACGGAGGTAAGATTTGTTATTTAGTATTTTATTGAATTCAATACGTAGCATGTGCAAGAGTCCTGCTGGGTTAATTAGGTACGGATACTAGACCCTTTGTATTGTAATGCGGCCATTCGGCGTTTCCGTTTTAAAACAATAATTATTATACTGTACAATTACCATTTTCTAAATTAATAATATTTCCTGAAATTTATCATATATTCTCTTGATCTGGGTATTACCTAAAGAAAACCTAAAGAGGGCACAATAGTGGTGCTATTATAACTGCGTAAAAACTCCTGTTAAACAGAATATCTCTCTGTCAGGAACGCCTTGAGGTACCAACCATGCTTGTTATTTTACGCAGGTTTTTTTTTTCAATTAACCCAGCTTTGTATTGTAATGCGGCCATTCGGCGTTTTCGTTTTAAAACAATAATTATTATACTGTACAATTACCATTTTCTAAATTAATAATATTTCCTGAAATTTATCATATATTCTCTTGATCTGGGTATTACCTAAAGAAAACCTAAAGAGGGCACAATAGTGGTGCTATTATAACTGCGTAAAAACTCCTGTTAAACAGAATATCTCTCTGTCAGGAACGCCTTGAGGTACCAACCATGCTTGTTATTTTACGCAGGTTTTTTTTTTCAATTAACCCAGCTTTGTATTGTAATGCGGCCATTCGGCGTTTTCGTTTTAAAACAATAATTATTATATACTGTACAATTACCATGTTCTAAATTAATAATATTTCCTGAAATTTATCATATATTCTCTTCATCTGTGTATTACCTAAATAAAACCTAAAGTGGGCACAATATTGGTGCTATTGTAACCGCGTAAAAACTCCTGTTAAACAGAATATCTCTCTGTCAGGAACACCTTGAGGTACCAACTATGCTTGTTATTTTACGAAGTTTTTTTTCAAATATTATTTTCGTATGTAAACATTTTAAATGCGTACGGAGTAACTTTAGGTCAGTCCAGTGGCACCCAGATGTTTCGTCGGAGCGTGCTGCTGCTAGCGATAAACTGTACTTTTTGTAACTTTAGGTCAGACCAGTGGCACCCAGATGTTTCGTCGGAGCGTGCTGCTGCTAGCGATAAACTGTACTTTTTGTAACTTTAGGTCAGTCCAGTGGCACCCAGATGTTTCGTCGGAGCGTGCTGCTGCTAGCGATAAACTGTACTTTTTGTAACTTTAGGTCAGACCAGTGGCACCCAGATGTTTCGTCGGAGCGTGCTGCTGCTAGCGATAAACTGTATTTTTTGTAACTTTAGGTCAGACCAGTGGCACCCAGATGTTTCGTCGGAGCGTGCTGCTGCTAGCGATAAACTGCAGTTTTTGTTACTTTAGGTCAGACCAGTGGCACCCAGATGTTTCGTCGGAGCGTGCTGCTGCTAGCGATCGATAAACTGTATTTTTTGTATGTAAACATTTTAAATGCGTACGGAGTAACTTTAGGTAAGTCCAGTGGCACCCAGATGTTTCGTCGGAGCGTGCTGCTGCTAGCGATAAACTGTACTTTTTGTAACTTTAGGTCAGACCAGTGGCACCCAGATGTTTCGTCGGAGTGTGCTACTGCTAGAGATAAACCGTAGAAATCATGAACAGTAAATAATGGAATAAAAGAAAATTGTCTCATAAATGTTACAATAAAAACAATTTTAAAATAATGACTTGATATTGATTTCCTTCCGGCTGAAGTACTCTAATCTATCGAAAAACAAAGTATTTACCCCTTCAACTATTCTATTTATATCTATAACACACTCAGTGATAGAAAACTAAATGAAAAAATAACAATTCCTTCATTGTGTGAGAAATAAAATAAAATTGCAGACTATAGTCGGCCAAGCCGGGTTATCCTGGTGAATAGGACTGGATACATGAAGAAAAAATACAGCCCAGTGCCGGTCCATGCAGTATCTTTCAATTCGAAGCCGGCCGGGGATGCCTTGCCGGTTTTCTATCTCAACCGGCTTCCAACTAAATCGATGACTATCTACCGATGTACTCACCATTATTGGTCATTTTGTAGTCAAAATCTAATTCTAAGCATTTGGAAAACCATGAGAAAAAATGTATTCCGGTTTTGTTTGTCATCTACTGACGGTCATGGCCTGTTTCAGCAATTTGATCTGGTTTATCCTTTGATGTAAAAGTGTATAGAATCGTCTAATAGGATTATTGGGGATTTAGACACCCCGAAACTTGAAACACAGCGTGGGTAATGGGAAGTATGAATGGAATCCAGGATAAGGTACAAAGAAATTAGCCGACGTACTTACAGTACACACCCACTTGCGTCCTCTCATGTTTTTAAGATTAGCTCGCGGTCAGGAATCTATGAATTGGCTGGAAAGATGGAATCTCTCCGTTTGAGAATTTTACGGCACATTGAACGTTTTTAAGATTAGCTCGCGGTCAGGAATCTATGAATTGGCTGGAAAGATGGAATCTCTCCGTTTGAGAATTTTACGGCACATTGAACGTTTTTAAGATTAGCTCGCGGTCAGGAATCTATGAATTGGCTGGAAAGATGGAATCTCTCCGTTTGAGAATTTTACGGCACATTGAACGTTTTTAAGATTAGCTCGCGGTCAGGAATCTATGAATTGGCTGGAAAGATGGAATCTCTCCGTTTGAGAATTTTACGGCACATTGAACGTTTTTAAGATTAGCTCGCGGTCAGGAATCTATGAATTGGCTGGAAAGATGGAATCTCTCCGTTTGAGAATTTTACGGCACATTGAACGTTTTTAAGATTAGCTCGCAGTCAGGAATCTATGAATTGGCTGGAAAGATGGAATCTCTCCGTTTGAGAATTTTACGGCACATTGAACGTTTTTAAGATTAGCTCGCGGTCAGGAATCTATGAATTGGCTGGAAAGATGGAATCTCTCCGTTTGAGAATTTTAAGGCACATTGAACGTTTTTAAGATTAGCTCGCGGTTATTGTAGGTATCATGCATAATGTCTATTCTCTCCTCTGAGAATACCAAGACAATGGTCTACATTAGAGTTAACAAAAGAAGCTGGAAAGATGGAATCTCTCCGTTTGAGAATTTTACGGCACATTGAACGTTTTTAAGATTAGCTCGCGAGCAGGAATCTATGAATTGGCTGGAAAGATGGAATCTCTCCGTTTGAGAATTTTACAGCACATTGAACGTTTTTAAGATTAGCTCGCGGTAGCAATCTATGAATTGGCTGGAAAGATGGAATCTCTCCGTTTGATAATTTTACGGCACATTGAACGTTTTTAAGATTAGCTCGCGGTTATTGTAGGTATCATGCATAATGTCTATTCTCTCCTCTGAGAATACCAAGACAATGGTCTACATTAGAGTTAACAAAAGAAGCTGGAAAGATGGAATCTCTCCGTTTGAGAATTTTACGGCACATTGAACGTTTTTAAGATTAGCTCGCGAGCAGGAATCTATGAATTGGCTGGAAAGATGGAATCTCTCCGTTTGAGAATTTTACAGCACATTGAACGTTTTTAAGATTAGCTCGCGGTAGCAATCTATGAATTGGCTGGAAAGATGGAATCTCTCCGTTTGAGACTTTTACGGCACATTGAACGTTTTTAAGATTAGCTCGCGAGGAGGAATCTATGAATTGGCTGGAAAGATGGAATCTCTCCGTTTGAGAATTTTACGGCACATTGAACGTTTTTAAGATTAGCTCGCGAGCAGGAATCTATGAATTGGCTGGAAAGATGGAATCTCTCCGTTTGAGAATTTTACGGCACATTGAACGTTTTTAAGATTAGCTCGCGAGCAGGAATCTATGAATTGGCTGGAAAGATGGAATCTCTCCGTTTGAGAATTTTACGGCACATTGAACGTTTTTAAGATTAGCTCGCGGTCAGGAATCTATGAATTGGCTGGAAAGATGGAATCTCTCCGTTTGAGAATTTTACGGCACATTGAACGTTTTTAAGATTAGCTCGCGGTCAGGAATCTATGAATTGGCTGGAAAGATGGAATCTCTCCGTTTGAGAATTTTACGGCACATTGAACGTTTTTAAGATTAGCTCGCGGTCAGGAATCTATGAATTGGCTGGAAAGATGGAATCTCTCCGTTTGATAATTTTACGGCACATTGAACGTTTTTAAGATTAGCTCGCGGTTATTGTAGGTATCATGCATAATGTCTATTCTCTCCTCTGAGAATACCAAGACAATGGTCTACATTAGAGTTAACAAAAGAAGCTGGAAAGATGGAATCTCTCCGTTTGAGAATTTTACGGCACATTGAACGTTTTTAAGATTAGCTCGCGAGCAGGAATCTATGAATTGGCTGGAAAGATGGAATCTCTCCGTTTGAGAATTTTACAGCACATTGAACGTTTTTAAGATTAGCTCGCGGTAGCAATCCATGAATTGGCTGGAAAGATGGAATCTCTCCGTTTGATAATTTTACGGCACATTGAACGTTTTTAAGATTAGCTCGCGGTTATTGTAGGTATCATGCATAATGTCTATTCTCTCCTCTGAGAATACCAAGACAATGGTCTACATTAGAGTTAACAAAAGAAGCTGGAAAGATGGAATCTCTCCGTTTGAGACTTTTACGGCACATTGAACGTTTTTAAGATTAGCTCGCGAGGAGGAATCTATGAATTGGCTGGAAAGATGAAATCTCTCCGTTTGAGAATTTTACGGCACATTGAACGTTTTTAAGATTAGCTCGCGGTCAGGAATCTATGAATTGGCTGGAAAGATGGAATCTCTCCGTTTGAGAATTTTACGGCACATTGAACCATGAGAGGACGCAAGTGGGTTTGTACTGTAAGTACACCCGGGGATTAAGTAATTAAGTTGTGGTCAGGTTAGGTGTTATGTTCTGTCAATGAAACTGACTAAAGCTGTCATGATAGTCTTTATATTTCAAACTCATTTTAGTGTGATGCATTTTATTAAAATTCATAATCCGGTTCTCGCAACCCGAGATCACAGTTCTAGACATGGCGCCAAAGAAGAGCCTTTTGCCCTTCCGCACTGTTTGTAGTTTACAACTGCTCGATACTAGCGGCAGACGGTCACGGATATATCATCAGCTTCAGAATCTGTGGATTAATCGGTACGTGCAAGCTCACTTTGAGTTTTCCGGTGGACATAATTCCAAAGTGGAAAAGTAATTCCATTCAATTTGGAAAATGGCCGTCCGTATGAAGAACAAGAGTCGTCCTCTGAAGATGAAATTTTAGTCTCATTCTTTGGTCTGATTGGAGTAATTCTACTACAGCATCAAATGTCTCGTTCAATTTCGACAAATACTTGTTTCGGATATGGCTGTGAAACGGTGTGCTTTCCTTTGACCTCAACAAAGAATTATTCTGGCGGGAAACCAGTGAGATCAGTCGACTCGTCATCGTCACAATCTCTAAATACGAAAGATATTTGCCATAATACAGACAGGATACTCTACTCTCTGAGAAGACATTTCTGGTAAAGATATGTATGAGCCAATCAATGCTATACAGCCATGGTTTAAGAACACTAACTGATCTTTGTAAACGTGAGGTGCGCTATCAGTTACCCAGCTATCTCAAGTAGCTTTCGGAATGGTCTTCGGAACACAATCTTCAACTATGTGGAGATGATGCGGGCCCTGGCTGGGCTGGCCTAAATTTTAAAACTGCGGAAAGGGTATTGTGGAAACACATGACAGGCGGTGAGTAACTCACAGATCACAAAACTTGGAAAGACGGAGGTAAGATTTGTTATTTAGTATTTTATTGAATTCAATACGTAGCATGTGCAAGAGCCCTGCTGGGTTAATTAGGTACGGATACTAGACCCTTTGTATTGTAATGCGGCCATTCGGCGTTTCCGTTTTAAAACAATAATTATTATACTGTACAATTACCATTTTCTAAATTAATAATATTTCCTGAAATTTATCATATATTCTCTTGATCTGGGTATTACTTAAGAAAACCTAAAGAGGGCACAATAGTGGTGCTATTATAACTGCGTAAAAACTCCTGTTAAACAGAATATCTCTCTGTCAGGAACGCCTTGAGGTACCAACCATGCTTGTTATTTTACGCAGGTTTTTTTTTTCAATTAACCCAGCTTTGTATTGTAATGCGGCCATTCGGCGTTTTCGTTTTAAAACAATAATTATTATACTGTACAATTACCATTTTCTAAATTAATAATATTTCCTGAAATTTATCATATATTCTCTTGATCTGGGTATTACCTAAAGAAAACCTAAAGAGGGCACAATAGTGGTGCTATTATAACTGCGTAAAAACTCCTGTTAAACAGAATATCTCTCTGTCAGGAACGCCTTGAGGTACCAACCATGCTTGTTATTTTACGCAGGTTTTTTTTTTCAATTAACCCAGCTTTGTATTGTAATGCGGCCATTCGGCGTTTTCGTTTTAAAACAATAATTATTATATACTGTACAATTACCATGTTCTAAATTAATAATATTTCCTGAAATTTATCATATATTCTCTTCATCTGTGTATTACCTAAATAAAACCTAAAGTGGGCACAATATTGGTGCTATTGTAACCGCGTAAAAACTCCTGTTAAACAGAATATCTCTCTGTCAGGAACACCTTGAGGTACCAACTATGCTTGTTATTTTACGAAGTTTTTTTTCAAATATTATTTTCGTATGTAAACATTTTAAATGCGTACGGAGTAACTTTAGGTCAGTCCAGTGGCACCCAGATGTTTCGTCGGAGCGTGCTGCTGCTAGCGATAAACTGTACTTTTTGTAACTTTAGGTCAGACCAGTGGCACCCAGATGTTTCGTCGGAGCGTGCTGCTGCTAGCGATAAACTGTACTTTTTGTAACTTTAGGTCAGTCCAGTGGCACCCAGATGTTTCGTCGGAGCGTGCTGCTGCTAGCGATAAACTGTACTTTTTGTAACTTTAGGTCAGACCAGTGGCACCCAGATGTTTCGTCGGAGCGTGCTGCTGCTAGCGATAAACTGTATTTTTTGTAACTTTAGGTCAGACCAGTGGCACCCAGATGTTTCGTCGGAGCGTGCTGCTGCTAGCGATAAACTGCAGTTTTTGTTACTTTAGGTCAGACCAGTGGCACCCAGATGTTTCGTCGGAGCGTGCTGCTGCTAGCGATCGATAAACTGTATTTTTTGTATGTAAACATTTTAAATGCGTACGGAGTAACTTTAGGTAAGTCCAGTGGCACCCAGATGTTTCGTCGGAGCGTGCTGCTGCTAGCGATAAACTGTACTTTTTGTAACTTTAGGTCAGACCAGTGGCACCCAGATGTTTCGTCGGAGTGTGCTACTGCTAGAGATAAACCGTAGAAATCATGAACAGTAAATAATGGAATAAAAGAAAATTGTCTCATAAATGTTACAATAAAAACAATTTTAAAATAATGACTTGATATTGATTTCCTTCCGGCTGAAGTACTCTAATCTATCGAAAAACAAAGTATTTACCCCTTCAACTATTCTATTTATATCTATAACACACTCAGTGATAGAAAACTAAATGAAAAAATAACAATTCCTTCATTGTGTGAGAAATAAAATAAAATTGCAGACTATAGTCGGCCAAGCCGGGTTATCCTGGTGAATAGGACTGGATACATGAAGAAAAAATACAGCCCAGTGCCGGTCCATGCAGTATCTTTCAATTCGAAGCCGGCCGGGGATGCCTTGCCGGTTTTCTATCTCAACCGGCTTCCAACTAAATCGATGACTATCTACCGATGTACTCACCATTATTGGTCATTTTGTAGTCAAAATCTAATTCTAAGCATTTGGAAAACCATGAGAAAAAATGTATTCCGGTTTTGTTTGTCATCTACTGACGGTCATGGCCTGTTTCAGCAATTTGATCTGGTTTATCCTTTGATGTAAAAGTGTATAGAATCGTCTAATAGGATTATTGGGGATTTAGACACCCCGAAACTTGAAACACAGCGTGGGTAATGGGAAGTATGAATGGAATCCAGGATAAGGTACAAAGAAATTAGCCGACGTACTTACAGTACACACCCACTTGCGTCCTCTCATGTTTTTAAGATTAGCTCGCGGTCAGGAATCTATGAATTGGCTGGAAAGATGGAATATCTCCGTTTGAGAATTTTACGGCACATTGAACGTTTTTAAGATTAGCTCGCGGTCAGGAATCTATGAATTGGCTGGAAAGATGGAATCTCTCCGTTTGAGAATTTTACGGCACATTGAACGTTTTTAAGATTAGCTCGCGGTCAGGAATCTATGAATTGGCTGGAAAGATGGAATCTCTCCGTTTGAGAATTTTACGGCACATTGAACGTTTTTAAGATTAGCTCGCGGTCAGGAATCTATGAATTGGCTGGAAAGATGGAATCTCTCCGCTTGAGAATTTTACGGCACATTGAACGTTTTTAAGATTAGCTCGCGGTCAGGAATCTATGAATTGGGTGGAAAGATGGAATCTCTCCGTTTGAGAATTTTACGGCACATTGAACGTTTTTAAGATTAGCTCGCGGTCAGGAATCTATGAATTGGCTGGAAAGATGGAATCTCTCCGTTTGAGAATTTTACGGCACATTGAACGTTTTTAAGATTAGCTCGCAGTCAGGAATCTATGAATTGGCTGGAAAGATGGAATCTCTCCGTTTGAGAATTTTACGGCACATTGAACGTTTTTAAGATTAGCTCGCGGTCAGGAATCTATGAATTGGCTGGAAAGATGGAATCTCTCCGTTTGAGAATTTTAAGGCACATTGAACGTTTTTAAGATTAGCTCGCGGTTATTGTAGGTATCATGCATAATGTCTATTCTCTCCTCTGAGAATACCAAGACAATGGTCTACATTAGAGTTAACAAAAGAAGCTGGAAAGATGGAATCTCTCCGTTTGAGAATTTTACGGCACATTGAACGTTTTTAAGATGAGCTCGCGAGCAGGAATCTATGAATTGGCTGGAAAGATGGAATCTCTCCGTTTGAGAATTTTACAGCACATTGAACGTTTTTAAGATTAGCTCGCGGTAGCAATCTATGAATTGGCTGGAAAGATGGAATCTCTCCGTTTGATAATTTTACGGCACATTGAACGTTTTTAAGATTAGCTCGCGGTTATTGTAGGTATCATGCATAATGTCTATTCTCTCCTCTGAGAATACCAAGACAATGGTCTACATTAGAGTTAACAAAAGAAGCTGGAAAGATGGAATCTCTCCGTTTGAGAATTTTACGGCACATTGAACGTTTTTAAGATTAGCTCGCGAGCAGGAATCTATGAATTGGCTGGAAAGATGGAATCTCTCCGTTTGAGAATTTTACAGCACATTGAACGTTTTTAAGATTAGCTCGCGGTAGCAATCTATGAATTGGCTGGAAAGATGGAATCTCCCCGTTTGAGACTTTTACGGCACATTGAACGTTTTTAAGATTAGCTCGCGAGGAGGAATCTATGAATTGGCTGGAAAGATGGAATCTCTCCGTTTGAGAATTTTACGGCACATTGAACGTTTTTAAGATTAGCTCGCGAGCAGGAATCTATGAATTGGCTGGAAAGATGGAATCTCTCCGTTTGAGAATTTTACGGCACATTGAACGTTTTTAAGATTAGCTCGCGAGCAGGAATCTATGAATTGGCTGGAAAGATGGAATCTCTCCGTTTGAGAATTTTACGGCACATTGAACGTTTTTAAGATTAGCTCGCGGTCAGGAATCTATGAATTGGCTGGAAAGATGGAATCTCTCCGTTTGAGAATTTTACGGCACATTGAACGTTTTTAAGATTAGCTCGCGGTCAGGAATCTATGAATTGGCTGGAAAGATGGAATCTCTCCGTTTGAGAATTTTACGGCACATTGAACGTTTTTAAGATTAGCTCGCGGTTATTGTAGGTATCATGCATAATGTCTATTCTCTCCTCTGAGAATACCAAGACAATGGTCTACATTAGAGTTAACAAAAGAAGCTGGAAAGATGGAATCTCTCCGTTTGAGAATTTTACGGCACATTGAACGTTTTTAAGATTAGCTCGCGAGCAGGAATCTATGAATTGGCTGGAAAGATGGAATCTCTCCGTTTGAGAATTTTACAGCACATTGAACGTTTTTAAGATTAGCTCGCGGTAGCAATCCATGAATTGGCTGGAAAGATGGAATCTCTCCGTTTGATAATTTTACGGCACATTGAACGTTTTTAAGATTAGCTCGCGGTTATTGTAGGTATCATGCATAATGTCTATTCTCTCCTCTGAGAATACCAAGACAATGGTCTACATTAGAGTTAACAAAAGAAGCTGGAAAGATGGAATCTCTCCGTTTGAGACTTTTACGGCACATTGAACGTTTTTAAGATTAGCTCGCGAGCAGGAATCTATGAATTGGGTGGAAAGATGGAATCTCTCCGTTTGAGAATTTTACGGCACATTGAACGTTTTTAAGATTAGCTCGCGGTCAGGAATCTATGAATTGGCTGGAAAGATGGAATCTCTCCGTTTGAGAATTTTACGGCACATTGAACGTTTTTAAGATTAGCTCGCAGTCAGGAATCTATGAATTGGCTGGAAAGATGGAATCTCTCCGTTTGAGAATTTTACGGCACATTGAACGTTTTTAAGATTAGCTCGCGGTCAGGAATCTATGAATTGGCTGGAAAGATGGAATCTCTCCGTTTGAGAATTTTAAGGCACATTGAACGTTTTTAAGATTAGCTCGCGGTTATTGTAGGTATCATGCATAATGTCTATTCTCTCCTCTGAGAATACCAAGACAATGGTCTACATTAGAGTTAACAAAAGAAGCTGGAAAGATGGAATCTCTCCGTTTGAGAATTTTACGGCACATTGAACGTTTTTAAGATGAGCTCGCGAGCAGGAATCTATGAATTGGCTGGAAAGATGGAATCTCTCCGTTTGAGAATTTTACAGCACATTGAACGTTTTTAAGATTAGCTCGCGGTAGCAATCTATGAATTGGCTGGAAAGATGGAATCTCTCCGTTTGATAATTTTACGGCACATTGAACGTTTTTAAGATTAGCTCGCGGTTATTGTAGGTATCATGCATAATGTCTATTCTCTCCTCTGAGAATACCAAGACAATGGTCTACATTAGAGTTAACAAAAGAAGCTGGAAAGATGGAATCTCTCCGTTTGAGAATTTTACGGCACATTGAACGTTTTTAAGATTAGCTCGCGAGCAGGAATCTATGAATTGGCTGGAAAGATGGAATCTCTCCGTTTGAGAATTTTACAGCACATTGAACGTTTTTAAGATTAGCTCGCGGTAGCAATCTATGAATTGGCTGGAAAGATGGAATCTCCCCGTTTGAGACTTTTACGGCACATTGAACGTTTTTAAGATTAGCTCGCGAGGAGGAATCTATGAATTGGCTGGAAAGATGGAATCTCTCCGTTTGAGAATTTTACGGCACATTGAACGTTTTTAAGATTAGCTCGCGAGCAGGAATCTATGAATTGGCTGGAAAGATGGAATCTCTCCGTTTGAGAATTTTACGGCACATTGAACGTTTTTAAGATTAGCTCGCGAGCAGGAATCTATGAATTGGCTGGAAAGATGGAATCTCTCCGTTTGAGAATTTTACGGCACATTGAACGTTTTTAAGATTAGCTCGCGGTCAGGAATCTATGAATTGGCTGGAAAGATGGAATCTCTCCGTTTGAGAATTTTACGGCACATTGAACGTTTTTAAGATTAGCTCGCGGTCAGGAATCTATGAATTGGCTGGAAAGATGGAATCTCTCCGTTTGAGAATTTTACGGCACATTGAACGTTTTTAAGATTAGCTCGCGGTTATTGTAGGTATCATGCATAATGTCTATTCTCTCCTCTGAGAATACCAAGACAATGGTCTACATTAGAGTTAACAAAAGAAGCTGGAAAGATGGAATCTCTCCGTTTGAGAATTTTACGGCACATTGAACGTTTTTAAGATTAGCTCGCGAGCAGGAATCTATGAATTGGCTGGAAAGATGGAATCTCTCCGTTTGAGAATTTTACAGCACATTGAACGTTTTTAAGATTAGCTCGCGGTAGCAATCCATGAATTGGCTGGAAAGATGGAATCTCTCCGTTTGATAATTTTACGGCACATTGAACGTTTTTAAGATTAGCTCGCGGTTATTGTAGGTATCATGCATAATGTCTATTCTCTCCTCTGAGAATACCAAGACAATGGTCTACATTAGAGTTAACAAAAGAAGCTGGAAAGATGGAATCTCTCCGTTTGAGACTTTTACGGCACATTGAACGTTTTTAAGATTAGCTCGCGAGGAGGAATCTATGAATTGGCTGGAAAGATGAAATCTCTCCGTTTGAGAATTTTACGGCACATTGAACGTTTTTAAGATTAGCTCGCGGTCAGGAATCTATGAATTGGCTGGAAAGATGGAATCTCTCCGTTTGAGAATTTTACGGCACATTGAACCATGAGAGGACGCAAGTGGGTTTGTACTGTAAGTACACCCGGGGATTAAGTAATTAAGTTGTGGTCAGGTTAGGTGTTATGTTCTGTCAATGAAACTGACTAAAGCTGTCATGATAGTCTTTATATTTCAAACTCATTTTAGTGTGATGCATTTTATTAAAATTCATAATCCGGTTCTCGCAACCCGAGATCACAGTTCTAGACATGGCGCCAAAGAAGAGCCTTTTGCCCTTCCGCACTGTTTGTAGTTTACAACTGCTCGATACTAGCGGCAGACGGTCACGGATATATCATCAGCTTCAGAATCTGTGGATTAATCGGTACGTGCAAGCTCACTTTGAGTTTTCCGGTGGACATAATTCCAAAGTGGAAAAGTAATTCCATTCAATTTGGAAAATGGCCGTCCGTATGAAGAACAAGAGTCGTCCTCTGAAGATGAAATTTTAGTCTCATTCTTTGGTCTGATTGGAGTAATTCTACTACAGCATCAAATGTCTCGTTCAATTTCGACAAATACTTGTTTCGGATATGGCTGTGAAACGGTGTGCTTTCCTTTGACCTCAACAAAGAATTATTCTGGCGGGAAACCAGTGAGATCAGTCGACTCGTCATCGTCACAATCTCTAAATACGAAAGATATTTGCCATAATACAGACAGGATACTCTACTCTCTGAGAAGACATTTCTGGTAAAGATATGTATGAGCCAATCAATGCTATACAGCCATGGTTTAAGAACACTAACTGATCTTTGTAAACGTGAGGTGCGCTATCAGTTACCCAGCTATCTCAAGTAGCTTTCGGAATGGTCTTCGGAACACAATCTTCAACTATGTGGAGATGATGCGGGCCCTGGCTGGGCTGGCCTAAATTTTAAAACTGCGGAAAGGGTATTGTGGAAACACATGACAGGCGGTGAGTAACTCACAGATCACAAAACTTGGAAAGACGGAGGTAAGATTTGTTATTTAGTATTTTATTGAATTCAATACGTAGCATGTGCAAGAGCCCTGCTGGGTTAATTAGGTACGGATACTAGACCCTTTGTATTGTAATGCGGCCATTCGGCGTTTCCGTTTTAAAACAATAATTATTATACTGTACAATTACCATTTTCTAAATTAATAATATTTCCTGAAATTTATCATATATTCTCTTGATCTGGGTATTACCTAAAGAAAACCTAAAGAGGGCACAATAGTGGTGCTATTATAACTGCGTAAAAACTCCTGTTAAACAGAATATCTCTCTGTCAGGAACGCCTTGAGGTACCAACCATGCTTGTTATTTTACGCAGGTTTTTTTTTTCAATTAACCCAGCTTTGTATTGTAATGCGGCCATTCGGCGTTTTCGTTTTAAAACAATAATTATTATACTGTACAATTACCATTTTCTAAATTAATAATATTTCCTGAAATTTATCATATATTCTCTTGATCTGGGTATTACCTAAAGAAAACCTAAAGAGGGCACAATAGTGGTGCTATTATAACTGCGTAAAAACTCCTGTTAAACAGAATATCTCTCTGTCAGGAACGCCTTGAGGTACCAACCATGCTTGTTATTTTACGCAGGTTTTTTTTTTCAATTAACCCAGCTTTGTATTGTAATGCGGCCATTCGGCGTTTTCGTTTTAAAACAATAATTATTATATACTGTACAATTACCATGTTCTAAATTAATAATATTTCCTGAAATTTATCATATATTCTCTTCATCTGTGTATTACCTAAATAAAACCTAAAGTGGGCACAATATTGGTGCTATTGTAACCGCGTAAAAACTCCTGTTAAACAGAATATCTCTCTGTCAGGAACACCTTGAGGTACCAACTATGCTTGTTATTTTACGAAGTTTTTTTTCAAATATTATTTTCGTATGTAAACATTTTAAATGCGTACGGAGTAACTTTAGGTCAGACCAGTGGCACCCAGATGTTTCGTCGGAGCGTGCTGCTGCTAGCGATAAACTGTACTTTTTGTAACTTTAGGTCAGACCAGTGGCACCCAGACGTTTCGTCGGAGCGTGCTACTGCTAGCGATAAACTGTATTTTTTGTATGTAAACATTTTAAATGCGTACGGAGTAACTTTAGGTCAGACCAGTGGCACCCAGATGTTTCGTCGGAGCGTGCTGCTGCTAGCGATAAACTGTACTTTTTGTAACTTTAGGTCAGACCAGTGGCACCCAGATGTTTCGTCGGAGCGTGCTGCTGCTAGCGATAAACTCTATTTTTTGTATGTAAACATTTTAAATGCGTACGGAGTAACTTTAGGTCAGTCCAGTGGCACCCAGATGTTTCGTCGGAGCGTGCTGCTGCTAGCGATAAACTGTACTTTTTGTAACTTTAGGTCAGACCAGTGGCACCCAGATGTTTCGTCGGAGCGTGCTGCTGCTAGCGATAAACTGTACTTTTTGTAACTTTAGGTCAGTCCAGTGGCACCCAGATGTTTCGTCGGAGCGTGCTGCTGCTAGCGATAAACTGTACTTTTTGTAACTTTAGGTCAGACCAGTGGCACCCAGATGTTTCGTCGGAGCGTGCTGCTGCTAGCGATAAACTGTATTTTTTGTAACTTTAGGTCAGACCAGTGGCACCCAGATGTTTCGTCGGAGCGTGCTGCTGCTAGCGATAAACTGCAGTTTTTGTTACTTTAGGTCAGACCAGTGGCACCCAGATGTTTCGTCGGAGCGTGCTGCTGCTAGCGATCGATAAACTGTATTTTTTGTATGTAAACATTTTAAATGCGTACGGAGTAACTTTAGGTAAGTCCAGTGGCACCCAGATGTTTCGTCGGAGCGTGCTGCTGCTAGCGATAAACTGTACTTTTTGTAACTTTAGGTCAGACCAGTGGCACCCAGATGTTTCGTCGGAGTGTGCTACTGCTAGAGATAGACCGTAGAAATCATGAACAGTAAATAATGGAATAAAAGAAAATTGTCTCATAAATGTTACAATAAAAACAATTTTAAAATAATGACTTGATATTGATTTCCTTCCGGCTGAAGTACTCTAATCTATCGAAAAACAAAGTATTTACCCCTTCAACTATTCTATTTATATCTATAACACACTCAGTGATAGAAAACTAAATGAAAAAATAACAATTCCTTCATTGTGTGAGAAATAAAATAAAATTGCAGACTATAGTCGGCCAAGCCGGGTTATCCTGGTGAATAGGACTGGATACATGAAGAAAAAATACAGCCCAGTGCCGGTCCATGCAGTATCTTTCAATTCGAAGCCGGCTGGGGATGCCTTGCCGGTTTTCTATCTCAACCGGCTTCCAACTAAATCGATGACTATCTACCGATGTACTCACCATTATTGGTCATTTTGTAGTCAAAATCTAATTCTAAGCATTTGGAAAACCATGAGAAAAAATGTATTCCGGTTTTGTTTGTCATCTACTGACGGTCATGGCCTGTTTCAGCAATTTGATCTGGTTTATCCTTTGATGTAAAAGTGTATAGAATCGTCTAATAGGATTATTGGGGATTTAGACACTCCGAAACTTGAAACACAGCGTGGGTAATGGGAAGTATGAATGGAATCCAGGATAAGGTACAAAGAAATTAGCCGACGTACTTACAGTACACACCCACTTGCGTCCTCTCATGTTTTTAAGATTAGCTCGCGGTCAGGAATCTATGAATTGGCTGGAAAGATGGAATCTCTCCGTTTGAGAATTTTACGGCACATTGAACGTTTTTAAGATTAGCTCGCGGTCAGGAATCTATGAATTGGCTGGAAAGATGGAATCTCTCCGTTTGAGAATTTTACGGCACATTGAACGTTTTTAAGATTAGCTCGCGGTCAGGAATCTATGAATTGGCTGGAAAGATGGAATCTCTCCGCTTGAGAATTTTACGGCACATTGAACGTTTTTAACATTAGCTCGCGGTCAGGAATCTATGAATTGGGTGGAAAGATGGAATCTCTCCGTTTGAGAATTTTACGGCACATTGAACGTTTTTAAGATTAGCTCGCGGTCAGGAATCTATGAATTGGCTGGAAAGATGGAATCTCTCCGTTTGAGAATTTTACGGCACATTGAACGTTTTTAAGATTAGCTCGCGGTCAGGAATCTATGAATTGGCTGGAAAGATGGAATCTCTCCGTTTGAGAATTTTACGGCACATTGAACGTTTTTAAGATTAGCTCGCGGTCAGGAATCTATGAATTGGCTGGAAAGATGGAATCTCTCCGTTTGAGAATTTTAAGGCACATTGAACGTTTTTAAGATTAGCTCGCGGTTATTGTAGGTATCATGCATAATGTCTATTCTCTCCTCTGAGAATACCAAGACAATGGTCTACATTAGAGTTAACAAAAGAAGCTGGAAAGATGGAATCTCTCCGTTTGAGAATTTTACGGCACATTGAACGTTTTTAAGATTAGCTCGCGAGCAGGAATCTATGAATTGGCTGGAAAGATGGAATCTCTCCGTTTGAGAATTTTACAGCACATTGAACGTTTTTAAGATTAGCTCGCGGTAGCAATCTATGAATTGGCTGGAAAGATGGAATCTCTCCGTTTGATAATTTTACGGCACATTGAACGTTTTTAAGATTAGCTCGCGGTTATTGTAGGTATCATGCATAATGTCTATTCTCTCCTCTGAGAATACCAAGACAATGGTCTACATTAGAGTTAACAAAAGAAGCTGGAAAGATGGAATCTCTCCGTTTGAGAATTTTACGGCACATTGAACGTTTTTAAGATTAGCTCGCGAGCAGGAATCTATGAATTGGCTGGAAAGATGGAATCTCTCCGTTTGAGAATTTTACAGCACATTGAACGTTTTTAAGATTAGCTCGCGGTAGCAATCTATGAATTGGCTGGAAAGATGGAATCTCTCCGTTTGAGACTTTTACGGCACATTGAACGTTTTTAAGATTAGCTCGCGAGGAGGAATCTATGAATTGGCTGGAAAGATGGAATCTCTCCGTTTGAGAATTTTACGGCACATTGAACGTTTTTAAGATTAGCTCGCGAGCAGGAATCTATGAATTGGCTGGAAAGATGGAATCTCTCCGTTTGAGAATTTTACGGCACATTGAACGTTTTTAAGATTAGCTCGCGAGCAGGAATCTATGAATTGGCTGGAAAGATGGAATCTCTCCGTTTGAGAATTTTACGGCACATTGAACGTTTTTAAGATTAGCTCGCGGTCAGGAATCTATGAATTGGCTGGAAAGATGGAATCTCTCCGTTTGAGAATTTTACGGCACATTGAACGTTTTTAAGATTAGCTCGCGGTCAGGAATCTATGAATTGGCTGGAAAGATGGAATCTCTCCGTTTGAGAATTTTACGGCACATTGAACGTTTTTAAGATTAGCTCGCGGTCAGGAATCTATGAATTGGCTGGAAAGATGGAATCTCTCCGTTTGATAATTTTACGGCACATTGAACGTTTTTAAGATTAGCTCGCGGTTATTGTAGGTATCATGCATAATGTCTATTCTCTCCTCTGAGAATACCAAGACAATGGTCTACATTAGAGTTAACAAAAGAAGCTGGAAAGATGGAATCTCTCCGTTTGAGAATTTTACGGCACATTGAACGTTTTTAAGATTAGCTCGCGAGCAGGAATCTATGAATTGGCTGGAAAGATGGAATCTCTCCGTTTGAGAATTTTACAGCACATTGAACGTTTTTAAGATTAGCTCGCGGTAGCAATCTATGAATTGGCTGGAAAGATGGAATCTCTCCGTTTGATAATTTTACGGCACATTGAACGTTTTTAAGATTAGCTCGCGGTTATTGTAGGTATCATGCATAATGTCTATTCTCTCCTCTGAGAATACCAAGACAATGGTCTACATTAGAGTTAACAAAAGAAGCTGGAAAGATGGAATCTCTCCGTTTGAGACTTTTACGGCACATTGAACGTTTTTAAGATTAGCTCGCGAGGAGGAATCTATGAATTGGCTGGAAAGATGAAATCTCTCCGTTTGAGAATTTTACGGCACATTGAACGTTTTTAAGATTAGCTCGCGGTCAGGAATCTATGAATTGGCTGGAAAGATGGAATCTCTCCGTTTGAGAATTTTACGGCACATTGAACCATGAGAGGACGCAAGTGGGTTTGTACTGTAAGTACACCCGGGGATTAAGTAATTAAGTTGTGGTCAGGTTAGGTGTTATGTTCTGTCAATGAAACTGACTAAAGCTGTCATGATAGTCTTTATATTTCAAACTCATTTTAGTGTTATGCATTTTATTAAAATTCATAATCCGGTTCTCGCAACCCGAGAGCACAGTTCTAGACATGGCGCCAAAGAAGAGCCTTTTGCCCTTCCGCACTGTTTGTAGTTTACAACTGCTCGATACTAGCGGCAGACGGTCACGGATATATCATCAGCTTCAGAATCTGTGGATTAATCGGTACGTGCAAGCTCACTTTGAGTTTTCCGGTGGACATAATTCCAAAGTGGAAAAGTAATTCCATTCAATTTGGAAAATGGCCGTCCGTATGAAGAACAAGAGTCGTCCTCTGAAGATGAAATTTTAGTCTCATTCTTTGGTCTGATTGGAGTAATTCTACTACAGCATCAAATGTCTCGTTCAATTTCGACAAATACTTGTTTCGGATATGGCTGTGAAACGGTGTGCTTTCCTTTGACCTCAACAAAGAATTATTCTGGCGGGAAACCAGTGAGATCAGTCGACTCGTCATCGTCACAATCTCTAAATACGAAAGATATTTGCCATAATACAGACAGGATACTCTACTCTCTGAGAAGACATTTCTGGTAAAGATATGTATGAGCCAATCAATGCTATACAGCCATGGTTTAAGAACACTAACTGATCTTTGTAAACGTGAGGTGCGCTATCAGTTACCCAGCTATCTCAAGTAGCTTTCGGAATGGTCTTCGGAACACAATCTTCAACTATGTGGAGATGATGCGGGCCCTGGCTGGGCTGGCCTAAATTTTAAAACTGCGGAAAGGGTATTGTGGAAACACATGACAGGCGGTGAGTAACTCACAGATCACAAAACTTGGAAAGACGGAGGTAAGATTTGTTATTTAGTATTTTATTGAATTCAATACGTAGCATGTGCAAGAGCCCTGCTGGGTTAATTAGGTACGGATACTAGACCCTTTGTATTGTAATGCGGCCATTCGGCGTTTCCGTTTTAAAACAATAATTATTATACTGTACAATTACCATTTTCTAAATTAATAATATTTCCTGAAATTTATCATATATTCTCTTGATCTGGGTATTACCTAAAGAAAACCTAAAGAGGGCACAATAGTGGTGCTATTATAACTGCGTAAAAACTCCTGTTAAACAGAATATCTCTCTGTCAGGAACGCCTTGAGGTACCAACCATGCTTGTTATTTTACGCAGGTTTTTTTTTTCAATTAACCCAGCTTTGTATTGTAATGCGGCCATTCGGCGTTTTCGTTTTAAAACAATAATTATTATACTGTACAATTACCATTTTCTAAATTAATAATATTTCCTGAAATTTATCATATATTCTCTTGATCTGGGTATTACCTAAAGAAAACCTAAAGAGGGCACAATAGTGGTGCTATTATAACTGCGTAAAAACTCCTGTTAAACAGAATATCTCTCTGTCAGGAACACCTTGAGGTACCAACCATGCTTGTTATTTTACGCAGGTTTTTTTTTCAATTAACCCAGCTTTGTATTGTAATGCGGCCATTCGGCGTTTTCGTTTTAAAACAATAATTATTATATACTGTACAATTACCATGTTCTAAATTAATAATATTTCCTGAAATTTATCATATATTCTCTTCATCTGTGTATTACCTAAATAAAACCTAAAGTGGGCACAATATTGGTGCTATTGTAACCGCGTAAAAACTCCTGTTAAACAGAATATCTCTCTGTCAGGAACACCTTGAGGTACCAACTATGCTTGTTATTTTACGAAGTTTTTTTTCAAATATTATTTTCGTATGTAAACATTTTAAATGCGTACGGAGTAACTTTAGGTCAGACCAGTGGCACCCAGATGTTTCGTCGGAGCGTGCTGCTGCTAGCGATAAACTGTACTTTTTGTAACTTTAGGTCAGACCAGTGGCACCCAGACGTTTCGTCGGAGCGTGCTACTGCTAGCGATAAACTGTATTTTTTGTATGTAAACATTTTAAATGCGTACGGAGTAACTTTAGGTCAGACCAGTGGCACCCAGATGTTTCGTCGGAGCGTGCTGCTGCTAGCGATAAACTGTACTTTTTGTAACTTTAGGTCAGACCAGTGGCACCCAGATGTTTCGTCGGAGCGTGCTGCTGCTAGCGATAAACTGTACTTTTTGTAACTTTAGGTCAGACCAGTGGCACCCAGATGTTTCGTCGGAGCGTGCTGCTGCTAGCGATAAACTCTATTTTTTGTATGTAAACATTTTAAATGCGTACGGAGTAACTTTAGGTCAGTCCAGTGGCACCCAGATGTTTCGTCGGAGCGTGCTGCTGCTAGCGATAAACTGTACTTTTTGTAACTTTAGGTCAGACCAGTGGCACCCAGATGTTTCGTCGGAGCGTGCTGCTGCTAGCGATAAACTGTACTTTTTGTAACTTTAGGTCAGTCCAGTGGCACCCAGATGTTTCGTCGGAGCGTGCTGCTGCTAGCGATAAACTGTATTTTTTGTAACTTTAGGTCAGACCAGTGGCACCCAGATGTTTCGTCGGAGCGTGCTGCTGCTAGCGATAAACTGCAGTTTTTGTTACTTTGGGTCAGACCAGTGGCACCCAGATGTTTCGTCGGAGCGTGCTGCTGCTAGCGATAAACTGTACTTTTTGTAACTTTAGGTCAGACCAGTGGTACCCAGATGTTTCGTCGGAGCGTGCTGCTGCTAGCGATCGATAAACTGTATTTTTTGTATGTAAACATTTTAAATGCGTACGGAGTAACTTTAGGTAAGTCCAGTGGCACCCAGATGTTTCGTCGGAGCGTGCTGCTGCTAGCGATAAACTGTACTTTTTGTAACTTTAGGTCAGACCAGTGGCACCCAGATGTTTCGTCGGAGTGTGCTACTGCTAGAGATAAACCGTAGAAATCATGAACAGTAAATAATGGAATAAAAGAAAATTGTCTCATAAATGTTACAATAAAAACAATTTTAAAATAATGACTTGATATTGATTTCCTTCCGGCTGAAGTACTCTAATCTAACGAAAAACAAAGTATTTACCCCTTCAACTATTCTATTTATATCTATAACACACTCAGTGATAGAAAACTAAATGAAAAAATAACAATTCCTTCATTGTGTGAGAAATAAAATAAAATTGCAGACTATAGTCGGCCAAGCCGGGTTATCCTGGTGAATAGGACTGGATACATGAAGAAAAAATACAGCCCAGTGCCGGTCCATGCAGTATCTTTCAATTCGAAGCCGGCCGGGGATGCCTTGCCGGTTTTCTATCTCAACCGGCTTCCAACTAAATCGATGACTATCTACCGATGTACTCACCATTATTGGTCATTTTGTAGTCAAAATCTAATTCTAAGCATTTGGAAAACCATGAGAAAAAATGTATTCCGGTTTTGTTTGTCATCTACTGACGGTCATGGCCTGTTTCAGCAATTTGATCTGGTTTATCCTTTGATGTAAAAGTGTATAGAATCGTCTAATAGGATTATTGGGGATTTAGACACCCCGAAACTTGAAACACAGCGTGGGTAATGGGAAGTATGAATGGAATCCAGGATAAGGTACAAAGAAATTAGCCGACGTACTTACAGTACACACCCACTTGCGTCCTCTCATGTTTTTAAGATTAGCTCGCGGTCAGGAATCTATGAATTGGCTGGAAAGATGGAATCTCTCCGTTTGAGAATTTTACGGCACATTGAACGTTTTTAAGATTAGCTCGCGGTCAGGAATCTATGAATTGGCTGGAAAGATGGAATCTCTCCGTTTGAGAATTTTACGGCACATTGAACGTTTTTAAGATTAGCTCGCGGTCAGGAATCTATGAATTGGCTGGAAAGATGGAATCTCTCCGTTTGAGAATTTTACGGCACATTGAACGTTTTTAAGATTAGCTCGCGGTCAGGAATCTATGAATTGGCTGGAAAGATGGAATCTCTCCGCTTGAGAATTTTACGGCACATTGAACGTTTTTAAGATTAGCTCGCGGTCAGGAATCTATGAATTGGGTGGAAAGATGGAATCTCTCCGTTTGAGAATTTTACGGCACATTGAACGTTTTTAAGATTAGCTCGCGGTCAGGAATCTATGAATTGGCTGGAAAGATGGAATCTCTCCGTTTGAGAATTTTACGGCACATTGAACGTTTTTAAGATTAGCTCGCAGTCAGGAATCTATGAATTGGCTGGAAAGATGGAATCTCTCCGTTTGAGAATTTTACGGCACATTGAACGTTTTTAAGATTAGCTCGCGGTCAGGAATCTATGAATTGGCTGGAAAGATGGAATCTCTCCGTTTGAGAATTTTAAGGCACATTGAACGTTTTTAAGATTAGCTCGCGGTTATTGTAGGTATCATGCATAATGTCTATTCTCTCCTCTGAGAATACCAAGACAATGGTCTACATTAGAGTTAACAAAAGAAGCTGGAAAGATGGAATCTCTCCGTTTGAGAATTTTACGGCACATTGAACGTTTTTAAGATTAGCTCGCGAGCAGGAATCTATGAATTGGCTGGAAAGATGGAATCTCTCCGTTTGAGAATTTTACAGCACATTGAACGTTTTTAAGATTAGCTCGCGGTAGCAATCTATGAATTGGCTGGAAAGATGGAATCTCTCCGTTTGATAATTTTACGGCACATTGAACGTTTTTAAGATTAGCTCGCGGTTATTGTAGGTATCATGCATAATGTCTATTCTCTCCTCTGAGAATACCAAGACAATGGTCTACATTAGAGTTAACAAAAGAAGCTGGAAAGATGGAATCTCTCCGTTTGAGAATTTTACGGCACATTGAACGTTTTTAAGATTAGCTCGCGAGCAGGAATCTATGAATTGGCTGGAAAGATGGAATCTCTCCGTTTGAGAATTTTACAGCACATTGAACGTTTTTAAGATTAGCTCGCGGTAGCAATCTATGAATTGGCTGGAAAGATGGAATCTCTCCGTTTGAGACTTTTACGGCACATTGAACGTTTTTAAGATTAGCTCGCGAGGAGGAATCTATGAATTGGCTGGAAAGATGGAATCTCTCCGTTTGAGAATTTTACGGCACATTGAACGTTTTTAAGATTAGCTCGCGAGCAGGAATCTATGAATTGGCTGGAAAGATGGAATCTCTCCGTTTGAGAATTTTACGGCACATTGAACGTTTTTAAGATTAGCTCGCGAGCAGGAATCTATGAATTGGCTGGAAAGATGGAATCTCTCCGTTTGAGAATTTTACGGCACATTGAACGTATTTAAGATTAGCTCGCGGTCAGGAATCTATGAATTGGCTGGAAAGATGGAATCTCTCCGTTTGAGAATTTTACGGCACATTGAACGTTTTTAAGATTAGCTCGCGGTCAGGAATCTATGAATTGGCTGGAAAGATGGAATCTCTCCGTTTGAGAATTTTACGGCACATTGAACGTTTTTAAGATTAGCTCGCGGTCAGGAATCTATGAATTGGCTGGAAAGATGGAATCTCTCCGTTTGATAATTTTACGGCACATTGAACGTTTTTAAGATTAGCTCGCGGTTATTGTAGGTATCATGCATAATGTCTATTCTCTCCTCTGAGAATACCAAGACAATGGTCTACATTAGAGTTAACAAAAGAAGCTGGAAAGATGGAATCTCTCCGTTTGAGAATTTTACGGCACATTGAACGTTTTTAAGATTAGCTCGCGAGCAGGAATCTATGAATTGGCTGGAAAGATGGAATCTCTCCGTTTGAGAATTTTACAGCACATTGAACGTTTTTAAGATTAGCTCGCGGTAGCAATCCATGAATTGGCTGGAAAGATGGAATCTCTCCGTTTGATAATTTTACGGCACATTGAACGTTTTTAAGATTAGCTCGCGGTTATTGTAGGTATCATGCATAATGTCTATTCTCTCCTCTGAGAATACCAAGACAATGGTCTACATTAGAGTTAACAAAAGAAGCTGGAAAGATGGAATCTCTCCGTTTGAGACTTTTACGGCACATTGAACGTTTTTAAGATTAGCTCGCGAGGAGGAATCTATGAATTGGCTGGAAAGATGAAATCTCTCCGTTTGAGAATTTTACGGCACATTGAACGTTTTTAAGATTAGCTCGCGGTCAGGAATCTATGAATTGGCTGGAAAGATGGAATCTCTCCGTTTGAGAATTTTACGGCACATTGAACCATGAGAGGACGCAAGTGGGTTTGTACTGTAAGTACACCCGGGGATTAAGTAATTAAGTTGTGGTCAGGTTAGGTGTTATGTTCTGTCAATGAAACTGACTAAAGCTGTCATGATAGTCTTTATATTTCAAACTCATTTTAGTGTGATGCATTTTATTAAAATTCATAATCCGGTTCTCGCAACCCGAGATCACAGTTCTAGACATGGCGCCAAAGAAGAGCCTTTTGCCCTTCCGCACTGTTTGTAGTTTACAACTGCTCGATACTAGCGGCAGACGGTCACGGATATATCATCAGCTTCAGAATCTGTGGATTAATCGGTACGTGCAAGCTCACTTTGAGTTTTCCGGTGGACATAATTCCAAAGTGGAAAAGTAATTCCATTCAATTTGGAAAATGGCCGTCCGTATGAAGAACAAGAGTCGTCCTCTGAAGATGAAATTTTAGTCTCATTCTTTGGTCTGATTGGAGTAATTCTACTACAGCATCAAATGTCTCGTTCAATTTCGACAAATACTTGTTTCGGATATGGCTGTGAAACGGTGTGCTTTCCTTTGACCTCAACAAAGAATTATTCTGGCGGGAAACCAGTGAGATCAGTCGACTCGTCATCGTCACAATCTCTAAATACGAAAGATATTTGCCATAATACAGACAGGATACTCTACTCTCTGAGAAGACATTTCTGGTAAAGATATGTATGAGCCAATCAATGCTATACAGCCATGGTTTAAGAACACTAACTGATCTTTGTAAACGTGAGGTGCGCTATCAGTTACCCAGCTATCTCAAGTAGCTTTCGGAATGGTCTTCGGAACACAATCTTCAACTATGTGGAGATGATGCGGGCCCTGGCTGGGCTGGCCTAAATTTTAAAACTGCGGAAAGGGTATTGTGGAAACACATGACAGGCGGTGAGTAACTCACAGATCACAAAACTTGGAAAGACGGAGGTAAGATTTGTTATTTAGTATTTTATTGAATTCAATACGTAGCATGTGCAAGAGCCCTGCTGGGTTAATTAGGTACGGATACTAGACCCTTTGTATTGTAATGCGGCCATTCGGCGTTTCCGTTTTAAAACAATAATTATTATACTGTACAATTACCATTTTCTAAATTAATAATATTTCCTGAAATTTATCATATATTCTCTTGATCTGGGTATTACCTAAAGAAAACCTAAAGAGGGCACAATAGTGGTGCTATTATAACTGCGTAAAAACTCCTGTTAAACAGAATATCTCTCTGTCAGGAACGCCTTGAGGTACCAACCATGCTTGTTATTTTACGCAGGTTTTTTTTTTCAATTAACCCAGCTTTGTATTGTAATGCGGCCATTCGGCGTTTTCGTTTTAAAACAATAATTATTATACTGTACAATTACCATTTTCTAAATTAATAATATTTCCTGAAATTTATCATATATTCTCTTGATCTGGGTATTACCTAAAGAAAACCTAAAGAGGGCACAATAGTGGTGCTATTATAACTGCGTAAAAACTCCTGTTAAACAGAATATCTCTCTGTCAGGAACGCCTTGAGGTACCAACCATGCTTGTTATTTTACGCAGGTTTTTTTTTTCAATTAACCCAGCTTTGTATTGTAATGCGGCCATTCGGCGTTTTCGTTTTAAAACAATAATTATTATATACTGTACAATTACCATGTTCTAAATTAATAATATTTCCTGAAATTTATCATATATTCTCTTCATCTGTGTATTACCTAAATAAAACCTAAAGTGGGCACAATATTGGTGCTATTGTAACCGCGTAAAAACTCCTGTTAAACAGAATATCTCTCTGTCAGGAACACCTTGAGGTACCAACTATGCTTGTTATTTTACGAAGTTTTTTTTCAAATATTATTTTCGTATGTAAACATTTTAAATGCGTACGGAGTAACTTTAGGTCAGACCAGTGGCACCCAGATGTTTCGTCGGAGCGTGCTGCTGCTAGCGATAAACTGTACTTTTTGTAACTTTAGGTCAGACCAGTGGCACCCAGACGTTTCGTCGGAGCGTGCTACTGCTAGCGATAAACTGTATTTTTTGTATGTAAACATTTTAAATGCGTACGGAGTAACTTTAGGTCAGACCAGTGGCACCCAGATGTTTCGTCGGAGCGTGCTGCTGCTAGCGATAAACTGTACTTTTTGTAACTTTAGGTCAGACCAGTGGCACCCAGATGTTTCGTCGGAGCGTGCTGCTGCTAGCGATAAACTGTACTTTTTGTAACTTTAGGTCAGACCAGTGGCACCCAGATGTTTCGTCGGAGCGTGCTGCTGCTAGCGATAAACTCTATTTTTTGTATGTAAACATTTTAAATGCGTACGGAGTAACTTTAGGTCAGTCCAGTGGCACCCAGATGTTTCGTCGGAGCGTGCTGCTGCTAGCGATAAACTGTACTTTTTGTAACTTTAGGTCAGACCAGTGGCACCCAGATGTTTCGTCGGAGCGTGCTGCTGCTAGCGATAAACTGTACTTTTTGTAACTTTAGGTCAGTCCAGTGGCACCCAGATGTTTCGTCGGAGCGTGCTGCTGCTAGCGATAAACTGTACTTTTTGTAACTTTAGGTCAGACCAGTGGCACCCAGATGTTTCGTCGGAGCGTGCTGCTGCTAGCGATAAACTGTATTTTTTGTAACTTTAGGTCAGACCAGTGGCACCCAGATGTTTCGTCGGAGCGTGCTGCTGCTAGCGATAAACTGCAGTTTTTGTTACTTTAGGTCAGACCAGTGGCACCCAGATGTTTCGTCGGAGCGTGCTGCTGCTAGCGATCGATAAACTGTATTTTTTGTATGTAAACATTTTAAATGCGTACGGAGTAACTTTAGGTAAGTCCAGTGGCACCCAGATGTTTCGTCGGAGCGTGCTGCTGCTAGCGATAAACTGTACTTTTTGTAACTTTAGGTCAGACCAGTGGCACCCAGATGTTTCGTCGGAGTGTGCTACTGCTAGAGATAAACCGTAGAAATCATGAACAGTAAATAATGGAATAAAAGAAAATTGTCTCATAAATGTTACAATAAAAACAATTTTAAAATAATGACTTGATATTGATTTCCTTCCGGCTGAAGTACTCTAATCTATCGAAAAACAAAGTATTTACCCCTTCAACTATTCTATTTATATCTATAACACACTCAGTGATAGAAAACTAAATGAAAAAATAACAATTCCTTCATTGTGTGAGAAATAAAATAAAATTGCAGACTATAGTCGGCCAAGCCGGGTTATCCTGGTGAATAGGACTGGATACATGAAGAAAAAATACAGCCCAGTGCCGGTCCATGCAGTATCTTTCAATTCGAAGCCGGCTGGGGATGCCTTGCCGGTTTTCTATCTCAACCGGCTTCCAACTAAATCGATGACTATCTACCGATGTACTCACCATTATTGGTCATTTTGTAGTCAAAATCTAATTCTAAGCATTTGGAAAACCATGAGAAAAAATGTATTCCGGTTTTGTTTGTCATCTACTGACGGTCATGGCCTGTTTCAGCAATTTGATCTGGTTTATCCTTTGATGTAAAAGTGTATAGAATCGTCTAATAGGATTATTGGGGATTTAGACACCCCGAAACTTGAAACACAGCGTGGGTAATGGGAAGTATGAATGGAATCCAGGATAAGGTACAAAGAAATTAGCCGACGTACTTACAGTACACACCCACTTGCGTCCTCTCATGTTTTTAAGATTAGCTCGCGGTCAGGAATCTATGAATTGGCTGGAAAGATGGAATCTCTCCGTTTGAGAATTTTACGGCACATTGAACGTTTTTAAGATTAGCTCGCGGTCAGGAATCTATGAATTGGCTGGAAAGATGGAATCTCTCCGTTTGAGAATTTTACGGCACATTGAACGTTTTTAAGATTAGCTCGCGGTCAGGAATCTATGAATTGGCTGGAAAGATGGAATCTCTCCGTTTGAGAATTTTACGGCACATTGAACGTTTTTAAGATTAGCTCGCGGTCAGGAATCTATGAATTGGCTGGAAAGATGGAATCTCTCCGCTTGAGAATTTTACGGCACATTGAACGTTTTTAAGATTAGCTCGCGGTCAGGAATCTATGAATTGGCTGGAAAGATGGAATCTCTCCGTTTGAGAATTTTACGGCACATTGAACGTTTTTAAGATTAGCTCGCGGTCAGGAATCTATGAATTGGCTGGAAAGATGGAATCTCTCCGTTTGAGAATTTTACGGCACATTGAACGTTTTTAAGATTAGCTCGCGGTCAGGAATCTATGAATTGGCTGGAAAGATGGAATCTCTCCGTTTGAGAATTTTACGGCACATTGAACGTTTTTAAGATTAGCTCGCGGTCAGGAATCTATGAATTGGCTGGAAAGATGGAATCTCTCCGTTTGAGAATTTTAAGGCACATTGAACGTTTTTAAGATTAGCTCGCGGTTATTGTAGGTATCATGCATAATGTCTATTCTCTCCTCTGAGAATACCAAGACAATGGTCTACATTAGAGTTAACAAAAGAAGCTGGAAAGATGGAATCTCTCCGTTTGAGAATTTTACGGCACATTGAACGTTTTTAAGATTAGCTCGCGAGCAGGAATCTATGAATTGGCTGGAAAGATGGAATCTCTCCGTTTGAGAATTTTACAGCACATTGAACGTTTTTAAGATTAGCTCGCGGTAGCAATCTATGAATTGGCTGGAAAGATGGAATCTCTCCGTTTGATAATTTTACGGCACATTGAACGTTTTTAAGATTAGCTCGCGGTTATTGTAGGTATCATGCATAATGTCTATTCTCTCCTCTGAGAATACCAAGACAATGGTCTACATTAGAGTTAACAAAAGAAGCTGGAAAGATGGAATCTCTCCGTTTGAGAATTTTACGGCACATTGAACGTTTTTAAGATTAGCTCGCGAGCAGGAATCTATGAATTGGCTGGAAAGATGGAATCTCTCCGTTTGAGAATTTTACAGCACATTGAACGTTTTTAAGATTAGCTCGCGGTAGCAATCTATGAATTGGCTGGAAAGATGGAATCTCTCCGTTTGAGACTTTTACGGCACATTGAACGTTTTTAAGATTAGCTCGCGAGGAGGAATCTATGAATTGGCTGGAAAGATGGAATCTCTCCGTTTGAGAATTTTACGGCACATTGAACGTTTTTAAGATTAGCTCGCGAGCAGGAATCTATGAATTGGCTGGAAAGATGGAATCTCTCCGTTTGAGAATTTTACGGCACATTGAACGTTTTTAAGATTAGCTCGCGAGCAGGAATCTATGAATTGGCTGGAAAGATGGAATCTCTCCGTTTGAGAATTTTACGGCACATTGAACGTTTTTAAGATTAGCTCGCGGTCAGGAATCTATGAATTGGCTGGAAAGATGGAATCTCTGCGTTTGAGAATTTTACGGCACATTGAACGTTTTTAAGATTAGCTCGCGGTCAGGAATCTATGAATTGGCTGGAAAGATGGAATCTCTCCGTTTGAGAATTTTACGGCACATTGAACGTTTTTAAGATTAGCTCGCGGTCAGGAATCTATGAATTGGCTGGAAAGATGGAATCTCTCCGTTTGATAATTTTACGGCACATTGAACGTTTTTAAGATTAGCTCGCGGTTATTGTAGGTATCATGCATAATGTCTATTCTCTCCTCTGAGAATACCAAGACAATGGTCTACATTAGAGTTAACAAAAGAAGCTGGAAAGATGGAATCTCTCCGTTTGAGAATTTTACGGCACATTGAACGTTTTTAAGATTAGCTCGCGAGCAGGAATCTATGAATTGGCTGGAAAGATGGAATCTCTCCGTTTGAGAATTTTACAGCACATTGAACGTTTTTAAGATTAGCTCGCGGTAGCAATCTATGAATTGGCTGGAAAGATGGAATCTCTCCGTTTGATAATTTTACGGCACATTGAACGTTTTTAAGATTAGCTCGCGGTTATTGTAGGTATCATGCATAATGTCTATTCTCTCCTCTGAGAATACCAAGACAATGGTCTACATTAGAGTTAACAAAAGAAGCTGGAAAGATGGAATCTCTCCGTTTGAGACTTTTACGGCACATTGAACGTTTTTAAGATTAGCTCGCGAGGAGGAATCTATGAATTGGCTGGAAAGATGAAATCTCTCCGTTTGAGAATTTTACGGCACATTGAACGTTTTTAAGATTAGCTCGCGGTCAGGAATCTATGAATTGGCTGGAAAGATGGAATCTCTCCGTTTGAGAATTTTACGGCACATTGAACCATGAGAGGACGCAAGTGGGTTTGTACTGTAAGTACACCCGGGGATTAAGTAATTAAGTTGTGGTCAGGTTAGGTGTTATGTTCTGTCAATGAAACTGACTAAAGCTGTCATGATAGTCTTTATATTTCAAACTCATTTTAGTGTTATGCATTTTATTAAAATTCATAATCCGGTTCTCGCAACCCGAGAGCACAGTTCTAGACATGGCGCCAAAGAAGAGCCTTTTGCCCTTCCGCACTGTTTGTAGTTTACAACTGCTCGATACTAGCGGCAGACGGTCACGGATATATCATCAGCTTCAGAATCTGTGGATTAATCGGTACGTGCAAGCTCACTTTGAGTTTTCCGGTGGACATAATTCCAAAGTGGAAAAGTAATTCCATTCAATTTGGAAAATGGCCGTCCGTATGAAGAACAAGAGTCGTCCTCTGAAGATGAAATTTTAGTCTCATTCTTTGGTCTGATTGGAGTAATTCTACTACAGCATCAAATGTCTCGTTCAATTTCGACAAATACTTGTTTCGGATATGGCTGTGAAACGGTGTGCTTTCCTTTGACCTCAACAAAGAATTATTCTGGCGGGAAACCAGTGAGATCAGTCGACTCGTCATCGTCACAATCTCTAAATACGAAAGATATTTGCCATAATACAGACAGGATACTCTACTCTCTGAGAAGACATTTCTGGTAAAGATATGTATGAGCCAATCAATGCTATACAGCCATGGTTTAAGAACACTAACTGATCTTTGTAAACGTGAGGTGCGCTATCAGTTACCCAGCTATCTCAAGTAGCTTTCGGAATGGTCTTCGGAACACAATCTTCAACTATGTGGAGATGATGCGGGCCCTGGCTGGGCTGGCCTAAATTTTAAAACTGCGGAAAGGGTATTGTGGAAACACATGACAGGCGGTGAGTAACTCACAGATCACAAAACTTGGAAAGACGGAGGTAAGATTTGTTATTTAGTATTTTATTGAATTCAATACGTAGCATGTGCAAGAGCCCTGCTGGGTTAATTAGGTACGGATACTAGACCCTTTGTATTGTAATGCGGCCATTCGGCGTTTCCGTTTTAAAACAATAATTATTATACTGTACAATTACCATTTTCTAAATTAATAATATTTCCTGAAATTTATCATATATTCTCTTGATCTGGGTATTACCTAAAGAAAACCTAAAGAGGGCACAATAGTGGTGCTATTATAACTGCGTAAAAACTCCTGTTAAACAGAATATCTCTCTGTCAGGAACGCCTTGAGGTACCAACCATGCTTGTTATTTTACGCAGGTTTTTTTTTTCAATTAACCCAGCTTTGTATTGTAATGCGGCCATTCGGCGTTTTCGTTTTAAAACAATAATTATTATACTGTACAATTACCATTTTCTAAATTAATAATATTTCCTGAAATTTATCATATATTCTCTTGATCTGGGTATTACCTAAAGAAAACCTAAAGAGGGCACAATAGTGGTGCTATTATAACTGCGTAAAAACTCCTGTTAAACAGAATATCTCTCTGTCAGGAACGCCTTGAGGTACCAACCATGCTTGTTATTTTACGCAGGTTTTTTTTTCAATTAACCCAGCTTTGTATTGTAATGCGGCCATTCGGCGTTTTCGTTTTAAAACAATAATTATTATATACTGTACAATTACCATGTTCTAAATTAATAATATTTCCTGAAATTTATCATATATTCTCTTCATCTGTGTATTACCTAAATAAAACCTAAAGTGGGCACAATATTGGTGCTATTGTAACCGCGTAAAAACTCCTGTTAAACAGAATATCTCTCTGTCAGGAACACCTTGAGGTACCAACTATGCTTGTTATTTTACGAAGTTTTTTTTCAAATATTATTTTCGTATGTAAACATTTTAAATGCGTACGGAGTAACTTTAGGTCAGACCAGTGGCACCCAGATGTTTCGTCGGAGCGTGCTGCTGCTAGCGATAAACTGTACTTTTTGTAACTTTAGGTCAGACCAGTGGCACACAGACGTTTCGTCGGAGCGTGCTACTGCTAGCGATAAACTGTATTTTTTGTATGTAAACATTTTAAATGCGTACGGAGTAACTTTAGGTCAGACCAGTGGCACCCAGATGTTTCGTCGGAGCGTGCTGCTGCTAGCGATAAACTGTACTTTTTGTAACTTTAGGTCAGACCAGTGGCACCCAGATGTTTCGTCGGAGCGTGCTGCTGCTAGCGATAAACTGTACTTTTTGTAACTTTAGGTCAGACCAGTGGCACCCAGATGTTTCGTCGGAGCGTGCTGCTGCTAGCGATAAACTCTATTTTTTGTATGTAAACATTTTAAATGCGTACGGAGTAACTTTAGGTCAGTCCAGTGGCACCCAGATGTTTCGTCGGAGCGTGCTGCTGCTAGCGATAAACTGTACTTTTTGTAACTTTAGGTCAGACCAGTGGCACCCAGATGTTTCGTCGGAGCGTGCTGCTGCTAGCGATAAACTGTACTTTTTGTAACTTTAGGTCAGTCCAGTGGCACCCAGATGTTTCGTCGGAGCGTGCTGCTGCTAGCGATAAACTGTACTTTTTGTAACTTTAGGTCAGACCAGTGGCACCCAGATGTTTCGTCGGAGCGTGCTGCTGCTAGCGATAAACTGTATTTTTTGTAACTTTAGGTCAGACCAGTGGCACCCAGATGTTTCGTCGGAGCGTGCTGCTGCTAGCGATAAACTGCAGTTTTTGTTACTTTGGGTCAGACCAGTGGCACCCAGATGTTTCGTCGGAGCGTGCTGCTGCTAGCGATAAACTGTACTTTTTGTAACTTTAGGTCAGACCAGTGGCACCCAGATGTTTCGTCGGAGCGTGCTGCTGCTAGCGATCGATAAACTGTATTTTTTGTATGTAAACATTTTAAATGCGTACGGAGTAACTTTAGGTAAGTCCAGTGGCACCCAGATGTTTCGTCGGAGCGTGCTGCTGCTAGCGATAAACTGTACTTTTTGTAACTTTAGGTCAGACCAGTGGCACCCAGATGTTTCGTCGGAGTGTGCTACTGCTAGAGATAAACCGTAGAAATCATGAACAGTAAATAATGGAATAAAAGAAAATTGTCTCATAAATGTTACAATAAAAACAATTTTAAAATAATGACTTGATATTGATTTCCTTCCGGCTGAAGTACTCTAATCTAACGAAAAACAAAGTATTTACCCCTTCAACTATTCTATTTATATCTATAACACACTCAGTGATAGAAAACTAAATGAAAAAATAACAATTCCTTCATTGTGTGAGAAATAAAATAAAATTGCAGACTATAGTCCGCCAAGCCGGGTTATCCTGGTGAATAGGACTGGATACATGAAGAAAAAATACAGCCCAGTGCCGGTCCATGCAGTATCTTTCAATTCGAAGCCGGCCGGGGATGCCTTGCCGGTTTTCTATCTCAACCGGCTTCCAACTAAATCGATGACTATCTACCGATGTACTCACCATTATTGGTCATTTTGTAGTCAAAATCTAATTCTAAGCATTTGGAAAACCATGAGAAAAAATGTATTCCGGTTTTGTTTGTCATCTACTGACGGTCATGGCCTGTTTCAGCAATTTGATCTGGTTTATCCTTTGATGTAAAAGTGTATAGAATCGTCTAATAGGATTATTGGGGATTTAGACACCCCGAAACTTGAAACACAGCGTGGGTAATGGGAAGTATGAATGGAATCCAGGATAAGGTACAAAGAAATTAGCCGACGTACTTACAGTACACACCCACTTGCGTCCTCTCATGTTTTTAAGATTAGCTCGCGGTCAGGAATCTATGAATTGGCTGGAAAGATGGAATCTCTCCGTTTGAGAATTTTACGGCACATTGAACGTTTTTAAGATTAGCTCGTGGTCAGGAATCTATGAATTGGCTGGAAAGATGGAATCTCTCCGTTTGAGAATTTTACGGCACATTGAACGTTTTTAAGATTAGCTCGCGAGCAGGAATCTATGAATTGGCTGGAAAGATGGAATCTCTCCGTTTGAGACTTTTACGGCACATTGAACGTTTTTAAGATTAGCTCGCGAGCAGGAATCTATGAATTGGCTGGAAAGATGGAATCTCTCCGTTTGAGACTTTTACGGCACATTGAACGTTTTTAAGATTAGCTCGCGAGGAGGAATCTATGAATTGGCTGGAAAGATGGAATCTCTCCGTTTGAGAATTTTACGGCACATTGAACGTTTTTAAGATTAGCTCGCGGTCAGGAATCTATGAATTGGCTGGAAAGATGGAATCTCTCCGTTTGAGAATTTTACGGCACATTGAACGTTTTTAAGATTAGCTCGCGGTCAGGAATCTATGAATTGGCTGGAAAGATGGAATCTCTCCGTTTGAGAATTTTACGGCACATTGAACGTTTTTAAGATTAGCTCGCGGTCAGGAATCTATGAGTTGGCTGGAAAGATGGAATCTCTCCGTTTGAGAATTTTACGGCACATTGAACGTTTTTAAGATTAGCTCGCGGTCAGGAATCTATGAATTGGCTGGAAAGATGGAATCTCTCCGTTTGAGAATTTCACGGCACATTGAACGTTTTTAAGATTAGCTCGCGGTCAGGAATCTATGAATTGGCTGGAAAGATGGAATCTCTCCGTTTGAGAATTTTACGGCACATTGAACGTTTTTAAGATTAGCTCGCGGTCAGGAATCTATGAATTGGCTGGAAAGATGGAATCTCTCCGTTTGAGAATTTTACGGCACATTGAACGTTTTTAAGATTAGCTCGCGAGCAGGAATCTATGAATTGGCTGGAAAGATGGAATCTCTCCGTTTGAGAATTTTACTGCACATTGAACGTTTTTAAGATTAGCTCGCGAGCAGGAATCTATGAATTGGCTGGAAAGATGGAATCTCTCCGTTTGAGAATTTTACGGCACATTGAACGTTTTTAAGATTAGCTCGCGAGCAGGAATCTATGAATTGGCTGGAAAGATGGAATCTCTCCGTTTGAGACTTTTACGGCACATTGAACGTTTTTAAGATTAGCTCGCGAGGAGGAATCTATGAATTGGCTGGAAAGATGGAATCTCTCCGTTTGAGAATTTTACGGCACATTGAACGTTTTTAAGATTAGCTCGCGGTCAGGAATCTATGAATTGGCTGGAAAGATGGAATCTCTCCGTTTGAGACTTTTACGGCACATTGAACGTTTTTAAGATTAGCTCGCGAGCAGGAATCTATGAATTGGCTGGAAAGATGGAATCTCTCCGTTTGAGAATTTTACGGCACATTGAACGTTTTTAAGATTAGCTCGCGAGCAGGAATCTATGAATTGGCTGGAAAGATGGAATCTCTCCGTTTGAGACTTTTACGGCACATTGAACGTTTTTAAGATTAGCTCGCGAGGAGGAATCTATGAATTGGCTGGAAAGATGGAATCTCTCCGTTTGAGAATTTTACGGCACATTGAACGTTTTTAAGATTAGCTCGCGGTCAGGAATCTATGAATTGGCTGGAAAGATGGAATCTCTCCGTTTGAGACTTTTACGGCACATTGAACGTTTTTAAGATTAGCTCGCGAGCAGGAATCTATGAATTGGCTGGAAAGATGGAATCTCTCCGTTTGAGACTTTTACGGCACATTGAACGTTTTTAAGATTAGCTCGCGAGGAGGAATCTATGAATTGGCTGGAAAGATGGAATCTCTCCGTTTGAGAATTTTACGGCACATTGAACTTGTTTAAGATTAGCTCGCGGTCAGGAATCTATGAATTGGCTGGAAAGATGGAATCTCTCCGTTTGAGAATTTTACGGCACATTGAACGTTTTTAAGATTAGCTCGCGGTCAGGAATCTATGAATTGGCTGGAAAGATGGAATCTCTCCGTTTGAGAATTTTACGGCACATTGAACGTTTTTAAGATTAGCTCGCGGTCAGGAATCTATGAATTGGCTGGAAAGATGGAATCTCTCCGTTTGAGAATTTTACGGCACATTGAACGTTTTTAAGATTAGCTCGCGGTCAGGAATCTATGAATTGGCTGGAAAGATGGAATCTCTCCGTTTGAGAATTTTACGGCACATTGAACGTTTTTAAGATTAGCTCGCGGTCAGGAATCTATGAATTGGCTGGAAAGATGGAATCTCTCCGTTTGAGAATTTTACGGCACATTGAACGTTTTTAAGATTAGCTCGCGGTCAGGAATCTATGAATTGGCTGGAAAGATGGAATCTCTCCGTTTGAGAATTTTACGGCACATTGAACGTTTTTAAGATTAGCTCGCGGTCAGGAATCTATGAATTGGCTGGAAAGATGGAATCTCTCCGTTTGAGAATTTTACGGCACCTTGAACGTTTTTAAGATTAGCTCGCGGTCAGGAATCTATGAATTGGCTGGAAAGATGGAATCTCTCCGTTTGAGAATTTTACGGCACATTGAACGTTTTTAAGATTAGCTCGCGGTCAGGAATCTATGAATTGGCTGGAAAGATGGAATCTCTCCGTTTGAGAATTTTACGGCACATTGAACGTTTTTAAGATTAGCTCGCGAGCAGGAATCTATGAATTGGCTGGAAAGATTGAATCTCTCCGTTTGAGAATTTTACTGCACATTGAACGTTTTTAAGATTAGCTCGCGAGCAGGAATCTATGAATTGGCTGGAAAGATGGAATCTCTCCGTTTGAGAATTTTACGGCACATTGAACGTTTTTAAGATTAGCTCGCGAGCAGGAATCTATGAATTGGCTGGAAAGATGGAATCTCTCCGTTTGAGACTTTTACGGCACATTGAACGTTTTTAAGATTAGCTCGCAAGGAGGAATCTATGAATTGGCTGGAAAGATGGAATCTCTCCGTTTGAGAATTTTACGGCACATTGAACGTTTTTAAGATTAGCTCGCGGTCAGGAATCTATGAATTGGCTGGAAAGATGGAATCTCTCCGTTTGAGAATTTTACGGCACATTGAACGTTTTTAAGATTAGCTCGCGGTCAGGAATCTATGAATTGGCTGGAAAGATGGAATCTCTCCGTTTGAGAATTTTACGGCACATTGAACGTTTTTAAGATTAGCTCGCGGTCAGGAATCTATGAATTGGCTGGAAAGATGGAGTCTCTCCGTTTGAGAATTTTACGGCACATTGAACGTTTTTAAGATTAGCTCGCGGTCAGGAATCTTTGAATTGGCTGGAAAGATGGAATCTCTCCGTTTGAGAATTTTACGGCACATTGAACGTTTTTAAGATTAGCTCGCGGTCAGGAATCTATGAATTGGCTGGAAAGATGGAATCTCTCCGTTTGAGAATTTTACGGCACATTGAACGTTTTTAAGATTAGCTCGCGGTCAGGAATCTCTGAATTGGCTGGAAAGATGGAATCTCTCCGTTTGAGAATTTTACGGCACATTGAACGTTTTTTAAGATTAGCTCGCGGTCAGGAATCTATGAATTGGCTGGAAAGATGGAATCTCTCCGTTTGAGAATTTTACGGCACATTGAACGTTTTTAAGATTAGCTCGCGGACAGGAATCTATGAATTGGCTGGAAAGATGGAATCTCTCCGTTTGAGAATTTTACGGCACATTGAACGTTTTTAAGATTAGCTCGCGGTCAGGAATCTATGAATTGGCTGGAAAGATGGAATCTCTCCGTTTGAGAATTTTACGGCACATTGAACGTTTTTAAGATTAGCTCGCGGTCAGGAATCTATGAATTGGCTGGAAAGATGGAATCTCTCCGTTTGAGACTTTTACGGCACATTGAACGTTTTTAAGATTAGCTCGCGAGGAGGAATCTATGAATTGGCTGGAAAGATGGAATCTCTCCGTTTGAGAATTTTACGGCACATTGAACGTTTTTAAGATTAGCTCGCGGTCAGGAATCTATGAATTGGCTGGAAAGATGGAATCTCTCCGTTTGAGAATTTTACGGCACATTGAACGTTTTTAAGATTAGCTCGCGGTCAGGAATCTATGAATTGGCTGGAAAGATGGAATCTCTCCGTTTGATAATTTTACGGCACATTGAACGTTTTTAAGATTAGCTCGCGGTTATTGTAGGTATCATGCATAATGTCTATTCTCTCCTCTGAGAATACCAAGACAATGGTCTACATTAGAGTTAACAAAAGAAGCTGGAAAGATGGAATCTCTCCGTTTGAGAATTTTACGGCACATTGAACGTTTTTAAGATTAGCTCGCGAGCAGGAATCTATGAATTGGCTGGAAAGATGGAATCTCTCCGTTTGAGAATTTTACAGCACATTGAACGTTTTTAAGATTAGCTCGCGGTAGCAATCTATGAATTGGCTGGAAAGATGGAATCTCTCCGTTTGATAATTTTACGGCACATTGAACGTTTTTAAGATTAGCTCGCGGTTATTGTAGGTATCATGCATAATGTCTATTCTCTCCTCTGAGAATACCAAGACAATGGTCTACATTAGAGTTAACAAAAGAAGCTGGAAAGATGGAATCTCTCCGTTTGAGACTTTTACGGCACATTGAACGTTTTTAAGATTAGCTCGCGAGGAGGAATCTATGAATTGGCTGGAAAGATGAAATCTCTCCGTTTGAGAATTTTACGGCACATTGAACGTTTTTAAGATTAGCTCGCGGTCAGGAATCTATGAATTGGCTGGAAAGATGGAATCTCTCCGTTTGAGAATTTTACGGCACATTGACATGAGAGGACGCAAGTGGGTTTGTACTGTAAGTACACCCGGGGATTAAGTAATTAAGTTGTGGTCAGGTTAGGTGTTATGTTCTGTCAATGAAACTGACTAAAGCTGTCATGATAGTCTTTATATTTCAAACTCATTTTAGTGTGATGCATTTTATTAAAATTCATAATCCGGTTCTCGCAACCCGAGAGCACAGTTCTAGACATGGCGCCAAAGAAGAGCCTTTTGCCCCTTCCGCACTGTTTGTAGTTTACAACTGCTCGATACTAGCGGCAGACGGTCACGGATATATCATCAGCTTCAGAATCTGTGGATTAATCGGTACGTGCAAGCTCACTTTGAGTTTTCCGGTGGACATAATTCCAAAGTGGAAAAGTAATTCCATTCAATTTGGAAAATGGCCGTCCGTATGAAGAACAAGAGTCGTCCTCTGAAGATGAAATTTTAGTCTCATTCTTTGGTCTGATTGGAGTAATTCTACTACAGCATCAAATGTCTCGTTCAATTTCGACAAATACTTGTTTCGGATATGGCTGTGAAACGGTGTGCTTTCCTTTGACCCTCAACAAAGAATTATTCTGGCGGGAAACCAGTGAGATCAGTCGACTCGTCATCGTCACAATCTCTAAATACGAAAGATATTTGCCATAATACAGACAGGATACTCTACTCTCTGAGAAGACATTTCTGGTAAAGATATGTATGAGCCAATCAATGCTATACAGCCATGGTTTAAGAACACTAACAAATCTTTGTAAACGTGAGGTGCGCTATCAGTTACCCAGCTATCCCAAGTAGCTTTCGGAATGGTCTTCGGAACACAATCTTCAACTATGTGGAGATGATGCGGGCCCTGGCTGGGCTGGCCTAAATTTTAAAACTGCGGAAAGGGTATTGTGGAAACACATGACAGGCGGTGAGTAACTCACAGATCACAAAACTTGAAAGACGGAGGTAAGATTTGTTATTTAGTATTTTATTGAATTCAATACGTAGCATGTGCAAGAGCCCTGCTGGGTTAATTAGGTACGGATACTAGACCCTTTGTATTGTAATGCGGCCATTCGGCGTTTCCGTTTTAAAACAATAATTATTATACTGTACAATTACCATTTTCTAAATTAATAATATTTCCTGAAATTTATCATATATTCTCTTGATCTGGGTATTACCTAAAGAAAACCTAAAGAGGGCACAATAGTGGTGCTATTATAACTGCGTAAAAACTCCTGTTAAACAGAATATCTCTCTGTCAGGAACGCCTTGAGGTACCAACCATGCTTGTTATTTTACGCAGGTTTTTTTTTTCAATTAACCCAGCTTTGTATTGTAATGCGGCCATTCGGCGTTTTCGTTTTAAAACAATAATTATTATACTGTACAATTACCATTTTCTAAATTAATAATATTTCCTGAAATTTATCATATATACTCTTGATCTGGGTATTACCTAAAGAAAACCTAAAGAGGGCACAATAGTGGTGCTATTATAACTGCGTAAAAACTCCTGTTAAACAGAATATCTCTCTGTCAGGAACGCCTTGAGGTACCAACCATGCTTGTTATTTTACGCAGGTTTTTTTTTTCAATTAACCCAGCTTTGTATTGTAATGCGGCCATTCGGCGTTTTCGTTTTAAAACAATAATTATTATATACTGTACAATTACCATGTTCTAAATTAATAATATTTCCTGAAATTTATCATATATTCTCTTCATCTGTGTATTACCTAAATAAAACCTAAAGTGGGCACAATATTGGTGCTATTGTAACCGCGTAAAAACTCCTGTTAAACAGAATATCTCTCTGTCAGGAACACCTTGAGGTACCAACTATGCTTGTTATTTTACGAAGTTTTTTTTCAAATATTATTTTCGTATGTAAACATTTTAAATGCGTACGGAGTAACTTTAGGTCAGACCAGTGGCACCCAGATGTTTCGTCGGAGCGTGCTGCTGCTAGCGATAAACTGTACTTTTTGTAACTTTAGGTCAGACCAGTGGCACCCAGACGTTTCGTCGGAGCGTGCTACTGCTAGCGATAAACTGTATTTTTTGTATGTAAACATTTTAAATGCGTACGGAGTAACTTTAGGTCAGACCAGTGGCACCCAGATGTTTCGTCGGAGCGTGCTGCTGCTAGCGATAAACTGTACTTTTTGTAACTTTAGGTCAGACCAGTGGCACCCAGATGTTTCGTCGGAGCGTGCTGCTGCTAGCGATAAACTGTACTTTTTGTAACTTTAGGTCAGACCAGTGGCACCCAGATGTTTCGTCGGAGCGTGCTGCTGCTAGCGATAAACTCTATTTTTTGTATGTAAACATTTTAAATGCGTACGGAGTAACTTTAGGTCAGTCCAGTGGCACCCAGATGTTTCGTCGGAGCGTGCTGCTGCTAGCGATAAACTGTACTTTTTGTAACTTTAGGTCAGACCAGTGGCACCCAGATGTTTCGTCGGAGCGTGCTGCTGCTAGCGATAAACTGTACTTTTTGTAACTTTAGGTCAGACCAGTGGCACCCAGACGTTTCGTCGGAGCGTGCTACTGCTAGCGATAAACTGTATTTTTTGTATGTAAACATTTTAAATGCGTACGGAGTAACTTTAGGTCAGACCAGTGGCACCCAGATGTTTCGTCGGAGCGTGCTGCTGCTAGCGATAAACTGTACTTTTTGTAACTTTAGGTCAGACCAGTGGCACCCAGATGTTTCGTCGGAGCGTGCTGCTGCTAGCGATAAACTGTACTTTTTGTAACTTTAGGTCAGACCAGTGGCACCCAGATGTTTCGTCGGAGCGTGCTGCTGCTAGCGATAAACTCTATTTTTTGTATGTAAACATTTTAAATGCGTACGGAGTAACTTTAGGTCAGTCCAGTGGCACCCAGATGTTTCGTCGGAGCGTGCTGCTGCTAGCGATAAACTGTACTTTTTGTAACTTTAGGTCAGACCAGTGGCACCCAGATGTTTCGTCGGAGCGTGCTGCTGCTAGCGATAAACTGTACTTTTTGTAACTTTAGGTCAGACCAGTGGCACCCAGATGTTTCGTCGGAGCGTGCTGCTGCTAGCGATAAACTGTACTTTTTGTAACTTTAGGTCAGACCAGTGGCACCCAGATGTTTCGTCGGAGCGTGCTGCTGCTAGCGATAAACTCTATTTTTTGTATGTAAACATTTTAAATGCGTACGGAGTAACTTTAGGTCAGTCCAGTGACACCCAGATGTTTCGTCGGAGCGTGCTGCTGCTAGCGATAAACTGTACTTTTTGTAACTTTAGGTCAGACCAGTGGCACCCAGATGTTTCGTCGGAGCGTGCTGCTGCTAGCGATAAACTGTACTTTTTGTAACTTTAGGTCAGTCCAGTGGCACCCAGATGTTTCGTCGGAGCGTGCTGCTGCTAGCGATAAACTGTACTTTTTGTAACTTTAGGTCAGACCAGTGGCACCCAGATGTTTCGTCGGAGCGTGCTGCTGCTAGCGATAAACTGTATTTTTTGTAACTTTAGGTCAGACCAGTGGCACCCAGATGTTTCGTCGGAGCGTGCTGCTGCTAGCGATAAACTGCAGTTTTTGTTACTTTAGGTCAGACCAGTGGCACCCAGATGTTTCGTCGGAGCGTGCTGCTGCTAGCGATAAACTGTACTTTTTGTAACTTTAGTTCAGACCAGTGGCACCCAGATGTTTCGTCGGAGCGTGCTGCTGCTAGCGATCGATAAACTGTATTTTTTGTATGTAAACATTTTAAATGCGTACGGAGTAACTTTAGGTAAGTCCAGTGGCACCCAGATGTTTCGTCGGAGCGTGCTGCTGCTAGCGATAAACTGTACTTTTTGTAACTTTAGGTCAGACCAGTGGCACCCAGATGTTTCGTCGGAGTGTGCTACTGCTAGAGATAAACCGTAGAAATCATGAACAGTAAATAATGGAATAAAAGAAAATTGTCTCATAAATGTTACAATAAAAACAATTTTAAAATAATGACTTGATATTGATTTCCTTCCGGCTGAAGTACTCTAATCTAACGAAAAACAAAGTATTTACCCCTTCAACTATTCTATTTATATCTATAACACACTCAGTGATAGAAAACTAAATGAAAAAATAACAATTCCTTCATTGTGTGAGAAATAAAATAAAATTGCAGACTATAGTCGGCCAAGCCGGGTTATCCTGGTGAATAGGACTGGATACATGAAGAAAAAATACAGCCCAGTGCCGGTCCATGCAGTATCTTTCAATTCGAAGCCGGCCGGGGATGCCTTGCCGGTTTTCTATCTCAACCGGCTTCCAACTAAATCGATGACTATCTACCGATGTACTCACCATTATTGGTCATTTTGTAGTCAAAATCTAATTCTAAGCATTTGGAAAACCATGAGAAAAAATGTATTCCGGTTTTGTTTGTCATCTACTGACGGTCATGGCCTGTTTCAGCAATTTGATCTGGTTTATCCTTTGATGTAAAAGTGTATAGAATCGTCTAATAGGATTATTGGGGATTTAGACACCCCGAAACTTGAAACACAGCGTGGGTAATGGGAAGTATGAATGGAATCCAGGATAAGGTACAAAGAAATTAGCCGACGTACTTACAGTACACACCCACTTGCGTCCTCTCATGTTTTTAAGATTAGCTCGCGGTCAGGAATCTATGAATTGGCTGGAAAGATGGAATCTCTCCGTTTGAGAATTTTACGGCACATTGAACGTTTTTAAGATTAGCTCGTGGTCAGGAATCTATGAATTGGCTGGAAAGATGGAATCTCTCCGTTTGAGAATTTTACGGCACATTGAACGTTTTTAAGATTAGCTCGCGAGCAGGAATCTATGAATTGGCTGGAAAGATGGAATCTCTCCGTTTGAGACTTTTACGGCACATTGAACGTTTTTAAGATTAGCTCGCGAGCAGGAATCTATGAATTGGCTGGAAAGATGGAATCTCTCCGTTTGAGACTTTTACGGCACATTGACCGTTTTTAAGATTAGCTCGCGAGGAGGAATCTATGAATTGGCTGGAAAGATGGAATCTCTCCGTTTGAGAATTTTACGGCACATTGAACGTTTTTAAGATTAGCTCGCGGTCAGGAATCTATGAATTGGCTGGAAAGATGGAATCTCTCCGTTTGAGAATTTTACGGCACATTGAACGTTTTTAAGATTAGCTCGCGGTCAGGAATCTATGAATTGGCTGGAAAGATGGAATCTCTCCGTTTGAGAATTTTACGGCACATTGAACGTTTTTAAGATTAGCTCGCGGTCAGGAATCTATGAGTTGGCTTGAAAGATGGAATCTCTCCGTTTGAGAATTTTACGGCACATTGAACGTTTTTAAGATTAGCTCGCGGTCAGGAATCTATGAATTGGCTGGAAAGATGGAATCTCTCCGTTTGAGAATTTTACGGCACATTGAACGTTTTTAAGATTAGCTCGCGGTCAGGAATCTATGAATTGGCTGGAAAGATGGAATCTCTCCGTTTGAGAATTTTACGGCACATTGAACGTTTTTAAGATTAGCTCGCGGTCAGGAATCTATGAATTGGCTGGAAAGATGGAATCTCTCCGTTTGAGAATTTTACGGCACATTGAACGTTTTTAAGATTAGCTCGCGAGCAGGAATCTATGAATTGGCTGGAAAGATGGAATCTCTCCGTTTGAGAATTTTACGGCACATTGAACGTTTTTAAGATTAGCTCGCGGTCAGGAATCTATGAATTGGCTGGAAAGATGGAATCTCTCCGTTTGAGAATTTTACGGCACATTGAACGTTTTTAAGATTAGCTCGCGGTCAGGAATCTATGAATTGGCTGGAAAGATGGAATCTCTCCGTTTGAGAATTTTACGGCACATTGAACGTTTTTAAGATTAGCTCGCGGTCAGGAATCTATGAATTGGCTGGAAAGATGGAATCTCTCCGTTTGAGAATTTTACGGCACATTGAACGTTTTTAAGATTAGCTCGCGGTCAGGAATCTATGAATTGGCTGGAAAGAGGGAATCTCTCCGTTTGAGAATTTTACGGCACATTGAACGTTTTTAAGATTAGCTCGCGGTCAGGAATCTATGAATTGGCTGGAAAGATGGAATCTCTCCGTTTGAGAATTTTACGGCACATTGAACGTTTTTAAGATTAGCTCGCGAGCAGGAATCTATGAATTGGCTGGAAAGATGGAATCTCTCCGTTTGAGAATTTTACGGCACATTGAACGTTTTTAAGATTAGCTCGCGAGCAGGAATCTATGAATTGGCTGGAAAGATGGAATCTCTCCGTTTGAGACTTTTACGGCACATTGAACGTTTTTAAGATTAGCTCGCAAGGAGGAATCTATGAATTGGCTGGAAAGATGGAATCTCTCCGTTTGAGAATTTTACGGCACATTGAACGTTTTTAAGATTAGCTCGCGGTCAGGAATCTATGAATTGGCTGGAAAGATGGAATCTCTCCGTTTGAGAATTTTACGGCACATTGAACGTTTTTAAGATTAGCTCGCGGTCAGGAATCTATGAATTGGCTGGAAAGATGGAATCTCTCCGTTTGAGAATTTTACGGCACATTGAACGTTTTTAAGATTAGCTCGCGGTCAGGAATCTATGAATTGGCTGGAAAGATGGAATCTCTCCGTTTGAGACTTTTACGGCACATTGAACGTTTTTAAGATTAGCTCGCGAGGAGGAATCTATGAATTGGCTGGAAAGATGGAATCTCTCCGTTTGAGAATTTTACGGCACATTGAACGTTTTTAAGATTAGCTCGCGGTCAGGAATCTATGAATTGGCTGGAAAGATGGAATCTCTCCGTTTGAGAATTTTACGGCACATTGAACGTTTTTAAGATTAGCTCGCGGTCAGGAATCTATGAATTGGCTGGAAATATGGAATCTCTCCGTTTGATAATTTTACGGCACATTGAACGTTTTTAAGATTAGCTCGCGGTTATTGTAGGTATCATGCATAATGTCTATTCTCTCCTCTGAGAATTCCAAGACAATGGTCTACATTAGAGTTAACAAAAGAAGCTGGAAAGATGGAATCTCTCCGTTTGAGAATTTTACGGCACATTGAACGTTTTTAAGATTAGCTCGCGAGCAGGAATCTATGAATTGGCTGGAAAGATGGAATCTCTCCGTTTGAGAATTTTACAGCACATTGAACGTTTTTAAGATTAGCTCGCGGTAGCAATCTATGAATTGGCTGGAAAGATGGAATCTCTCCGTTTGATAATTTTACGGCACATTGAACGTTTTTAAGATTAGCTCGCGGTTATTGTAGGTATCATGCATAATGTCTATTCTCTCCTCTGAGAATACCAAGACAATGGTCTACATTAGAGTTAACAAAAGAAGCTGGAAAGATGGAATCTCTCCGTTTGAGACTTTTACGGCACATTGAACGTTTTTAAGATTAGCTCGCGAGGAGGAATCTATGAATTGCCTGGAAAGATGAAATCTCTCCGTTTGAGAATTTTACGGCACATTGAACGTTTTTAAGATTAGCTCGCGGTCAGGAATCTATGAATTGGCTGGAAAGATGGAATCTCTCCGTTTGAGAATTTTACGGCACATTGAACGTTTTTAAGATTAGCTCGCGGTCAGGAATCTATGAATTGGCTGGAAAGATGGAATCTCTCCGTTTGAGAATTTTACGGCACATTGAACGTTTTTAAGATTAGCTCGCGAGCAGGAATCTATGAATTGGCTGGAAAGATGGAATCTCTCCGTTTGAGAATTTTACTGCACATTGAACGTTTTTAAGATTAGCTCGCGAGCAGGAATCTATGAATTGGCTGGAAAGATGGAATCTCTCCGTTTGAGAATTTTACGGCACATTGAACGTTTTTAAGATTAGCTCGCGAGCAGGAATCTATGAATTGGCTGGAAAGATGGAATCTCTCCGTTTGAGACTTTTACGGCACATTGAACGTTTTTAAGATTAGCTCGCGAGGAGGAATCTATGAATTGGCTGGAAAGATGGAATCTCTCCGTTTGAGAATTTTACGGCACATTGAACGTTTTTAAGATTAGCTCGCGGTCAGGAATCTATGAATTGGCTGGAAAGATGGAATCTCTCCGTTTGAGACTTTTACGGCACATTGAACGTTTTTAAGATTAGCTCGCGAGCAGGAATCTATGAATTGGCTGGAAAGATGGAATCTCTCCGTTTGAGAATTTTACGGCACATTGAACGTTTTTAAGATTAGCTCGCGAGCAGGAATCTATGAATTGGCTGGAAAGATGGAATCTCTCCGTTTGAGACTTTTACGGCACATTGAACGTTTTTAAGATTAGCTCGCGAGGAGGAATCTATGAATTGGCTGGAAAGATGGAATCTCTCCGTTTGAGAATTTTACGGCACATTGAACGTTTTTAAGATTAGCTCGCGGTCAGGAATCTATGAATTGGCTGGAAAGATGGAATCTCTCCGTTTGAGACTTTTACGGCACATTGAACGTTTTTAAGATTAGCTCGCGAGCAGGAATCTATGAATTGGCTGGAAAGATGGAATCTCTCCGTTTGAGACTTTTACGGCACATTGAACGTTTTTAAGATTAGCTCGCGAGGAGGAATCTATGAATTGGCTGGAAAGATGGAATCTCTCCGTTTGAGAATTTTACGGCACATTGAACTTGTTTAAGATTAGCTCGCGGTCAGGAATCTATGAATTGGCTGGAAAGATGGAATCTCTCCGTTTGAGAATTTTACGGCACATTGAACGTTTTTAAGATTAGCTCGCGGTCAGGAATCTATGAATTGGCTGGAAAGATGGAATCTCTCCGTTTGAGAATTTTACGGCACATTGAACGTTTTTAAGATTAGCTCGCGGTCAGGAATCTATGAATTGGCTGGAAAGATGGAATCTCTCCGTTTGAGAATTTTACGGCACATTGAACGTTTTTAAGATTAGCTCGCGGTCAGGAATCTATGAATTGGCTGGAAAGATGGAATCTCTCCGTTTGAGAATTTTACGGCACATTGAACGTTTTTAAGATTAGCTCGCGGTCAGGAATCTATGAATTGGCTGGAAAGATGGAATCTCTCCGTTTGAGAATTTTACGGCACATTGAACGTTTTTAAGATTAGCTCGCGGTCAGGAATCTATGAATTGGCTGGAAAGATGGAATCTCTCCGTTTGAGAATTTTACGGCACATTGAACGTTTTTAAGATTAGCTCGCGGTCAGGAATCTATGAATTGGCTGGAAAGATGGAATCTCTCCGTTTGAGAATTTTACGGCACCTTGAACGTTTTTAAGATTAGCTCGCGGTCAGGAATCTATGAATTGGCTGGAAAGATGGAATCTCTCCGTTTGAGAATTTTACGGCACATTGAACGTTTTTAAGATTAGCTCGCGGTCAGGAATCTATGAATTGGCTGGAAAGATGGAATCTCTCCGTTTGAGAATTTTACGGCACATTGAACGTTTTTAAGATTAGCTCGCGAGCAGTAATCTATGAATTGGCTGGAAAGATTGAATCTCTCCGTTTGAGAATTTTACTGCACATTGAACGTTTTTAAGATTAGCTCGCGAGTAGGAATCTATGAATTGGCTGGAAAGATGGAATCTCTCCGTTTGAGAATTTTACGGCACATTGAACGTTTTTAAGATTAGCTCGCGAGCAGGAATCTATGAATTGGCTGGAAAGATGGAATCTCTCCGTTTGAGACTTTTACGGCACATTGAACGTTTTTAAGATTAGCTCGCAAGGAGGAATCTATGAATTGGCTGGAAAGATGGAATCTCTCCGTTTGAGAATTTTACGGCACATTGAACGTTTTTAAGATTAGCTCGCGGTCAGGAATCTATGAATTGGCTGGAAAGATGGAATCTCTCCGTTTGAGAATTTTACGGCACATTGAACGTTTTTAAGATTAGCTCGCGGTCAGGAATCTATGAATTGGCTGGAAAGATGGAATCTCTCCGTTTGAGAATTTTACGGCACATTGAACGTTTTTAAGATTAGCTCGCGGTCAGGAATCTATGAATTGGCTGGAAAGATGGAGTCTCTCCGTTTGAGAATTTTACGGCACATTGAACGTTTTTAAGATTAGCTCGCGGTCAGGAATCTTTGAATTGGCTGGAAAGATGGAATCTCTCCGTTTGAGAATTTTACGGCACATTGAACGTTTTTAAGATTAGCTCGCGGTCAGGAATCTATGAATTGGCTGGAAAGATGGAATCTCTCCGTTTGAGAATTTTACGGCACATTGAACGTTTTTAAGATTAGCTCGCGGTCAGGAATCTCTGAATTGGCTGGAAAGATGGAATCTCTCCGTTTGAGAATTTTACGGCACATTGAACGTTTTTTAAGATTAGCTCGCGGTCAGGAATCTATGAATTGGCTGGAAAGATGGAATCTCTCCGTTTGAGAATTTTACGGCACATTGAACGTTTTTAAGATTAGCTCGCGGACAGGAATCTATGAATTGGCTGGAAAGATGGAATCTCTCCGTTTGAGAATTTTACGGCACATTGAACGTTTTTAAGATTAGCTCGCGGTCAGGAATCTATGAATTGGCTGGAAAGATGGAATCTCTCCGTTTGAGAATTTTACGGCACATTGAACGTTTTTAAGATTAGCTCGCGGTCAGGAATCTATGAATTGGCTGGAAAGATGGAATCTCTCCGTTTGAGACTTTTACGGCACATTGAACGTTTTTAAGATTAGCTCGCGAGGAGGAATCTATGAATTGGCTGGAAAGATGGAATCTCTCCGTTTGAGAATTTTACGGCACATTGAACGTTTTTAAGATTAGCTCGCGGTCAGGAATCTATGAATTGGCTGGAAAGATGGAATCTCTCCGTTTGAGAATTTTACGGCACATTGAACGTTTTTAAGATTAGCTCGCGGTCAGGAATCTATGAATTGGCTGGAAAGATGGAATCTCTCCGTTTGATAATTTTACGGCACATTGAACGTTTTTAAGATTAGCTCGCGGTTATTGTAGGTATCATGCATAATGTCTATTCTCTCCTCTGAGAATACCAAGACAATGGTCTACATTAGAGTTAACAAAAGAAGCTGGAAAGATGGAATCTCTCCGTTTGAGAATTTTACGGCACATTGAACGTTTTTAAGATTAGCTCGCGAGCAGGAATCTATGAATTGGCTGGAAAGATGGAATCTCTCCGTTTGAGAATTTTACAGCACATTGAACGTTTTTAAGATTAGCTCGCGGTAGCAATCTATGAATTGGCTGGAAAGATGGAATCTCTCCGTTTGATAATTTTACGGCACATTGAACGTTTTTAAGATTAGCTCGCGGTTATTGTAGGTATCATGCATAATGTCTATTCTCTCCTCTGAGAATACCAAGACAATGGTCTACATTAGAGTTAACAAAAGAAGCTGGAAAGATGGAATCTCTCCGTTTGAGACTTTTACGGCACATTGAACGTTTTTAAGATTAGCTCGCGAGGAGGAATCTATGAATTGGCTGGAAAGATGAAATCTCTCCGTTTGAGAATTTTACGGCACATTGAACGTTTTTAAGATTAGCTCGCGGTCAGGAATCTATGAATTGGCTGGAAAGATGGAATCTCTCCGTTTGAGAATTTTACGGCACATTGAACCATGAGAGGACGCAAGTGGGTTTGTACTGTAAGTACACCCGGGGATTAAGTAATTAAGTTGTGGTCAGGTTAGGTGTTATGTTCTGTCAATGAAACTGACTAAAGCTGTCATGATAGTCTTTATATTTCAAACTCATTTTAGTGTGATGCATTTTATTAAAATTCATAATCCGGTTCTCGCAACCCGAGAGCACAGTTCTAGACATGGCGCCAAAGAAGAGCCTTTTGCCCTTCCGCACTGTTTGTAGTTTACAACTGCTCGATACTAGCGGCAGACGGTCACGGATATATCATCAGCTTCAGAATCTGTGGATTAATCGGTACGTGCAAGCTCACTTTGAGTTTTCCGGTGGACATAATTCCAAAGTGGAAAAGTAATTCCATTCAATTTGGAAAATGGCCGTCCGTATGAAGAACAAGAGTCGTCCTCTGAAGATGAAATTTTAGTCTCATTCTTTGGTCTGATTGGAGTAATTCTACTACAGCATCAAATGTCTCGTTCAATTTCGACAAATACTTGTTTCGGATATGGCTGTGAAACGGTGTGCTTTCCTTTGACCTCAACAAAGAATTATTCTGGCGGGAAACCAGTGAGATCAGTCGACTCGTCATCGTCACAATCTCTAAATACGAAAGATATTTGCCATAATACAGACAGGATACTCTACTCTCTGAGAAGACATTTCTGGTAAAGATATGTATGAGCCAATCAATGCTATACAGCCATGGTTTAAGAACACTAACTGATCTTTGTAAACGTGAGGTGCGCTATCAGTTACCCAGCTATCCCAAGTAGCTTTCGGAATGGTCTTCGGAACACAATCTTCAACTATGTGGAGATGATGCGGGCCCTGGCTGGGCTGGCCTAAATTTTAAAACTGCGGAAAGGGTATTGTGGAAACACATGACAGGCGGTGAGTAACTCACAGATCACAAAACTTGGAAAGACGGAGGTAAGATTTGTTATTTAGTATTTTATTGAATTCAATACGTAGCATGTGCAAGAGCCCTGCTGGGTTAATTAGGTACGGATACTAGACCCTTTGTATTGTAATGCGGCCATTCGGCGTTTCCGTTTTAAAACAATAATTATTATACTGTACAATTACCATTTTCTAAATTAATAATATTTCCTGAAATTTATCATATATTCTCTTGATCTGGGTATTACCTAAAGAAAACCTAAAGAGGGCACAATAGTGGTGCTATTATAACTGCGTAAAAACTCCTGTTAAACAGAATATCTCTCTGTCAGGAACGCCTTGAGGTACCAACCATGCTTGTTATTTTACGCAGGTTTTTTTTTTCAATTAACCCAGCTTTGTATTGTAATGCGGCCATTCGGCGTTTTCGTTTTAAAACAATAATTATTATACTGTACAATTACCATTTTCTAAATTAATAATATTTCCTGAAATTTATCATATATACTCTTGATCTGGGTATTACCTAAAGAAAACCTAAAGAGGGCACAATAGTGGTGCTATTATAACTGCGTAAAAACTCCTGTTAAACAGAATATCTCTCTGTCAGGAACGCCTTGAGGTACCAACCATGCTTGTTATTTTACGCAGGTTTTTTTTTTCAATTAACCCAGCTTTGTATTGTAATGCGGCCATTCGGCGTTTTCGTTTTAAAACAATAATTATTATATACTGTACAATTACCATGTTCTAAATTAATAATATTTCCTGAAATTTATCATATATTCTCTTCATCTGTGTATTACCTAAATAAAACCTAAAGTGGGCACAATATTGGTGCTATTGTAACCGCGTAAAAACTCCTGTTAAACAGAATATCTCTCTGTCAGGAACACCTTGAGGTACCAACTATGCTTGTTATTTTACGAAGTTTTTTTTCAAATATTATTTTCGTATGTAAACATTTTAAATGCGTACGGAGTAACTTTAGGTCAGACCAGTGGCACCCAGATGTTTCGTCGGAGCGTGCTGCTGCTAGCGATAAACTGTACTTTTTGTAACTTTAGGTCAGACCAGTGGCACCCAGACGTTTCGTCGGAGCGTGCTACTGCTAGCGATAAACTGTATTTTTTGTATGTAAACATTTTAAATGCGTACGGAGTAACTTTAGGTCAGACCAGTGGCACCCAGATGTTTCGTCGGAGCGTGCTGCTGCTAGCGATAAACTGTACTTTTTGTAACTTTAGGTCAGACCAGTGGCACCCAGATGTTTCGTCGGAGCGTGCTGCTGCTAGCGATAAACTGTACTTTTTGTAACTTTAGGTCAGACCAGTGGCACCCAGATGTTTCGTCGGAGCGTGCTGCTGCTAGCGATAAACTCTATTTTTTGTATGTAAACATTTTAAATGCGTACGGAGTAACTTTAGGTCAGTCCAGTGGCACCCAGATGTTTCGTCGGAGCGTGCTGCTGCTAGCGATAAACTGTACTTTTTGTAACTTTAGGTCAGACCAGTGGCACCCAGATGTTTCGTCGGAGCGTGCTGCTGCTAGCGATAAACTGTACTTTTTGTAACTTTAGGTCAGACCAGTGGCACCCAGATGTTTCGTCGGAGCGTGCTGCTGCTAGCGATAAACTGTACTTTTTGTAACTTTAGGTCAGACCAGTGGCACCCAGATGTTTCGTCGGAGCGTGCTGCTGCTAGCGATAAACTCTATTTTTTGTATGTAAACATTTTAAATGCGTACGGAGTAACTTTAGGTCAGTCCAGTGGCACCCAGATGTTTCGTCGGAGCGTGCTGCTGCTAGCGATAAACTGTACTTTTTGTAACTTTAGGTCAGACCAGTGGCACCCAGATGTTTCGTCGGAGCGTGCTGCTGCTAGCGATAAACTGTACTTTTTGTAACTTTAGGTCAGTCCAGTGGCACCCAGATGTTTCGTCGGAGCGTGCTGCTGCTAGCGATAAACTGTACTTTTTGTAACTTTAGGTCAGACCAGTGGCACCCAGATGTTTCGTCGGAGCGTGCTGCTGCTAGCGATAAACTGTATTTTTTGTAACTTTAGGTCAGACCAGTGGCACCCAGATGTTTCGTCGGAGCGTGCTGCTGCTAGCGATAAACTGCAGTTTTTGTTACTTTAGGTCAGACCAGTGGCACCCAGATGTTTCGTCGGAGCGTGCTGCTGCTAGCGATAAACTGTACTTTTTGTAACTTTAGTTCAGACCAGTGGCACCCAGATGTTTCGTCGGAGCGTGCTGCTGCTAGCGATCGATAAACTGTATTTTTTGTATGTAAACATTTTAAATGCGTACGGAGTAACTTTAGGTAAGTCCAGTGGCACCCAGATGTTTCGTCGGAGCGTGCTGCTGCTAGCGATAAACTGTACTTTTTGTAACTTTAGGTCAGACCAGTGGCACCCAGATGTTTCGTCGGAGTGTGCTACTGCTAGAGATAAACCGTAGAAATCATGAACAGTAAATAATGGAATAAAAGAAAATTGTCTCATAAATGTTACAATAAAAACAATTTTAAAATAATGACTTGATATTGATTTCCTTCCGGCTGAAGTACTCTAATCTAACGAAAAACAAAGTATTTACCCCTTCAACTATTCTATTTATATCTATAACACACTCAGTGATAGAAAACTAAATGAAAAAATAACAATTCCTTCATTGTGTGAGAAATAAAATAAAATTGCAGACTATAGTCGGCCAAGCCGGGTTATCCTGGTGAATAGGACTGGATACATGAAGAAAAAATACAGCCCAGTGCCGGTCCATGCAGTATCTTTCAATTCGAAGCCGGCCGGGGATGCCTTGCCGGTTTTCTATCTCAACCGGCTTCCAACTAAATCGATGACTATCTACCGATGTACTCACCATTATTGGTCATTTTGTAGTCAAAATCTAATTCTAAGCATTTGGAAAACCATGAGAAAAAATGTATTCCGGTTTTGTTTGTCATCTACTGACGGTCATGGCCTGTTTCAGCAATTTGATCTGGTTTATCCTTTGATGTAAAAGTGTATAGAATCGTCTAATAGGATTATTGGGGATTTAGACACCCCGAAACTTGAAACACAGCGTGGGTAATGGGAAGTATGAATGGAATCCAGGATAAGGTACAAAGAAATTAGCCGACGTACTTACAGTACACACCCACTTGCGTCCTCTCATGTTTTTAAGATTAGCTCGCGGTCAGGAATCTATGAATTGGCTGGAAAGATGGAATCTCTCCGTTTGAGAATTTTACGGCACATTGAACGTTTTTAAGATTAGCTCGTGGTCAGGAATCTATGAATTGGCTGGAAAGATGGAATCTCTCCGTTTGAGAATTTTACGGCACATTGAACGTTTTTAAGATTAGCTCGCGAGCAGGAATCTATGAATTGGCTGGAAAGATGGAATCTCTCCGTTTGAGACTTTTACGGCACATTGAACGTTTTTAAGATTAGCTCGCGAGCAGGAATCTATGAATTGGCTGGAAAGATGGAATCTCTCCGTTTGAGACTTTTACGGCACATTGACCGTTTTTAAGATTAGCTCGCGAGGAGGAATCTATGAATTGGCTGGAAAGATGGAATCTCTCCGTTTGAGAATTTTACGGCACATTGAACGTTTTTAAGATTAGCTCGCGGTCAGGAATCTATGAATTGGCTGGAAAGATGGAATCTCTCCGTTTGAGAATTTTACGGCACATTGAACGTTTTTAAGATTAGCTCGCGGTCAGGAATCTATGAATTGGCTGGAAAGATGGAATCTCTCCGTTTGAGAATTTTACGGCACATTGAACGTTTTTAAGATTAGCTCGCGAGCAGGAATCTATGAATTGGCTGGAAAGATGGAATCTCTCCGTTTGAGACTTTTACGGCACATTGAACGTTTTTAAGATTAGCTCGCGAGCAGGAATCTATGAATTGGCTGGAAAGATGGAATCTCTCCGTTTGAGACTTTTACGGCACATTGACCGTTTTTAAGATTAGCTCGCGAGGAGGAATCTATGAATTGGCTGGAAAGATGGAATCTCTCCGTTTGAGAATTTTACGGCACATTGAACGTTTTTAAGATTAGCTCGCGGTCAGGAATCTATGAATTGGCTGGAAAGATGGAATCTCTCCGTTTGAGAATTTTACGGCACATTGAACGTTTTTAAGATTAGCTCGCGGTCAGGAATCTATGAATTGGCTGGAAAGATGGAATCTCTCCGTTTGAGAATTTTACGGCACATTGAACGTTTTTAAGATTAGCTCGCGGTCAGGAATCTATGAGTTGGCTTGAAAGATGGAATCTCTCCGTTTGAGAATTTTACGGCACATTGAACGTTTTTAAGATTAGCTCGCGGTCAGGAATCTATGAATTGGCTGGAAAGATGGAATCTCTCCGTTTGAGAATTTTACGGCACATTGAACGTTTTTAAGATTAGCTCGCGGTCAGGAATCTATGAATTGGCTGGAAAGATGGAATCTCTCCGTTTGAGAATTTTACGGCACATTGAACGTTTTTAAGATTAGCTCGCGGTCAGGAATCTATGAATTGGCTGGAAAGATGGAATCTCTCCGTTTGAGAATTTTACGGCACATTGAACGTTTTTAAGATTAGCTCGCGAGCAGGAATCTATGAATTGGCTGGAAAGATGGAATCTCTCCGTTTGAGAATTTTACGGCACATTGAACGTTTTTAAGATTAGCTCGCGGTCAGGAATCTATGAATTGGCTGGAAAGATGGAATCTCTCCGTTTGAGAATTTTACGGCACATTGAACGTTTTTAAGATTAGCTCGCGGTCAGGAATCTATGAATTGGCTGGAAAGATGGAATCTCTCCGTTTGAGAATTTTACGGCACATTGAACGTTTTTAAGATTAGCTCGCGGTCAGGAATCTATGAATTGGCTGGAAAGATGGAATCTCTCCGTTTGAGAATTTTACGGCACATTGAACGTTTTTAAGATTAGCTCGCGAGCAGGAATCTATGAATTGGCTGGAAAGATGGAATCTCTCCGTTTGAGAATTTTACGGCACATTGAACGTTTTTAAGATTAGCTCGCGAGCAGGAATCTATGAATTGGCTGGAAAGATGGAATCTCTCCGTTTGAGACTTTTACGGCACATTGAACGTTTTTAAGATTAGCTCGCAAGGAGGAATCTATGAATTGGCTGGAAAGATGGAATCTCTCCGTTTGAGAATTTTACGGCACATTGAACGTTTTTAAGATTAGCTCGCGGTCAGGAATCTATGAATTGGCTGGAAAGATGGAATCTCTCCGTTTGAGAATTTTACGGCACATTGAACGTTTTTAAGATTAGCTCGCGGTCAGGAATCTATGAATTGGCTGGAAAGATGGAATCTCTCCGTTTGAGAATTTTACGGCACATTGAACGTTTTTAAGATTAGCTCGCGGTCAGGAATCTATGAATTGGCTGGAAAGATGGAATCTCTCCGTTTGAGACTTTTACGGCACATTGAACGTTTTTAAGATTAGCTCGCGAGGAGGAATCTATGAATTGGCTGGAAAGATGGAATCTCTCCGTTTGAGAATTTTACGGCACATTGAACGTTTTTAAGATTAGCTCGCGGTCAGGAATCTATGAATTGGCTGGAAAGATGGAATCTCTCCGTTTGAGAATTTTACGGCACATTGAACGTTTTTAAGATTAGCTCGCGGTCAGGAATCTATGAATTGGCTGGAAATATGGAATCTCTCCGTTTGATAATTTTACGGCACATTGAACGTTTTTAAGATTAGCTCGCGGTTATTGTAGGTATCATGCATAATGTCTATTCTCTCCTCTGAGAATTCCAAGACAATGGTCTACATTAGAGTTAACAAAAGAAGCTGGAAAGATGGAATCTCTCCGTTTGAGAATTTTACGGCACATTGAACGTTTTTAAGATTAGCTCGCGAGCAGGAATCTATGAATTGGCTGGAAAGATGGAATCTCTCCGTTTGAGAATTTTACAGCACATTGAACGTTTTTAAGATTAGCTCGCGGTAGCAATCTATGAATTGGCTGGAAAGATGGAATCTCTCCGTTTGATAATTTTACGGCACATTGAACGTTTTTAAGATTAGCTCGCGGTTATTGTAGGTATCATGCATAATGTCTATTCTCTCCTCTGAGAATACCAAGACAATGGTCTACATTAGAGTTAACAAAAGAAGCTGGAAAGATGGAATCTCTCCGTTTGAGACTTTTACGGCACATTGAACGTTTTTAAGATTAGCTCGCGAGGAGGAATCTATGAATTGCCTGGAAAGATGAAATCTCTCCGTTTGAGAATTTTACGGCACATTGAACGTTTTTAAGATTAGCTCGCGGTCAGGAATCTATGAATTGGCTGGAAAGATGGAATCTCTCCGTTTGAGAATTTTACGGCACATTGAACCATGAGAGGACGCAAGTGGGTTTGTACTGTAAGTCCACCCGGGGATTAAGTAATTAAGTTGTGGTCAGGTTAGGTGTTATGTTCTGTCAATGAAACTGACTAAAGCTGTCATGATAGTCTTTATATTTCAAACTCATTTTAGTGTGATGCATTTTATTAAAATTCATAATCCGGTTCTCGCAACCCGAGATCACAGTTCTAGACATGGCGCCAAAGAAGAGCCTTTTGCCCTTCCGCACTGTTTGTAGTTTACAACTGCTCGATACTAGCGGCAGACGGTCACGGATATATCATCAGCTTCAGAATCTGTGGATTAATCGGTACGTGCAAGCTCACTTTGAGTTTTCCGGTGGACATAATTCCAAAGTGGAAAAGTAATTCCATTCAATTTGGAAAATGGCCGTCCGTATGAAGAACAAGAGTCGTCCTCTGAAGATGAAATTTTAGTCTCATTCTTTGGTCTGATTGGAGTAATTCTACTACAGCATCAAATGTCTCGTTCAATTTCGACAAATACTTGTTTCGGATATGGCTGTGAAACGGTGTGCTTTCCTTTGACCTCAACAAAGAATTATTCTGGCGGGAAACCAGTGAGATCAGTCGACTCGTCATCGTCACAATCTCTAAATACGAAAGATATTTGCCATAATACAGACAGGATACTCTACTCTCTGAGAAGACATTTCTGGTAAAGATATGTATGAGCCAATCAATGCTATACAGCCATGGTTTAAGAACACTAACTGATCTTTGTAAACGTGAGGTGCGCTATCAGTTACCCAGCTATCTCAAGTAGCTTTCGGAATGGTCTTCGGAACACAATCTTCAACTATGTGGAGATGATGCGGGCCCTGGCTGGGCTGGCCTAAATTTTAAAACTGCGGAAAGGGTATTGTGGAAACACATGACAGGCGGTGAGTAACTCACAGATCACAAAACTTGGAAAGACGGAGGTAAGATTTGTTATTTAGTATTTTATTGAATTCAATACGTAGCATGTGCAAGAGCCCTGCTGGGTTAATTAGGTACGGATACTAGACCCTTTGTATTGTAATGCGGCCATTCGGCGTTTCCGTTTTAAAACAATAATTATTATACTGTACAATTACCATTTTCTAAATTAATAATATTTCCTGAAATTTATCATATATTGTCTTGATCTGGGTATTACCTAAAGAAAACCTAAAGAGGGCACAATAGTGGTGCTATTATAACTGCGTAAAAACTCCTGTTAAACAGAATATCTCTCTGTCAGGAACGCCTTGAGGTACCAACCATGCTTGTTATTTTACGCAGGTTTTTTTTTTCAATTAACCCAGCTTTGTATTGTAATGCGGCCATTCGGCGTTTTCGTTTTAAAACAATAATTATTATACTGTACAATTACCATTTTCTAAATTAATAATATTTCCTGAAATTTATCATATATTCTCTTGATCTGGGTATTACCTAAAGAAAACATAAAGAGGGCACAATAGTGGTGCTATTATAACTGCGTAAAAACTACTGTTAAACAGAATATCTCTCTGTCAGGAACGCCTTGAGGTACCAACCATGCTTGTTATTTTACGCAGGTTTTTTTTTTCAATTAACCCAGCTTTGTATTGTAATGCGGCCATTCGGCGTTTTCGTTTTAAAACAATAATTATTATATACTGTACAATTACCATGTTCTAAATTAATAATATTTCCTGAAATTTATCATATATTCTCTTCATCTGTGTATCACCTAAATAAAACCTAAAGTGGGCACAATATTGGTGCTATTGTAACCGCGTAAAAACTCCTGTTAAACAGAATATCTCTCTGTCAGGAACACCTTGAGGTACCAACTATGCTTGTTATTTTACGAAGTTTTTTTTCAAATATTATTTTCGTATGTAAACATTTTAAATGCGTACGGAGTAACTTTAGGTCAGACCAGTGGCACCCAGATGTTTCGTCGGAGCGTGCTGCTGCTAGCGATAAACTGTACTTTTTGTAACTTTAGGTCAGACCAGTGGCACCCAGATGTTTCGTCGGAGCGTGCTGCTGCTAGCGATAAACTGTACTTTTTGTAACTTTAGGTCAGACCAGTGGCACCCAGATGTTTCGTCGGAGCGTGCTGCTGCTAGCGATAAACTGTACTTTTTGTAACTTTAGGTCAGTCCAGTGGCACCCAGATGTTTCGTCGGAGCGTGCTGCTGCTAGCGATAAACTGTACTTTTTGTAACTTTAGGTCAGACCAGTGGCACCCAGATGTTTCGTCGGAGCGTGCTGCTGCTAGCGATAAACTGTACTTTTTGTAACTTTAGGTCAGTCCAGTGGCACCCAGATGTTTCGTCGGAGCGTGCTGCTGCTAGCGATAAACTGTACTTTTTGTAACTTTAGGTCAGACCAGTGGCACCCAGATGTTTCGTCGGAGCGTGCTGCTGCTAGCGATAAACTGTATTTTTTGTAACTTTAGGTCAGACCAGTGGCACCCAGATGTTTCGTCGGAGCGTGCTGCTGCTAGCGATAAACTGCAGTTTTTGTTACTTTAGGTCAGACCAGTGGCACCCAGATGTTTCGTCGGAGCGTGCTGCTGCTAGCGATAAACTGTACTTTTTGTAACTTTAGGTCAGACCAGTGGCACCCAGATGTTTCGTCGGAGCGTGCTGCTGCTAGCGATCGATAAACTGTATTTTTTGTATGTAAACATTTTAAATGCGTACGGAGTAACTTTAGGTAAGTCCAGTGGCACCCAGATGTTTCGTCGGAGCGTGCTGCTGCTAGCGATAAACTGTACTTTTTGTAACTTTAGGTCAGACCAGTGGCACCCAGATGTTTCGTCGGAGTGTGCTACTGCTAGAGATAAACCGTAGAAATCATGAACAGTAAATAATGGAATAAAAGAAAATTGTCTCATAAATGTTACAATAAAAACAATTTTAAAATAATGACTTGATATTGATTTCCTTCCGGCTGAAGTACTCTAATCTAACGAAAAACAAAGTATTTACCCCTTCAACTATTCTATTTATATCTATAACACACTCAGTGATAGAAAACTAAATGAAAAAATAACAATTCCTTCATTGTGTGAGAAATAAAATAAAATTGCAGACTATAGTCGGCCAAGCCGGGTTATCCTGGTGAATAGGACTGGATACATGAAGAAAAAATACAGCCCAGTGCCGGTCCATGCAGTATCTTTCAATTCGAAGCCGGCCGGGGATGCCTTGCCGGTTTTCTATCTCAACCGGCTTCCAACTAAATCGATGACTATCTACCGATGTACTCACCATTATTGGTCATTTTGTAGTCAAAATCTAATTCTAAGCATTTGGAAAACCATGAGAAAAAATGTATTCCGGTTTTGTTTGTCATCTACTGACGGTCATGGCCTGTTTCAGCAATTTGATCTGGTTTATCCTTTGATGTAAAAGTGTATAGAATCGTCTAATAGGATTATTGGGGATTTAGACACCCCGAAACTTGAAACACAGCGTGGGTAATGGGAAGTATGAATGGAATCCAGGATAAGGTACAAAGAAATTAGCCGACGTACTTACAGTACACACCCACTTGCGTCCTCTCATGTTTTTAAGATTAGCTCGCGGTCAGGAATCTATGAATTGGCTGGGAAGATGGAATCTCTCCGTTTGAGAATTTTACGGCACATTGAACGTTTTTAAGATTAGCTCGCGGTCAGGAATCTATGAATTGGCTGGAAAGATGGAATCTCTCCGTTTGAGAATTTTACGGCACATTGAACGTTTTTAAGATTAGCTCGCGGTCAGGAATCTATGAATTGGCTGGAAAGATGGAATCTCTCCGTTTGAGAATTTTACGGCACATTGAACGTTTTTAAGATTAGCTCGCGGTCAGGAATCTATGAATTGGCTGGAAAGATGGAATCTCTCCGCTTGAGAATTTTACGGCACATTGAACGTTTTTAAGATTAGCTCGCGGTCAGGAATCTATGAATTGGGTGGAAAGATGGAATCTCTCCGTTTGAGAATTTTACGGCACATTGAACGTTTTTAAGATTAGCTCGCGGTCAGGAATCTATGAATTGGCTGGAAAGATGGAATCTCTCCGTTTGAGAATTTTACGGCACATTGAACGTTTTTAAGATTAGCTCGCGGTCAGGAATCTATGAATTGGCTGGAAAGATGGAATCTCTCCGTTTGAGAATTTTACGGCACATTGAACGTTTTTAAGATTAGCTCGCGGTCAGGAATCTATGAATTGGCTGGAAAGATGGAATCTCTCCGTTTGAGAATTTTAAGGCACATTGAACGTTTTTAAGATTAGCTCGCGGTTATTGTAGGTATCATGCATAATGTCTATTCTCTCCTCTGAGAATACCAAGACAATGGTCTACATTAGAGTTAACAAAAGAAGCTGGAAAGATGGAATCTCTCCGTTTGAGAATTTTACGGCACATTGAACGTTTTTAAGATTAGCTCGCGAGCAGGAATCTATGAATTGGCTGGAAAGATGGAATCTCTCCGTTTGAGAATTTTACAGCACATTGAACGTTTTTAAGATTAGCTCGCGGTAGCAATCTATGAATTGGCTGGAAAGATGGAATCTCTCCGTTTGATAATTTTACGGCACATTGAACGTTTTTAAGATTAGCTCGCGGTTATTGTAGGTATCATGCATAATGTCTATTCTCTCCTCTGAGAATACCAAGACAATGGTCTACATTAGAGTTAACAAAAGAAGCTGGAAAGATGGAATCTCTCCGTTTGAGAATTTTACGGCACATTGAACGTTTTTAAGATTAGCTCGCGAGCAGGAATCTATGAATTGGCTGGAAAGATGGAATCTCTCCGTTTGAGAATTTTACAGCACATTGAACGTTTTTAAGATTAGCTCGCGGTAGCAATCTATGAATTGGCTGGAAAGATGGAATCTCTCCGTTTGAGACTTTTACGGCACATTGAACGTTTTTAAGATTAGCTCGCGAGGAGGAATCTATGAATTGGCTGGAAAGATGGAATCTCTCCGTTTGAGAATTTTACGGCACATTGAACGTTTTTAAGATTAGCTCGCGAGCAGGAATCTATGAATTGGCTGGAAAGATGGAATCTCTCCGTTTGAGAATTTTACGGCACATTGAACGTTTTTAAGATTAGCTCGCGAGCAGGAATCTATGAATTGGCTGGAAAGATGGAATCTCTCCGTTTGAGAATTTTACGGCACATTGAACGTTTTTAAGATTAGCTCGCGGTCAGGAATCTATGAATTGGCTGGAAAGATGGAATCTCTCCGTTTGAGAATTTTACGGCACATTGAACGTTTTTAAGATTAGCTCGCGGTCAGGAATCTATGAATTGGCTGGAAAGATGGAATCTCTCCGTTTGAGAATTTTACGGCACATTGAACGTTTTTAAGATTAGCTCGCGGTCAGGAATCTATGAATTGGCTGGAAAGATGGAATCTCTCCGTTTGATAATTTTACGGCACATTGAACGTTTTTAAGATTAGCTCGCGGTTATTGTAGGTATCATGCATAATGTCTATTCTCTCCTCTGAGAATACCAAGACAATGGTCTACATTAGAGTTAACAAAAGAAGCTGGAAAGATGGAATCTCTCCGTTTGAGAATTTTACGGCACATTGAACGTTTTTAAGATTAGCTCGCGAGCAGGAATCTATGAATTGGCTGGAAAGATGGAATCTCTCCGTTTGAGAATTTTACAGCACATTGAACGTTTTTAAGATTAGCTCGCGGTAGCAATCTATGAATTGGCTGGAAAGATGGAATCTCTCCGTTTGATAATTTTACGGCACATTGAACGTTTTTAAGATTAGCTCGCGGTTATTGTAGGTATCATGCATAATGTCTATTCTCTCCTCTGAGAATACCAAGACAATGGTCTACATTAGAGTTAACAAAAGAAGCTGGAAAGATGGAATCTCTCCGTTTGAGACTTTTACGGCACATTGAACGTTTTTAAGATTAGCTCGCGAGGAGGAATCTATGAATTGGCTGGAAAGATGAAATCTCTCCGTTTGAGAATTTTACGGCACATTGAACGTTTTTAAGATTAGCTCGCGGTCAGGAATCTATGAATTGGCTGGAAAGATGGAATCTCTCCGTTTGAGAATTTTACGGCACATTGAACCATGAGAGGACGCAAGTGGGTTTGTACTGTAAGTACACCCGGGGATTAAGTAATTAAGTTGTGGTCAGGTTAGGTGTTATGTTCTGTCAATGAAACTGACTAAAGCTGTCATGATAGTCTTTATATTTCAAACTCATTTTAGTGTGATGCATTTTATTAAAATTCATAATCCGGTTCTCGCAACCCGAGATCACAGTTCTAGACATGGCGCCAAAGAAGAGCCTTTTGCCCTTCCGCACTGTTTGTAGTTTACAACTGCTCGATACTAGCGGCAGACGGTCACGGATATATCATCAGCTTCAGAATCTGTGGATTAATCGGTACGTGCAAGCTCACTTTGAGTTTTCCGGTGGACATAATTCCAAAGTGGAAAAGTAATTCCATTCAATTTGGAAAATGGCCGTCCGTATGAAGAACAAGAGTCGTCCTCTGAAGATGAAATTTTAGTCTCATTCTTTGGTCTGATTGGAGTAATTCTACTACAGCATCAAATGTCTCGTTCAATTTCGACAAATACTTGTTTCGGATATGGCTGTGAAACGGTGTGCTTTCCTTTGACCTCAACAAAGAATTATTCTGGCGGGAAACCAGTGAGATCAGTCGACTCGTCATCGTCACAATCTCTAAATACGAAAGATATTTGCCATAATACAGACAGGATACTCTACTCTCTGAGAAGACATTTCTGGTAAAGATATGTATGAGCCAATCAATGCTATACAGCCATGGTTTAAGAACACTAACTGATCTTTGTAAACGTGAGGTGCGCTATCAGTTACCCAGCTATCTCAAGTAGCTTTCGGAATGGTCTTCGGAACACAATCTTCAACTATGTGGAGATGATGCGGGCCCTGGCTGGGCTGGCCTAAATTTTAAAACTGCGGAAAGGGTATTGTGGAAACACATGACAGGCGGTGAGTAACTCACAGATCACAAAACTTGGAAAGACGGAGGTAAGATTTGTTATTTAGTATTTTATTGAATTCAATACGTAGCATGTGCAAGAGCCCTGCTGGGTTAATTAGGTACGGATACTAGACCCTTTGTATTGTAATGCGGCCATTCGGCGTTTCCGTTTTAAAACAATAATTATTATACTGTACAATTACCATTTTCTAAATTAATAATATTTCCTGAAATTTATCATATATTCTCTTGATCTGGGTATTACCTAAAGAAAACCTAAAGAGGGCACAATAGTGGTGCTATTATAACTGCGTAAAAACTCCTGTTAAACAGAATATCTCTCTGTCAGGAACGCCTTGAGGTACCAACCATGCTTGTTATTTTACGCAGGTTTTTTTTTTCAATTAACCCAGCTTTGTATTGTAATGCGGCCATTCGGCGTTTTCGTTTTAAAACAATAATTATTATACTGTACAATTACCATTTTCTAAATTAATAATATTTCCTGAAATTTATCATATATTCTCTTGATCTGGGTATTACCTAAAGAAAACCTAAAGAGGGCACAATAGTGGTGCTATTATAACTGCGTAAAAACTCCTGTTAAACAGAATATCTCTCTGTCAGGAACGCCTTGAGGTACCAACCATGCTTGTTATTTTACGCAGGTTTTTTTTTTCAATTAACCCAGCTTTGTATTGTAATGCGGCCATTCGGCGTTTTCGTTTTAAAACAATAATTATTATATACTGTACAATTACCATGTTCTAAATTAATAATATTTCCTGAAATTTATCATATATTCTCTTCATCTGTGTATTACCTAAATAAAACCTAAAGTGGGCACAATATTGGTGCTATTGTAACCGCGTAAAAACTCCTGTTAAACAGAATATCTCTCTGTCAGGAACACCTTGAGGTACCAACTATGCTTGTTATTTTACGAAGTTTTTTTTCAAATATTATTTTCGTATGTAAACATTTTAAATGCGTACGGAGTAACTTTAGGTCAGACCAGTGGCACCCAGATGTTTCGTCGGAGCGTGCTGCTGCTAGCGATAAACTGTACTTTTTGTAACTTTAGGTCAGACCAGTGGCACCCAGACGTTTCGTCGGAGCGTGCTACTGCTAGCGATAAACTGTATTTTTTGTATGTAAACATTTTAAATGCGTACGGAGTAACTTTAGGTCAGACCAGTGGCACCCAGATGTTTCGTCGGAGCGTGCTGCTGCTAGCGATAAACTGTACTTTTTGTAACTTTAGGTCAGACCAGTGGCACCCAGATGTTTCGTCGGAGCGTGCTGCTGCTAGCGATAAACTGTACTTTTTGTAACTTTAGGTCAGACCAGTGGCACCCAGATGTTTCGTCGGAGCGTGCTGCTGCTAGCGATAAACTGTACTTTTTGTAACTTTAGGTCAGTCCAGTGGCACCCAGATGTTTCGTCGGAGCGTGCTGCTGCTAGCGATAAACTGTACTTTTTGTAACTTTAGGTCAGACCAGTGGCACCCAGATGTTTCGTCGGAGCGTGCTGCTGCTAGCGATAAACTGTACTTTTTGTAACTTTAGGTCAGTCCAGTGGCACCCAGATGTTTCGTCGGAGCGTGCTGCTGCTAGCGATAAACTGTACTTTTTGTAACTTTAGGTCAGACCAGTGGCACCCAGATGTTTCGTCGGAGCGTGCTGCTGCTAGCGATAAACTGTATTTTTTGTAACTTTAGGTCAGACCAGTGGCACCCAGATGTTTCGTCGGAGCGTGCTGCTGCTAGCGATAAACTGCAGTTTTTGTTACTTTAGGTCAGACCAGTGGCACCCAGATGTTTCGTCGGAGCGTGCTGCTGCTAGCGATAAACTGTACTTTTTGTAACTTTAGGTCAGACCAGTGGCACCCAGATGTTTCGTCGGAGCGTGCTGCTGCTAGCGATCGATAAACTGTATTTTTTGTATGTAAACATTTTAAATGCGTACGGAGTAACTTTAGGTAAGTCCAGTGGCACCCAGATGTTTCGTCGGAGCGTGCTGCTGCTAGCGATAAACTGTACTTTGTGTAACTTTAGGTCAGACCAGTGGCACCCAGATGTTTCGTCGGAGTGTGCTACTGCTAGAGATAAACCGTAGAAATCATGAACAGTAAATAATGGAATAAAAGAAAATTGTCTCATAAATGTTACAATAAAAACAATTTTAAAATAATGACTTGATATTGATTTCCTTCCGGCTGAAGTACTCTAATCTAACGAAAAACAAAGTATTTACCCCTTCAACTATTCTATTTATATCTATAACACACTCAGTGATAGAAAACTAAATGAAAAAATAACAATTCCTTCATTGTGTGAGAAATAAAATAAAATTGCAGACTATAGTCGGCCAAGCCGGGTTATCCTGGTGAATAGGACTGGATACATGAAGAAAAAATACAGCCCAGTGCCGGTCCATGCAGTATCTTTCAATTCGAAGCCGGCCGGGGATGCCTTGCCGGTTTTCTATCTCAACCGGCTTCCAACTAAATCGATGACTATCTACCGATGTACTCACCATTATTGGTCATTTTGTAGTCAAAATCTAATTCTAAGCATTTGGAAAACCATGAGAAAAAATGTATTCCGGTTTTGTTTGTCATCTACTGACGGTCATGGCCTGTTTCAGCAATTTGATCTGGTTTATCCTTTGATGTAAAAGTGTATAGAATCGTCTAATAGGATTATTGGGGATTTAGACACCCCGAAACTTGAAACACAGCGTGGGTAATGGGAAGTATGAATGGAATCCAGGATAAGGTACAAAGAAATTAGCCGACGTACTTACAGTACACACCCACTTGCGTCCTCTCATGTTTTTAAGATTAGCTCGCGGTCAGGAATCTATGAATTGGCTGGAAAGATGGAATCTCTCCGTTTGAGAATTTTACGGCACATTGAACGTTTTTAAGATTAGCTCGCGGTCAGGAATCTATGAATTGGCTGGAAAGATGGAATCTCTCCGTTTGAGAATTTTACGGCACATTGAACGTTTTTAAGATTAGCTCGCGGTCAGGAATCTATGAATTGGCTGGAAAGATGGAATCTCTCCGTTTGAGAATTTTACGGCACATTGAACGTTTTTAAGATTAGCTCGCGGTCAGGAATCTATGAATTGGCTGGAAAGATGGAATCTCTCCGCTTGAGAATTTTACGGCACATTGAACGTTTTTAAGATTAGCTCGCGGTCAGGAATCTATGAATTGGGTGGAAAGATGGAATCTCTCCGTTTGAGAATTTTACGGCACATTGAACGTTTTTAAGATTAGCTCGCGGTCAGGAATCTATGAATTGGCTGGAAAGATGGAATCTCTCCGTTTGAGAATTTTACGGCACATTGAACGTTTTTAAGATTAGCTCGCGGTCAGGAATCTATGAATTGGCTGGAAAGATGGAATCTCTCCGTTTGAGAATTTTACGGCACATTGAACGTTTTTAAGATTAGCTCGCGGTCAGGAATCTATGAATTGGCTGGAAAGATGGAATCTCTCCGTTTGAGAATTTTAAGGCACATTGAACGTTTTTAAGATTAGCTCGCGGTTATTGTAGGTATCATGCATAATGTCTATTCTCTCCTCTGAGAATACCAAGACAATGGTCTACATTAGAGTTAACAAAAGAAGCTGGAAAGATGGAATCTCTCCGTTTGAGAATTTTACGGCACATTGAACGTTTTTAAGATTAGCTCGCGAGCAGGAATCTATGAATTGGCTGGAAAGATGGAATCTCTCCGTTTGAGAATTTTACAGCACATTGAACGTTTTTAAGATTAGCTCGCGGTAGCAATCTATGAATTGGCTGGAAAGATGGAATCTCTCCGTTTGATAATTTTACGGCACATTGAACGTTTTTAAGATTAGCTCGCGGTTATTGTAGGTATCATGCATAATGTCTATTCTCTCCTCTGAGAATACCAAGACAATGGTCTACATTAGAGTTAACAAAAGAAGCTGGAAAGATGGAATCTCTCCGTTTGAGAATTTTACGGCACATTGAACGTTTTTAAGATTAGCTCGCGGTAGCAATCTATGAATTGGCTGGAAAGATGGAATCTCTCCGTTTGAGACTTTTACGGCACATTGAACGTTTTTAAGATTAGCTCGCGAGGAGGAATCTATGAATTGGCTGGAAAGATGGAATCTCTCCGTTTGAGAATTTTACGGCACATTGAACGTTTTTAAGATTAGCTCGCGAGCAGGAATCTATGAATTGGCTGGAAAGATGGAATCTCTCCGTTTGAGAATTTTACGGCACATTGAACGTTTTTAAGATTAGCTCGCGAGCAGGAATCTATGAATTGGCTGGAAAGATGGAATCTCTCCGTTTGAGAATTTTACGGCACATTGAACGTTTTTAAGATTAGCTCGCGGTCAGGAATCTATGAATTGGCTGGAAAGATGGAATCTCTCCGTTTGAGAATTTTACGGCACATTGAACGTTTTTAAGATTAGCTCGCGGTCAGGAATCTATGAATTGGCTGGAAAGATAGAATCTCTCCGTTTGATAATTTTACGGCACATTGAACGTTTTTAAGATTAGCTCGCGGTTATTGTAGGTATCATGCATAATGTCTATTCTCTCCTCTGAGAATACCAAGACAATGGTCTACATTAGAGTTAACAAAAGAAGCTGGAAAGATGGAATCTCTCCGTTTGAGAATTTTATGGCACATTGAACGTTTTTAAGATTAGCTCGCGAGCAGGAATCTATGAATTGGCTGGAAAGATGGAATCTCTCCGTTTGAGAATTTTACAGCACATTGAACGTTTTTAAGATTAGCTCGCGGTAGCAATCTATGAATTGGCTGGAAAGATGGAATCTCTCCGTTTGATAATTTTACGGCACATTGAACGTTTTTAAGATTAGCTCGCGGTTATTGTAGGTATCATGCATAATGTCTATTCTCTCCTCTGAGAATACCAAGACAATGGTCTACATTAGAGTTAACAAAAGAAGCTGGAAAGATGGAATCTCTCCGTTTGAGACTTTTACGGCACATTGAACGTTTTTAAGATTAGCTCGCGAGGAGGAATCTATGAATTGGCTGGAAAGATGAAATCTCTCCGTTTGAGAATTTTACGGCACATTGAACGTTTTTAAGATTACCTCGCGGTCAGGAATCTATGAATTGGCTGGAAAGATGGAATCTCTCCGTTTGAGAATTTTACGGCACATTGAACCATGAGAGGACGCAAGTGGGTTTGTACTGTAAGTACACCCGGGGATTAAGTAATTAAGTTGTGGTCAGGTTAGGTGTTATGTTCTGTCAATGAAACTGACTAAAGCTGTCATGATAGTCTTTATATTTCAAACTCATTTTAGTGTGATGCATTTTATTAAAATTCATAATCCGGTTCTCGCAACCCGAGATCACAGTTCTAGACATGGCGCCAAAGAAGAGCCTTTTGCCCTTCCGCACTGTTTGTAGTTTACAACTGCTCGATACTAGCGGCAGACGGTCACGGATATATCATCAGCTTCAGAATCTGTGGATTAATCGGTACGTGCAAGCTCACTTTGAGTTTTCCGGTGGACATAATTCCAAAGTGGAAAAGTAATTCCATTCAATTTGGAAAATGGCCGTCCGTATGAAGAACAAGAGTCGTCCTCTGAAGATGAAATTTTAGTCTCATTCTTTGGTCTGATTGGAGTAATTCTACTACAGCATCAAATGTCTCGTTCAATTTCGACAAATACTTGTTTCGGATATGGCTGTGAAACGGTGTGCTTTCCTTTGACCTCAACAAAGAATTATTCTGGCGGGAAACCAGTGAGATCAGTCGACTCGTCATCGTCACAATCTCTAATAATAATAATAACAATAATAACTTTATTTATATAGCGCAAATACAGATACGGATCTAAGCGCTTTACATGGGAATCTATAAATATATAAACAATAATAAAAAATTAAAAAAGTTTAAGAAAGCTGCTAATAGTGATTAAAATCAATAATACTAAAATAAGTCTAACAAAACGGATACACAAAATAATGAATTAATACTTATAAATTGTAAGCTAATTTAAAAAGATAAGTCTTAAGCTTAGATTTAAAAATAGAAATAGTGCCAGAAGTTTTAATATCATAGGGCAAACTGTTCCACAGGATGGGGCTAGCTACGGAAAAGGCACGACAGCCATAAGTTTCTAACTTATAGGTAGGGATAACTAAATTATTGGCAGAAGAAGAGCGTAGCTGTCTAGTAGGAACATAGCGGTGTAATAATTGACTAAGATAGACAGGAGCCAAATCATTGAGGGATTTATACGTGAGCAATAGAATCTTAAATATTACTCGTTTTTCCACAGGTAACCAGTGTAGCTGAATTAAACAAGGCGTAATCGAGTCATATTTGCGAGTACACGTGATAAGACGGGCTGCCGAGTTTTGTACATACTGAATCTTCTGCAACAGATATTTAGGCAAATATATTTTGCCATAATACAGACAGGATACTCTACTCTCTGAGAAGACATTTCTGGTAAAGATATGTATGAGCCAATCAATGCTATACAGCCATGGTTTAAGAACACTAACTGATCTTTGTAAACGTGAGGTGCGCTATCAGTTACCCAGCTATCTCAAGTAGCTTTCGGAATGGTCTTCGGAACACAATCTTCAACTATGTGGAGATGATGCGGGCCCTGGCTGGGCTGGCCTAAATTTTAAAACTGCGGAAAGGGTATTGTGGAAACACATGACAGGCGGTGAGTAACTCACAGATCACAAAACTTGGAAAGACGGAGGTAAGATTTGTTATTTAGTATTTTATTGAATTCAATACGTAGCATGTGCAAGAGCCCTGCTGGGTTAATTAGGTACGGATACTAGACCCTTTGTATTGTAATGCGGCCATTCGGCGTTTCCGTTTTAAAACAATAATTATTATACTGTACAATTACCATTTTCTAAATTAATAATATTTCCTGAAATTTATCATATATTCTCTTGATCTGGGTATTACCTAAAGAAAACCTAAAGAGGGCACAATAGTGGTGCTATTATAACTGCGTAAAAACTCCTGTTAAACAGAATATCTCTCTGTCAGGAACGCCTTGAGGTACCAACCATGCTTGTTATTTTACGCAGGTTTTTTTTTTCAATTAACCCAGCTTTGTATTGTAATGCGGCCATTCGGCGTTTTCGTTTTAAAACAATAATTATTATACTGTACAATTACCATTTTCTAAATTAATAATATTTCCTGAAATTTATCATATATTCTCTTGATCTGGGTATTACCTAAAGAAAACCTAAAGAGGGCACAATAGTGGTGCTATTATAACTGCGTAAAAACTCCTGTTAAACAGAATATCTCTCTGTCAGGAACGCCTTGAGGTACCAACCATGCTTGTTATTTTACGCAGGTTTTTTTTTTCAATTAACCCAGCTTTGTATTGTAATGCGGCCATTCGGCGTTTTCGTTTTAAAACAATAATTATTATATACTGTACAATTACCATGTTCTAAATTAATAATATTTCCTGAAATTTATCATATATTCTCTTCATCTGTGTATTACCTAAATAAAACCTAAAGTGGGCACAATATTGGTGCTATTGTAACCGCGTAAAAACTCCTGTTAAACAGAATATCTCTCTGTCAGGAACACCTTGAGGTACCAACTATGCTTGTTATTTTACGAAGTTTTTTTTCAAATATTATTTTCGTATGTAAACATTTTAAATGCGTACGGAGTAACTTTAGGTCAGACCAGTGGCACCCAGATGTTTCGTCGGAGCGTGCTGCTGCTAGCGATAAACTGTACTTTTTGTAACTTTAGGTCAGACCAGTGGCACCCAGACGTTTCGTCGGAGCGTGCTACTGCTAGCGATAAACTGTATTTTTTGTATGTAAACATTTTAAATGCGTACGGAGTAACTTTAGGTCAGACCAGTGGCACCCAGATGTTTCGTCGGAGCGTGCTGCTGCTAGCGATAAACTGTACTTTTTGTAACCTTAGGTCAGACCAGTGGCACCCAGATGTTTCGTCGGAGCGTGCTGCTGCTAGCGATAAACTGTACTTTTTGTAACTTTAGGTCAGTCCAGTGGCACCCAGATGTTTCGTCGGAGCGTGCTGCTGCTAGCGATAAACTGTACTTTGTGTAACTTTAGGTCAGACCAGTGGGACCCAGATGTTTCGTCGGAGCGTGCTGCTGCTAGCGATAAACTGTATTTTTTGTAACTTTAGGTCAGACCAGTGGCACCCAGATGTTTCGTCGGAGCGCGCTGCTGCTAGCGATAAACTGCAGTTTTTGTTACTTTAGGTCAGACCAGTGGCACCCAGATGTTTCGTCGGAGCGTGCTGCTGCTAGCGATAAACTGTACTTTTTGTAACTTTAGGTCAGACCAGTGGCACCCAGATGTTTCGTCGGAGCGTGCTGCTGCTAGCGATCGATAAACTGTATTTTTTGTATGTAAACATTTTAAATGCGTACGGAGTAACTTTAGGTAAGTCCAGTGGCACCCAGATGTTTCGTCGGAGCGTGCTGCTGCTAGCGATAAACTGTACTTTTTGTAACTTTAGGTCAGACCAGTGGCACCCAGATGTTTCGTCGGAGTGTGCTACTGCTAGAGATAAACCGTAGAAATCATGAACAGTAAATAATGGAATAAAAGAAAATTGTCTCATAAATGTTACAATAAAAACAATTTTAAAATAATGACTTGATATTGATTTCCTTCCGGCTGAAGTACTCTAATCTAACGAAAAACAAAGTATTTACCCCTTCAACTATTCTATTTATATCTATAACACACTCAGTGATAGAAAACTAAATGAAAAAATAACAATTCCTTCATTGTGTGAGAAATAAAATAAAATTGCAGACTATAGTCGGCCAAGCCGGGTTATCCTGGTGAATAGGACTGGATACATGAAGAAAAAATACAGCCCAGTGCCGGTCCATGCAGTATCTTTCAATTCGAAGCCGGCCGGGGATGCCTTGCCGGTTTTCTATCTCAACCGGCTTCCAACTAAATCGATGACTATCTACCGATGTACTCACCATTATTGGTCATTTTGTAGTCAAAATCTAATTCTAAGCATTTGGAAAACCATGAGAAAAAATGTATTCCGGTTTTGTTTGTCATCTACTGACGGTCATGGCCTGTTTCAGCAATTTGATCTGGTTTATCCTTTGATGTAAAAGTGTATAGAATCGTCTAATAGGATTATTGGGGATTTAGACACCCCGAAACTTGAAACACAGCGTGGGTAATGGGAAGTATGAATGGAATCCAGGATAAGGTACAAAGAAATTAGCCGACGTACTTACAGTACACACCCACTTGCGTCCTCTCATGTTTTTAAGATTAGCTCGCGGTCAGGAATCTATGAATTGGCTGGAAAGATGGAATCTCTCCGTTTGAGAATTTTACGGCACATTGAACGTTTTTAAGATTAGCTCGCGGTCAGGAATCTATGAATTGGCTGGAAAGATGGAATCTCTCCGTTTGAGAATTTGACGGCACATTGAACGTTTTTAAGATTAGCTCGCGGTCAGGAATCTATGAATTGGCTGGAAAGATGGAATCTCTCCGTTTGAGAATTTTACGGCACATTGAACGTTTTTAAGATTAGCTCGCGGTCAGGAATCTATGAATTGGCTGGAAAGATGGAATCTCTCCGCTTGAGAATTTTACGGCACATTGAACGTTTTTAAGATTAGCTCGCGGTCAGGAATCTATGAATTGGGTGGAAAGATGGAATCTCTCCGTTTGAGAATTTTACGGCACATTGAACGTTTTTAAGATTAGCTCGCGGTCAGGAATCTATGAATTGGCTGGAAAGATGGAATCTCTCCGTTTGAGAATTTTACGGCACATTGAACGTTTTTAAGATTAGCTCGCAGTCAGGAATCTATGAATTGGCTGGAAAGATGGAATCTCTCCGTTTGAGAATTTTACGGCACATTGAACGTTTTTAAGATTAGCTCGCGGTCAGGAATCTATGAATTGGCTGGAAAGATGGAATCTCTCCGTTTGAGAATTTTAAGGCACATTGAACGTTTTTAAGATTAGCTCGCGGTTATTGTAGGTATCATGCATAATGTCTATTCTCTCCTCTGAGAATACCAAGACAATGGTCTACATTAGAGTTAACAAAAGAAGCTGGAAAGATGGAATCTCTCCGTTTGAGAATTTTACGGCACATTGAACGTTTTTAAGATTAGCTCGCGAGCAGGAATCTATGAATTGGCTGGAAAGATGGAATCTCTCCGTTTGAGAATTTTACAGCACATTGAACGTTTTTAAGATTAGCTCGCGGTAGCAATCTATGAATTGGCTGGAAAGATGGAATCTCTCCGTTTGATAATTTTACGGCACATTGAACGTTTTTAAGATTAGCTCGCGGTTATTGTAGGTATCATGCATAATGTCTATTCTCTCCTCTGAGAATACCAAGACAATGGTCTACATTAGAGTTAACAAAAGAAGCTGGAAAGATGGAATCTCTCCGTTTGAGAATTTTACGGCACATTGAACGTTTTTAAGATTAGCTCGCGAGGAGGAATCTATGAATTGGCTGGAAAGATGGAATCTCTCCGTTTGAGAATTTTACGGCACATTGAACGTTTTTAAGATTAGCTCGCGGTCAGGAATCTATGAATTGGCTGGAAAGATGGAATCTCTCCGTTTGAGAATTTTACGGCACATTGAACGTTTTTAAGATTAGCTCGCGGTCAGGAATCTATGAATTGGCTGGAAAGATGGAATCTCTCCGTTTGAGAATTTTACGGCACATTGAACGTTTTTAAGATTAGCTCGCGGTCAGGAATCTATGAGTTGGCTGGAAAGATGGAATCTCTCCGTTTGAGAATTTTACGGCACATTGAACGTTTTTAAGATTAGCTCGCGGTCAGGAATCTATGAATTGGCTGGAAAGATGGAATCTCTCCGTTTGAGAATTTTACGGCACATTGAACGTTTTTAAGATTAGCTCGCGGTCAGGAATCTATGAATTGGCTGGAAAGATGGAATCTCTCCGTTTGAGAATTTTACGGCACATTGAACGTTTTTAAGATTAGCTCGCGGTCAGGAATCTATGAATTGACTGGAAAGATGGAATCTCTCCGTTTGAGAATTTTACGGCACATTGAACGTTTTTAAGATTAGCTCGCGAGCAGGAATCTATGAATTGGCTGGAAAGATGGAATCTCTCCGTTTGAGAATTTTACTGCACATTGAACGTTTTTAAGATTAGCTCGCGAGCAGGAATCTATGAATTGGCTGGAAAGATGGAATCTCTCCGTTTGAGAATTTTACGGCACATTGAACGTTTTTAAGATTAGCTCGCGAGCAGGAATCTATGAATTGGCTGGAAAGATGGAATCTCTCCGTTTGAGACTTTTACGGCACATTGAACGTTTTTAAGATTAGCTCGCGAGGAGGAATCTATGAATTGGCTGGAAAGATGGAATCTCTCCGTTTGAGAATTTTACGGCACATTGAACGTTTTTAAGATTAGCTCGCGGTCAGGAATCTATGAATTGGCTGGAAAGATGGAATCTCTCCGTTTGAGACTTTTACGGCACATTGAACGTTTTTAAGATTAGCTCGCGAGCAGGAATCTATGAATTGGCTGGAAAGATGGAATCTCTCCGTTTGAGACTTTTACGGCACATTGAACGTTTTTAAGATTAGCTCGCGAGGAGGAATCTATGAATTGGCTGGAAAGATGGAATCTCTCCGTTTGAGAATTTTACGGCACATTGAACGTTTTTAAGATTAGCTCGCGGTCAGGAATCTATGAATTGGCTGGAAAGATGGAATCTCTCCGTTTGAGAATTTTACGGCACATTGAACGTTTTTAAGATTAGCTCGCGGTCAGGAATCTATGAATTGGCTGGAAAGATGGAATCTCTCCGTTTGAGAATTTGACGGCACATTGAACGTTTTTAAGATTAGCTCGCGGTCAGGAATCTATGAATTGGCTGGAAAGATGGAATCTCTCCGTTTGAGAATTTTACGGCACATTGAACGTTTTTAAGATTAGCTCGCGGTCAGGAATCTATGAATTGGCTGGAAAGATGGAATCTCTCCGTTTGAGAATTTTACGGCACATTGAACGTTTTTAAGATTAGCTCGCGGTCAGGAATCTCTGAATTGGCTGGAAAGATGGAATCTCTCCGTTTGAGAATTTTACGGCACATTGAACGTTTTTAAGATTAGCTCGCGGTCAGGAATCTATGAATTGGCTGGAAAGATGGAATCTCTCCGTTTGAGAATTTTACGGCACATTGAACGTTTTTAAGATTAGCTCGCGAGCAGGAATCTATGAATTGGCTGGAAAGATTGAATCTCTCCGTTTGAGAATTTTACTGCACATTGAACGTTTTTAAGATTAGCTCGCGAGCAGGAATCTATGAATTGGCTGGAAAGATGGAATCTCTCCGTTTGAGAATTTTACGGCACATTGAACGTTTTTAAGATTAGCTCGCGAGCAGGAATCTATGAATTGGCTGGAAAGATGGAATCTCTCCGTTTGAGACTTTTACGGCACATTGAACGTTTTTAAGATTAGCTCGCGAGGAGGAATCTATGAATTGGCTGGAAAGATGGAATCTCTCCGTTTGAGAATTTTACGGCACATTGAACGTTTTTAAGATTAGCTCGCGGTCAGGAATCTATGAATTGGCTGGAAAGATGGAATCTCTCCGTTTGAGAATTTTACGGCACATTGAACGTTTTTAAGATTAGCTCGCGGTCAGGAATCTATGAATTGGCTGGAAAGATGGAATCTCTCCGTTTGAGAATTTTAAGGCACATTGAACGTTTTTAAGATTAGCTCGCGGTCAGGAATCTATGAATTGGCTGGAAAGATGGAGTCTCTCCGTTTGAGAATTTTACGGCACATTGAACGTTTTTAAGATTAGCTCGCGGTCAGGAATCTTTGAATTGGCTGGAAAGATGGAATCTCTCCGTTTGAGAATTTTACGGCACATTGAACGTTTTTAAGATTAGCTCGCGGTCAGGAATCTATGAATTGGCTGGAAAGATGGAATCTCTCCGTTTGAGAATTTTACGGCACATTGAACGTTTTTAAGATTAGCTCGCGGTCAGGAATCTCTGAATTGGCTGGAAAGATGGAATCTCTCCGTTTGAGAATTTTACTGCACATTGAACGTTTTTAAGATTAGCTCGCGAGCAGGAATCTATGAATTGGCTGGAAAGATGGAATCTCTCCGTTTGAGAATTTTACGGCACATTGAACGTTTTTAAGATTAGCTCGCGAGCAGGAATCTATGAATTGGCTGGAAAGATGGAATCTCTCCGTTTGAGACTTTTACGGCACATTGAACGTTTTTAAGATTAGCTCGCGAGGAGGAATCTATGAATTGGCTGGAAAGATGGAATCTCTCCGTTTGAGAATTTTACGGCACATTGAACGTTTTTAAGATTAGCTCGCGGTCAGGAATCTATGAATTGGCTGGAAAGATGGAATCTCTCCGTTTGAGAATTTTACGGCACATTGAACGTTTTTAAGATTAGCTCGCGGTCAGGAATCTATGAATTGGCTGGAAAGATGGAATCTCTCCGTTTGAGAATTTTACGGCACATTGAACGTTTTTAAGATTAGCTCGCGGTCAGGAATCTATGAATTGGCTGGAAAGATGGAGACTCTCCGTTTGAGAATTTTACGGCACATTGAACGTTTTTAAGATTAGCTCGCGGTCAGGAATCTTTGAATTGGCTGGAAAGATGGAATCTCTCCGTTTGAGAATTTTACGGCACATTGAACGTTTTTAAGATTAGCTCGCGGTCAGGAATCTATGAATTGGCTGGAAAGATGGAATCTCTCCGTTTGAGAATTTTACGGCACATTGAACGTTTTTAAGATTAGCTCGCGGTCAGGAATCTATGAATTGGCTGGAAAGATGGAATCTCTCCGTTTGAGAATTTTACGGCACATTGAACGTTTTTAAGATTAGCTCGCGGTCAGGAATCTATGAATTGGCTGGAAAGATGGAATCTCTCCGTTTGAGAATTTTACGGCACATTGAACGTTTTTAAGATTAGCTCGCGGTCAGGAATCTATGAATTGGCTGGAAAGATGGAATCTCTCCGTTTGAGAATTTTACGGCACATTGAACGTTTTTAAGATTAGCTCGCGGTCAGGAATCTATGAATTGGCTGGAAAGATGGAATCTCTCCGTTTGAGACTTTTACGGCACATTGAACGTTTTTAAGATTAGCTCGCGAGGAGGAATCTATGAATTGGCTGGAAAGATGGAATCTCTCCGTTTGAGAATTTTACGGCACATTGAACGTTTTTAAGATTAGCTCGCGGTCAGGAATCTATGAATTGGCTGGAAAGATGGAATCTCTCCGTTTGAGAATTTTACGGCACATTGAACGTTTTTAAGATTAGCTCGCGGTCAGGAATCTATGAATTGGCTGGAAAGATGGAATCTCTCCGTTTGATAATTTTACGGCACATTGAACGTTTTTAAGATTAGCTCGCGGTTATTGTAGGTATCATGCATAATGTCTATTCTCTCCTCTGAGAATACCAAGACAATGGTCTACATTAGAGTTAACAAAAGAAGCTGGAAAGATGGAATCTCTCCGTTTGAGAATTTTACGGCACATTGAACGTTTTTAAGATTAGCTCGCGAGCAGGAATCTATGAATTGGCTGGAAAGATGGAATCTCTCCGTTTGAGAATTTTACAGCACATTGAACGTTTTTAAGATTAGCTCGCGGTAGCAATCTATGAATTGGCTGGAAAGATGGAATCTCTCCGTTTGATAATTTTGCGGCACATTGAACGTTTTTAAGATTAGCTCGCGGTTATTGTAGGTATCATGCATAATGTCTATTCTCTCCTCTGAGAATACCAAGACAATGGTCTACATTAGAGTTAACAAAAGAAGCTGGAAAGATGGAATCTCTCCGTTTGAGACTTTTACGGCACATTGAACGTTTTTAAGATTAGCTCGCGAGGAGGAATCTATGAATTGGCTGGAAAGATGAAATCTCTCCGTTTGAGAATTTTACGGCACATTGAACGTTTTTAAGATTAGCTCGCGGTCAGGAATCTATGAATTGGCTGGAAAGATGGAATCTCTCCGTTTGAGAATTTTACGGCACATTGAACCATGAGAGGACGCAAGTGGGTTTGTACTGTAAGTTCACCCGGGGATTAAGTAATTAAGTTGTGGTCAGGTTAGGTGTTATGTTCTGTCAATGAAACTGACTAAAGCTGTCATGATAGTCTTTATATTTCAAACTCATTTTAGTGTGATGCATTTTATTAAAATTCATAATCCGGTTCTCGCAACCCGAGATCACAGTTCTAGACATGGCGCCAAAGAAGAGCCTTTTGCCCTTCCGCACTGTTTGTAGTTTACAACTGCTCGATACTAGCGGCAGACGGTCACGGATATATCATCAGCTTCAGAATCTGTGGATTAATCGGTACGTGCAAGCTCACTTTGAGTTTTCCGGTGGACATAATTCCAAAGTGGAAAAGTAATTCCATTCAATTTGGAAAATGGCCGTCCGTATGAAGAACAAGAGTCGTCCTCTGAAGATGAAATTTTAGTCTCATTCTTTGGTCTGATTGGAGTAATTCTACTACAGCATCAAATGTCTCGTTCAATTTCGACAAATACTTGTTTCGGATATGGCTGTGAAACGGTGTGCTTTCCTTTGACCTCAACAAAGAATTATTCTGGCGGGAAACCAGTGAGATCAGTCGACTCGTCATCGTCACAATCTCTAAATACGAAAGATATTTGCCATAATACAGACAGGATACTCTACTCTCTGAGAAGACATTTCTGGTAAAGATATGTATGAGCCAATCAATGCTATACAGCCATGGTTTAAGAACACTAACTGATCTTTGTAAACGTGAGGTGCGCTATCAGTTACCCAGCTATCTCAAGTAGCTTTCGGAATGGTCTTCGGAACACAATCTTCAACTATGTGGAGATGATGCGGGCCCTGGCTGGGCTGGCCTAAATTTTAAAACTGCGGAAAGGGTATTGTGGAAACACATGACAGGCGGTGAGTAACTCACAGATCACAAAACTTGGAAAGACGGAGGTAAGATTTGTTATTTAGTATTTTATTGAATTCAATACGTAGCATGTGCAAGAGCCCTGCTGGGTTAATTAGGTACGGATACTAGACCCTTTGTATTGTAATGCGGCCATTCGGCGTTTCCGTTTTAAAACAATAATTATTATACTGTACAATTACCATTTTCTAAATTAATAATATTTCCTGAAATTTATCATATATTCTCTTGATCTGGGTATTACCTAAAGAAAACCTAAAGAGGGCACAATAGTGGTGCTATTATAACTGCGTAAAAACTCCTGTTAAACAGAATATCTCTCTGTCAGGAACGCCTTGAGGTACCAACCATGCTTGTTATTTTACGCAGGTTTTTTTTTTCAATTAACCCAGCTTTGTATTGTAATGCGGCCATTCGGCGTTTTCGTTTTAAAACAATAATTATTATACTGTACAATTACCATTTTCTAAATTAATAATATTTCCTGAAATTTATCATATATTCTCTTGATCTGAGTATTACCTAAAGAAAACCTAAAGAGGGCACAATAGTGGTGCTATTATAACTGCGTAAAAACTCCTGTTAAACAGAATATCTCTCTGTCAGGAACGCCTTGAGGTACCAACCATGCTTGTTATTTTACGCAGGTTTTTTTTTTCAATTAACCCAGCTTTGTATTGTAATGCGGCCATTCGGCGTTTTCGTTTTAAAACAATAATTATTATATACTGTACAATTACCATGTTCTAAATTAATAATATTTCCTGAAATTTATCATATATTCTCTTCATCTGTGTATTACCTAAATAAAACCTAAAGTGGGCACAATATTGGTGCTATTGTAACCGCGTAAAAACTCCTGTTAAACAGAATATCTCTCTGTCAGGAACACCTTGAGGTACCAACTATGCTTGTTATTTTACGAAGTTTTTTTTCAAATATTATTTTCGTATGTAAACATTTTAAATGCGTACGGAGTAACTTTAGGTCAGACCAGTGGCACCCAGATGTTTCGTCGGAGCGTGCTGCTGCTAGCGATAAACTGTACTTTTTGTAACTTTAGGTCAGACCAGTGGCACCCAGACGTTTCGTCGGAGCGTGCTACTGCTAGCGATAAACTGTATTTTTTGTATGTAAACATTTTAAATGCGTACGGAGTAACTTTAGGTCAGACCAGTGGCACCCAGATGTTTCGTCGGAGCGTGCTGCTGCTAGCGATAAACTGTACTTTTTGTAACTTTAGGTCAGACCAGTGGCACCCAGATGTTTCGTCGGAGCGTGCTGCTGCTAGCGATAAACTGTACTTTTTGTAACTTTAGGTCAGACCAGTGGCACCCAGATGTTTCGTCGGAGCGTGCTGCTGCTAGCGATAAACTGTACTTTTTGTAACTTTAGGTCAGTCCAGTGGCACCCAGATGTTTCGTCGGAGCGTGCTGCTGCTAGCGATAAACTGTACTTTTTGTAACTTTAGGTCAGACCAGTGGCACCCAGATGTTTCGTCGGAGCGTGCTGCTGCTAGCGATAAACTGTACTTTTTGTAACTTTAGGTCAGTCCAGTGGCACCCAGATGTTTCGTCGGAGCGTGCTGCTGCTAGCGATAAACTGTACTTTTTGTAACTTTAGGTCAGACCAGTGGCACCCAGATGTTTCGTCGGAGCGTGCTGCTGCTAGCGATAAACTGTATTTTTTGTAACTTTAGGTCAGACCAGTGGCACCCAGATGTTTCGTCGGAGCGTGCTGCTGCTAGCGATAAACTGCAGTTTTTGTTACTTTAGGTCAGACCAGTGGCACCCAGATGTTTCGTCGGAGCGTGCTGCTGCTAGCGATAAACTGTACTTTTTGTAACTTTAGGTCAGACCAGTGGCACCCAGATGTTTCGTCGGAGCGTGCTGCTGCTAGCGATCGATAAACTGTATTTTTTGTATGTAAACATTTTAAATGCGTACGGAGTAACTTTAGGTAAGTCCAGTGGCACCCAGATGTTTCGTCGGAGCGTGCTGCTGCTAGCGATAAACTGTACTTTGTGTAACTTTAGGTCAGACCAGTGGCACCCAGATGTTTCGTCGGAGTGTGCTACTGCTAGAGATAAACCGTAGAAATCATGAACAGTAAATAATGGAATAAAAGAAAATTGTCTCATAAATGTTACAATAAAAACAATTTTAAAATAATGACTTGATATTGATTTCCTTCCGGCTGAAGTACTCTAATCTAACGAAAAACAAAGTATTTACCCCTTCAACTATTCTATTTATATCTATAACACACTCAGTAATAGAAAACTAAATGAAAAAATAACAATTCCTTCATTGTGTGAGAAATAAAATAAAATTGCAGACTATAGTCGGCCAAGCCGGGTTATCCTGGTGAATAGGACTGGATACATGAAGAAAAAATACAGCCCAGTGCCGGTCCATGCAGTATCTTTCAATTCGAAGCCGGCCGGGGATGCCTTGCCGGTTTTCTATCTCAACCGGCTTCCAACTAAATCGATGACTATCTACCGATGTACTCACCATTATTGGTCATTTTGTAGTCAAAATCTAATTCTAAGCATTTGGAAAACCATGAGAAAAAATGTATTCCGGTTTTGTTTGTCATCTACTGACGGTCATGGCCTGTTTCAGCAATTTGATCTGGTTTATCCTTTGATGTAAAAGTGTATAGAATCGTCTAATAGGATTATTGGGGATTTAGACACCCCGAAACTTGAAACACAGCGTGGGTAATGGGAAGTATGAATGGAATCCAGGATAAGGTACAAAGAAATTAGCCGACGTACTTACAGTACACACCCACTTGCGTCCTCTCATGTTTTTAAGATTAGCTCGCGGTCAGGAATCTATGAATTGGCTGGAAAGATGGAATCTCTCCGTTTGAGAATTTTACGGCACATTGAACGTTTTTAAGATTAGCTCGCGGTCAGGAATCTATGAATTGGCTGGAAAGATGGAATCTCTCCGTTTGAGAATTTTACGGCACATTGAACGTTTTTAAGATTAGCTCGCGGTCAGGAATCTATGAATTGGCTGGAAAGATGGAATCTCTCCGTTTGAGAATTTTACGGCACATTGAACGTTTTTAAGATTAGCTCGCGGTCAGGAATCTATGAATTGGCTGGAAAGATGGAATCTCTCCGCTTGAGAATTTTACGGCACATTGAACGTTTTTAAGATTAGCTCGCGGTCAGGAATCTATGAATTGGGTGGAAAGATGGAATCTCTCCGTTTGAGAATTTTACGGCACATTGAACGTTTTTAAGATTAGCTCGCGGTCAGGAATCTATGAATTGGCTGGAAAGATGGAATCTCTCCGTTTGAGAATTTTACGGCACATTGAACGTTTTTAAGATTAGCTCGCGGTCAGGAATCTATGAATTGGCTGGAAAGATGGAATCTCTCCGTTTGAGAATTTTACGGCACATTGAACGTTTTTAAGATTAGCTCGCGGTCAGGAATCTATGAATTGGCTGGAAAGATGGAATCTCTCCGTTTGAGAATTTTAAGGCACATTGAACGTTTTTAAGATTAGCTCGCGGTTATTGTAGGTATCATGCATAATGTCTATTCTCTCCTCTGAGAATACCAAGACAATGGTCTACATTAGAGTTAACAAAAGAAGCTGGAAAGATGGAATCTCTCCGTTTGAGAATTTTACGGCACATTGAACGTTTTTAAGATTAGCTCGCGAGCAGGAATCTATGAATTGGCTGGAAAGATGGAATCTCTCCGTTTGAGAATTTTACAGCACATTGAACGTTTTTAAGATTAGCTCGCGGTAGCAATCTATGAATTGGCTGGAAAGATGGAATCTCTCCGTTTGATAATTTTACGGCACATTGAACGTTTTTAAGATTAGCTCGCGGTTATTGTAGGTATCATGCATAATGTCTATTCTCTCCTCTGAGAATACCAAGACAATGGTCTACATTAGAGTTAACAAAAGAAGCTGGAAAGATGGAATCTCTCCGTTTGAGAATTTTACGGCACATTGAACGTTTTTAAGATTAGCTCGCGGTAGCAATCTATGAATTGGCTGGAAAGATGGAATCTCTCCGTTTGAGACTTTTACGGCACATTGAACGTTTTTAAGATTAGCTCGCGAGGAGGAATCTATGAATTGGCTGGAAAGATGGAATCTCTCCGTTTGAGAATTTTACGGCACATTGAACGTTTTTAAGATTAGCTCGCGAGCAGGAATCTATGAATTGGCTGGAAAGATGGAATCTCTCCGTTTGAGAATTTTACGGCACATTGAACGTTTTTAAGATTAGCTCGCGAGCAGGAATCTATGAATTGGCTGGAAAGATGGAATCTCTCCGTTTGAGAATTTTACGGCACATTGAACGTTTTTAAGATTAGCTCGCGGTCAGGAATCTATGAATTGGCTGGAAAGATGGAATCTCTCCGTTTGAGAATTTTACGGCACATTGAACGTTTTTAAGATTAGCTCGCGGTCAGGAATCTATGAATTGGCTGGAAAGATAGAATCTCTCCGTTTGATAATTTTACGGCACATTGAACGTTTTTAAGATTAGCTCGCGGTTATTGTAGGTATCATGCATAATGTCTATTCTCTCCTCTGAGAATACCAAGACAATGGTCTACATTAGAGTTAACAAAAGAAGCTGGAAAGATGGAATCTCTCCGTTTGAGAATTTTATGGCACATTGAACGTTTTTAAGATTAGCTCGCGAGCAGGAATCTATGAATTGGCTGGAAAGATGGAATCTCTCCGTTTGAGAATTTTACAGCACATTGAACGTTTTTAAGATTAGCTCGCGGTAGCAATCTATGAATTGGCTGGAAAGATGGAATCTCTCCGTTTGATAATTTTACGGCACATTGAACGTTTTTAAGATTAGCTCGCGGTTATTGTAGGTATCATGCATAATGTCTATTCTCTCCTCTGAGAATACCAAGACAATGGTCTACATTAGAGTTAACAAAAGAAGCTGGAAAGATGGAATCTCTCCGTTTGAGACTTTTACGGCACATTGAACGTTTTTAAGATTAGCTCGCGAGGAGGAATCTATGAATTGGCTGGAAAGATGAAATCTCTCCGTTTGAGAATTTTACGGCACATTGAACGTTTTTAAGATTACCTCGCGGTCAGGAATCTATGAATTGGCTGGAAAGATGGAATCTCTCCGTTTGAGAATTTTACGGCACATTGAACCATGAGAGGACGCAAGTGGGTTTGTACTGTAAGTACACCCGGGGATTAAGTAATTAAGTTGTGGTCAGGTTAGGTGTTATGTTCTGTCAATGAAACTGACTAAAGCTGTCATGATAGTCTTTATATTTCAAACTCATTTTAGTGTGATGCATTTTATTAAAATTCATAATCCGGTTCTCGCAACCCGAGATCACAGTTCTAGACATGGCGCCAAAGAAGAGCCTTTTGCCCTTCCGCACTGTTTGTAGTTTACAACTGCTCGATACTAGCGGCAGACGGTCACGGATATATCATCAGCTTCAGAATCTGTGGATTAATCGGTACGTGCAAGCTCACTTTGAGTTTTCCGGTGGACATAATTCCAAAGTGGAAAAGTAATTCCATTCAATTTGGAAAATGGCCGTCCGTATGAAGAACAAGAGTCGTCCTCTGAAGATGAAATTTTAGTCTCATTCTTTGGTCTGATTGGAGTAATTCTACTACAGCATCAAATGTCTCGTTCAATTTCGACAAATACTTGTTTCGGATATGGCTGTGAAACGGTGTGCTTTCCTTTGACCTCAACAAAGAATTATTCTGGCGGGAAACCAGTGAGATCAGTCGACTCGTCATCGTCACAATCTCTAAATACGAAAGATATTTGCCATAATACAGACAGGATACTCTACTCTCTGAGAAGACATTTCTGGTAAAGATATGTATGAGCCAATCAATGCTATACAGCCATGGTTTAAGAACACTAACTGATCTTTGTAAACGTGAGGTGCGCTATCAGTTACCCAGCTATCTCAAGTAGCTTTCGGAATGGTCTTCGGAACACAATCTTCAACTATGTGGAGATGATGCGGGCCCTGGCTGGGCTGGCCTAAATTTTAAAACTGCGGAAAGGGTATTGTGGAAACACATGACAGGCGGTGAGTAACTCACAGATCACAAAACTTGGAAAGACGGAGGTAAGATTTGTTATTTAGTATTTTATTGAATTCAATACGTAGCATGTGCAAGAGCCCTGCTGGGTTAATTAGGTACGGATACTAGACCCTTTGTATTGTAATGCGGCCATTCGGCGTTTCCGTTTTAAAACAATAATTATTATACTGTACAATTACCATTTTCTAAATTAATAATATTTCCTGAAATTTATCATATATTCTCTTGATCTGGGTATTACCTAAAGAAAACCTAAAGAGGGCACAATAGTGGTGCTATTATAACTGCGTAAAAACTCCTGTTAAACAGAATATCTCTCTGTCAGGAACGCCTTGAGGTACCAACCATGCTTGTTATTTTACGCAGGTTTTTTTTTTCAATTAACCCAGCTTTGTATTGTAATGCGGCCATTCGGCGTTTTCGTTTTAAAACAATAATTATTATACTGTACAATTACCATTTTCTAAATTAATAATATTTCCTGAAATTTATCATATATTCTCTTGATCTGGGTATTACCTAAAGAAAACCTAAAGAGGGCACAATAGTGGTGCTATTATAACTGCGTAAAAACTCCTGTTAAACAGAATATCTCTCTGTCAGGAACGCCTTGAGGTACCAACCATGCTTGTTATTTTACGCAGGTTTTTTTTTTCAATTAACCCAGCTTTGTATTGTAATGCGGCCATTCGGCGTTTTCGTTTTAAAACAATAATTATTATATACTGTACAATTACCATGTTCTAAATTAATAATATTTCCTGAAATTTATCATATATTCTCTTCATCTGTGTATTACCTAAATAAAACCTAAAGTGGGCACAATATTGGTGCTATTGTAACCGCGTAAAAACTCCTGTTAAACAGAATATCTCTCTGTCAGGAACACCTTGAGGTACCAACTATGCTTGTTATTTTACGAAGTTTTTTTTCAAATATTATTTTCGTATGTAAACATTTTAAATGCGTACGGAGTAACTTTAGGTCAGACCAGTGGCACCCAGATGTTTCGTCGGAGCGTGCTGCTGCTAGCGATAAACTGTACTTTTTGTAACTTTAGGTCAGACCAGTGGCACCCAGACGTTTCGTCGGAGCGTGCTACTGCTAGCGATAAACTGTATTTTTTGTATGTAAACATTTTAAATGCGTACGGAGTAACTTTAGGTCAGACCAGTGGCACCCAGATGTTTCGTCGGAGCGTGCTGCTGCTAGCGATAAACTGTACTTTTTGTAACTTTAGGTCAGACCAGTGGCACCCAGATGTTTCGTCGGAGCGTGCTGCTGCTAGCGATAAACTGTACTTTTTGTAACTTTAGGTCAGTCCAGTGGCACCCAGATGTTTCGTCGGAGCGTGCTGCTGCTAGCGATAAACTGTACTTTGTGTAACTTTAGGTCAGACCAGTGGGACCCAGATGTTTCGTCGGAGCGTGCTGCTGCTAGCGATAAACTGTATTTTTTGTAACTTTAGGTCAGACCAGTGGCACCCAGATGTTTCGTCGGAGCGCGCTGCTGCTAGCGATAAACTGCAGTTTTTGTTACTTTAGGTCAGACCAGTGGCACCCAGATGTTTCGTCGGAGCGTGCTGCTGCTAGCGATAAACTGTACTTTTTGTAACTTTAGGTCAGACCAGTGGCACCCAGATGTTTCGTCGGAGCGTGCTGCTGCTAGCGATCGATAAACTGTATTTTTTGTATGTAAACATTTTAAATGCGTACGGAGTAACTTTAGGTAAGTCCAGTGGCACCCAGATGTTTCGTCGGAGCGTGCTGCTGCTAGCGATAAACTGTACTTTTTGTAACTTTAGGTCAGACCAGTGGCACCCAGATGTTTCGTCGGAGTGTGCTACTGCTAGAGATAAACCGTAGAAATCATGAACAGTAAATAATGGAATAAAAGAAAATTGTCTCATAAATGTTACAATAAAAACAATTTTAAAATAATGACTTGATATTGATTTCCTTCCGGCTGAAGTACTCTAATCTAACGAAAAACAAAGTATTTACCCCTTCAACTATTCTATTTATATCTATAACACACTCAGTGATAGAAAACTAAATGAAAAAATAACAATTCCTTCATTGTGTGAGAAATAAAATAAAATTGCAGACTATAGTCGGCCAAGCCGGGTTATCCTGGTGAATAGGACTGGATACATGAAGAAAAAATACAGCCCAGTGCCGGTCCATGCAGTATCTTTCAATTCGAAGCCGGCCGGGGATGCCTTGCCGGTTTTCTATCTCAACCGGCTTCCAACTAAATCGATGACTATCTACCGATGTACTCACCATTATTGGTCATTTTGTAGTCAAAATCTAATTCTAAGCATTTGGAAAACCATGAGAAAAAATGTATTCCGGTTTTGTTTGTCATCTACTGACGGTCATGGCCTGTTTCAGCAATTTGATCTGGTTTATCCTTTGATGTAAAAGTGTATAGAATCGTCTAATAGGATTATTGGGGATTTAGACACCCCGAAACTTGAAACACAGCGTGGGTAATGGGAAGTATGAATGGAATCCAGGATAAGGTACAAAGAAATTAGCCGACGTACTTACAGTACACACCCACTTGCGTCCTCTCATGTTTTTAAGATTAGCTCGCGGTCAGGAATCTATGAATTGGCTGGAAAGATGGAATCTCTCCGTTTGAGAATTTTACGGCACATTGAACGTTTTTAAGATTAGCTCGCGGTCAGGAATCTATGAATTGGCTGGAAAGATGGAATCTCTCCGTTTGAGAATTTTACGGCACATTGAACGTTTTTAAGATTAGCTCGCGGTCAGGAATCTATGAATTGGCTGGAAAGATGGAATCTCTCCGTTTGAGAATTTTACGGCACATTGAACGTTTTTAAGATTAGCTCGCGAGCAGGAATCTATGAATTGGCTGGAAAGATGGAATCTCTCCGTTTGAGACTTTTACGGCACATTGAACGTTTTTAAGATTAGCTCGCGAGCAGGAATCTATGAATTGGCTGGAAAGATGGAATCTCTCCGTTTGAGACTTTTACGGCACATTGAACGTTTTTAAGATTAGCTCGCGAGGAGGAATCTATGAATTGGCTGGAAAGATGGAATCTCTCCGTTTCAGAATTTTACGGCACATTGAACGTTTTTAAGATTAGCTCGCGGTCAGGAATCTATGAATTGGCTGGAAAGATGGAATCTCTCCGTTTGAGAATTTTACGGCACATTGAACGTTTTTAAGATTAGCTCGCGGTCAGGAATCTATGAATTGGCTGGAAAGATGGAATCTCTCCGTTTGAGAATTTTACGGCACATTGAACGTTTTTAAGATTAGCTCGCGGTCAGGAATCTATGAGTTGGCTGGAAAGATGGAATCTCTCCGTTTGAGAATTTTACGGCACATTGAACGTTTTTAAGATTAGCTCGCGGTCAGGAATCTATGAATTGGCTGGAAAGATGGAATCTCTCCGTTTGAGAATTTTACGGCACATTGAACGTTTTTAAGATTAGCTCGCGGTCAGGAATCTATGAATTGGCTGGAAAGATGGAATCTCTCCGTTTGAGAATTTTACGGCACATTGAACGTTTTTAAGATTAGCTCGCGGTCAGGAATCTATGAATTGACTGGAAAGATGGAATCTCTCGTTTGAGAATTTTACGGCACATTGAACGTTTTTAAGATTAGCTCGCGAGCAGGAATCTATGAATTGGCTGGAAAGATGGAATCTCTCCGTTTGAGAATTTTACGCACATTGAACGTTTTTAAGATTAGCTCGCGAGCAGGAATCTATGAATTGGCTGGAAAGATGGAATCTCTCCGTTTGAGAATTTTACGGCACATTGAACGTTTTTAAGATTAGCTCGCGAGCAGGAATCTATGAATTGGCTGGAAAGATGGAATCTCTCCGTTTGAGACTTTTACGGCACATTGAACGTTTTTAAGATTAGCTCGCGAGGAGGAATCTATGAATTGGCTGGAAAGATGGAATCTCTCCGTTTGAGAATTTTACGGCACATTGAACGTTTTTAAGATTAGCTCGCGGTCAGGAATCTATGAATTGGCTGGAAAGATGGAATCTCTCCGTTTGAGACTTTTACGGCACATTGAACGTTTTTAAGATTAGCTCGCGAGCAGGAATCTATGAATTGGCTGGAAAGATGGAATCTCTCCGTTTGAGACTTTTACGGCACATTGAACGTTTTTAAGATTAGCTCGCGAGGAGGAATCTATGAATTGGCTGGAAAGATGGAATCTCTCCGTTTGAGAATTTTACGGCACATTGAACGTTTTTAAGATTAGCTCGCGGTCAGGAATCTATGAATTGGCTGGAAAGATGGAATCTCTCCGTTTGAGAATTTTACGGCACATTGAACGTTTTTAAGATTAGCTCGCGGTCAGGAATCTATGAATTGGCTGGAAAGATGGAATCTCTCCGTTTGAGAATTTGACGGCACATTGAACGTTTTTAAGATTAGCTCGCGGTCAGGAATCTATGAATTGGCTGGAAAGATGGAATCTCTCCGTTTGAGAATTTTACGGCACATTGAACGTTTTTAAGATTAGCTCGCGGTCAGGAATCTATGAATTGGCTGGAAAGATGGAATCTCTCCGTTTGAGAATTTTACGGCACATTGAACGTTTTTAAGATTAGCTCGCGGTCAGGAATCTCTGAATTGGCTGGAAAGATGGAATCTCTCCGTTTGAGAATTTTACGGCACATTGAACGTTTTTAAGATTAGCTCGCGGTCAGGAATCTATGAATTGGCTGGAAAGATGGAATCTCTCCGTTTGAGAATTTTACGGCACATTGAACGTTTTTAAGATTAGCTCGCGAGCAGGAATCTATGAATTGGCTGGAAAGATTGAATCTCTCCGTTTGAGAATTTTACTGCACATTGAACGTTTTTAAGATTAGCTCGCGAGCAGGAATCTATGAATTGGCTGGAAAGATGGAATCTCTCCGTTTGAGAATTTTACGGCACATTGAACGTTTTTAAGATTAGCTCGCGAGCAGGAATCTATGAATTGGCTGGAAAGATGGAATCTCTCCGTTTGAGACTTTTACGGCACATTGAACGTTTTTAAGATTAGCTCGCGAGGAGGAATCTATGAATTGGCTGGAAAGATGGAATCTCTCCGTTTGAGAATTTTACGGCACATTGAACGTTTTTAAGATTAGCTCGCGGTCAGGAATCTATGAATTGGCTGGAAAGATGGAATCTCTCCGTTTGAGAATTTTACGGCACATTGAACGTTTTTAAGATTAGCTCGCGGTCAGGAATCTATGAATTGGCTGGAAAGATGGAATCTCTCCGTTTGAGAATTTTAAGGCACATTGAACGTTTTTAAGATTAGCTCGCGGTCAGGAATCTATGAATTGGCTGGAAAGATGGAGTCTCTCCGTTTGAGAATTTTACGGCACATTGAACGTTTTTAAGATTAGCTCGCGGTCAGGAATCTTTGAATTGGCTGGAAAGATGGAATCTCTCCGTTTGAGAATTTTACGGCACATTGAACGTTTTTAAGATTAGCTCGCGGTCAGGAATCTATGAATTGGCTGGAAAGATGGAATCTCTCCGTTTGAGAATTTTACGGCACATTGAACGTTTTTAAGATTAGCTCGCGGTCAGGAATCTCTGAATTGGCTGGAAAGATGGAATCTCTCCGTTTGAGAATTTTACTGCACATTGAACGTTTTTAAGATTAGCTCGCGAGCAGGAATCTATGAATTGGCTGGAAAGATGGAATCTCTCCGTTTGAGAATTTTACGGCACATTGAACGTTTTTAAGATTAGCTCGCGAGCAGGAATCTATGAATTGGCTGGAAAGATGGAATCTCTCCGTTTGAGACTTTTACGGCACATTGAACGTTTTTAAGATTAGCTCGCGAGGAGGAATCTATGAATTGGCTGGAAAGATGGAATCTCTCCGTTTGAGAATTTTACGGCACATTGAACGTTTTTAAGATTAGCTCGCGGTCAGGAATCTATGAATTGGCTGGAAAGATGGAATCTCTCCGTTTGAGAATTTTACGGCACATTGAACGTTTTTAAGATTAGCTCGCGGTCAGGAATCTATGAATTGGCTGGAAAGATGGAATCTCTCCGTTTGAGAATTTTACGGCACATTGAACGTTTTTAAGATTAGCTCGCGGTCAGGAATCTATGAATTGGCTGGAAAGATGGAGTCTCTCCGTTTGAGAATTTTACGGCACATTGAACGTTTTTAAGATTAGCTCGCGGTCAGGAATCTTTGAATTGGCTGGAAAGATGGAATCTCTCCGTTTGAGAATTTTACGGCACATTGAACGTTTTTAAGATTAGCTCGCGGTCAGGAATCTATGAATTGGCTGGAAAGATGGAATCTCTCCGTTTGAGAATTTTACGGCACATTGAACGTTTTTAAGATTAGCTCGCGGTCAGGAATCTATGAATTGGCTGGAAAGATGGAATCTCTCCGTTTGAGAATTTTACGGCACATTGAACGTTTTTAAGATTAGCTCGCGGTCAGGAATCTATGAATTGGCTGGAAAGATGGAATCTCTCCGTTTGAGAATTTTACGGCACATTGAACGTTTTTAAGATTAGCTCGCGGTCAGGAATCTATGAATTGGCTGGAAAGATGGAATCTCTCCGTTTGAGAATTTTACGGCACATTGAACGTTTTTAAGATTAGCTCGCGGTCAGGAATCTATGAATTGGCTGGAAAGATGGAATCTCTCCGTTTGAGACTTTTACGGCACATTGAACGTTTTTAAGATTAGCTCGCGAGGAGGAATCTATGAATTGGCTGGAAAGATGGAATCTCTCCGTTTGAGAATTTTACGGCACATTGAACGTTTTTAAGATTAGCTCGCGGTCAGGAATCTATGAATTGGCTGGAAAGATGGAATCTCTCCGTTTGAGAATTTTACGGCACATTGAACGTTTTTAAGATTAGCTCGCGGTCAGGAATCTATGAATTGGCTGGAAAGATGGAATCTCTCCGTTTGATAATTTTACGGCACATTGAACGTTTTTAAGATTAGCTCGCGGTTATTGTAGGTATCATGCATAATGTCTATTCTCTCCTCTGAGAATACCAAGACAATGGTCTACATTAGAGTTAACAAAAGAAGCTGGAAAGATGGAATCTCTCCGTTTGAGAATTTTACGGCACATTGAACGTTTTTAAGATTAGCTCGCGAGCAGGAATCTATGAATTGGCTGGAAAGATGGAATCTCTCCGTTTGAGAATTTTACAGCACATTGAACGTTTTTAAGATTAGCTCGCGGTAGCAATCTATGAATTGGCTGGAAAGATGGAATCTCTCCGTTTGATAATTTTGCGGCACATTGAACGTTTTTAAGATTAGCTCGCGGTTATTGTAGGTATCATGCATAATGTCTATTCTCTCCTCTGAGAATACCAAGACAATGGTCTACATTAGAGTTAACAAAAGAAGCTGGAAAGATGGAATCTCTCCGTTTGAGACTTTTACGGCACATTGAACGTTTTTAAGATTAGCTCGCGAGGAGGAATCTATGAATTGGCTGGAAAGATGAAATCTCTCCGTTTGAGAATTTTACGGCACATTGAACGTTTTTAAGATTAGCTCGCGGTCAGGAATCTATGAATTGGCTGGAAAGATGGAATCTCTCCGTTTGAGAATTTTACGGCACATTGAACCATGAGAGGACGCAAGTGGGTTTGTACTGTAAGTTCACCCGGGGATTAAGTAATTAAGTTGTGGTCAGGTTAGGTGTTATGTTCTGTCAATGAAACTGACTAAAGCTGTCATGATAGTCTTTATATTTCAAACTCATTTTAGTGTGATGCATTTTATTAAAATTCATAATCCGGTTCTCGCAACCCGAGATCACAGTTCTAGACATGGCGCCAAAGAAGAGCCTTTTGCCCTTCCGCACTGTTTGTAGTTTACAACTGCTCGATACTAGCGGCAGACGGTCACGGATATATCATCAGCTTCAGAATCTGTGGATTAATCGGTACGTGCAAGCTCACTTTGAGTTTTCCGGTGGACATAATTCCAAAGTGGAAAAGTAATTCCATTCAATTTGGAAAATGGCCGTCCGTATGAAGAACAAGAGTCGTCCTCTGAAGATGAAATTTTAGTCTCATTCTTTGGTCTGATTGGAGTAATTCTACTACAGCATCAAATGTCTCGTTCAATTTCGACAAATACTTGTTTCGGATATGGCTGTGAAACGGTGTGCTTTCCTTTGACCTCAACAAAGAATTATTCTGGCGGGAAACCAGTGAGATCAGTCGACTCGTCATCGTCACAATCTCTAAATACGAAAGATATTTGCCATAATACAGACAGGATACTCTACTCTCTGAGAAGACATTTCTGGTAAAGATATGTATGAGCCAATCAATGCTATACAGCCATGGTTTAAGAACACTAACTGATCTTTGTAAACGTGAGGTGCGCTATCAGTTACCCAGCTATCTCAAGTAGCTTTCGGAATGGTCTTCGGAACACAATCTTCAACTATGTGGAGATGATGCGGGCCCTGGCTGGGCTGGCCTAAATTTTAAAACTGCGGAAAGGGTATTGTGGAAACACATGACAGGCGGTGAGTAACTCACAGATCACAAAACTTGGAAAGACGGAGGTAAGATTTGTTATTTAGTATTTTATTGAATTCAATACGTAGCATGTGCAAGAGCCCTGCTGGGTTAATTAGGTACGGATACTAGACCCTTTGTATTGTAATGCGGCCATTCGGCGTTTCCGTTTTAAAACAATAATTATTATACTGTACAATTACCATTTTCTAAATTAATAATATTTCCTGAAATTTATCATATATTCTCTTGATCTGGGTATTACCTAAAGAAAACCTAAAGAGGGCACAATAGTGGTGCTATTATAACTGCGTAAAAACTCCTGTTAAACAGAATATCTCTCTGTCAGGAACGCCTTGAGGTACCAACCATGCTTGTTATTTTACGCAGGTTTTTTTTTTCAATTAACCCAGCTTTGTATTGTAATGCGGCCATTCGGCGTTTTCGTTTTAAAACAATAATTATTATACTGTACAATTACCATTTTCTAAATTAATAATATTTCCTGAAATTTATCATATATTCTCTTGATCTGAGTATTACCTAAAGAAAACCTAAAGAGGGCACAATAGTGGTGCTATTATAACTGCGTAAAAACTCCTGTTAAACAGAATATCTCTCTGTCAGGAACGCCTTGAGGTACCAACCATGCTTGTTATTTTACGCAGGTTTTTTTTTTCAATTAACCCAGCTTTGTATTGTAATGCGGCCATTCGGCGTTTTCGTTTTAAAACAATAATTATTATATACTGTACAATTACCATGTTCTAAATTAATAATATTTCCTGAAATTTATCATATATTCTCTTCATCTGTGTATTACCTAAATAAAACCTAAAGTGGGCACAATATTGGTGCTATTGTAACCGCGTAAAAACTCCTGTTAAACAGAATATCTCTCTGTCAGGAACACCTTGAGGTACCAACTATGCTTGTTATTTTACGAAGTTTTTTTTCAAATATTATTTTCGTATGTAAACATTTTAAATGCGTACGGAGTAACTTTAGGTCAGACCAGTGGCACCCAGATGTTTCGTCGGAGCGTGCTGCTGCTAGCGATAAACTGTACTTTTTGTAACTTTAGGTCAGACCAGTGGCACCCAGATGTTTCGTCGGAGCGTGCTGCTGCTAGCGATAAACTGTACTTTTTGTAACTTTAGGTCAGACCAGTGGCACCCAGATGTTTCGTCGGAGCGTGCTGCTGCTAGCGATAAACTGTACTTTTTGTAACTTTAGGTCAGTCCAGTGGCACCCAGATGTTTCGTCGGAGCGTGCTGCTGCTAGCGATAAACTGTACTTTTTGTAACTTTAGGTCAGACCAGTGGCACCCAGATGTTTCGTCGGAGCGTGCTGCTGCTAGCGATAAACTGCAGTTTTTGTTACTTTAGGTCAGACCAGTGGCACCCAGATGTTTCGTCGGAGCGTGCTGCTGCTAGCGATAAACTGTACTTTTTGTAACTTTAGGTCAGACCAGTGGCACCCAGATGTTTCGTCGGAGCGTGCTGCTGCTAGCGATAAACTGTATTTTTTGTATGTAAACATTTTAAATGCGTACGGAGTAAATTTAGGTAAGTCCAGTGGCACCCAGATGTTTCGTCGGAGCGTGCTGCTGCTAGCGATAAACTGTACTTTTTGTAACTTTAGGTCAGACCAGTGGCACCCAGATGTTTCGTCGGAGTGTGCTACTGCTAGAGATAAACCGTAGAAATCATGAACAGTAAATAATGGAATAAAAGAAAATTGTCTCATAAATGTTACAATAAAAACAATTTTAAAATAATGACTTGATATTGATTTCCTTCCGGCTGAAGTACTCTAATCTAACGAAAAACAAAGTATTTACCCCTTCAACTATTCTATTTATATCTATAACACACTCAGTGATAGAAAACTAAATGAAAAAATAACAATTCCTTCATTGTGTGAGAAATAAAATAAAATTGCAGACTATAGTCGGCCAAGCCGGGTTATCCTGGTGAATAGGACTGGATACATGAAGAAAAAATACAGCCCAGTGCCGGTCCATGCAGTATCTTTCAATTCGAAGCCGGCCGGGGATGCCTTGCCGGTTTTCTATCTCAACCGGCTTCCAACTAAATCGATGACTATCTACCGATGTACTCACCATTACTGGTCATTTTGTAGTCAAAATCTAATTCTAAGCATTTGGAAAACCATGAGGAAACATGTATTCCGGTTTTGTTTGCCATCTACTGACGGTCATGGCCTGTTTCAGCAATTTGATCTGGTTTATCCTTTGATGTAAAAGTGTATAGAATCGTCTAATAGGATTATTGGGGATTTAGACACCCCGAAACTTGAAACACAGCGTGGGTAATGGGAAGTATGAATGGAATCCAGGATAAGGTACAAAGAAATTAGCCGACGTACTTACAGTACACACCCACTTGCGTCCTCTCATGTTTTTAAGATTAGCTCGCGGTCAGGAATCTATGAATTGGCTGGAAAGATGGAATCTCTCCGTTTGAGAATTTTACGGCACATTGAACGTTTTTAAGATTAGCTCGCGGTCAGGAATCTATGAATTGGCTGGAAAGATGGAATCTCTCCGTTTGAGAATTTTACGGCACATTGAACGTTTTTAAGATTAGCTCGCGAGCAGGAATCTATGAATTGGCTGGAAAGATGGAATCTCTCCGTTTGAGACTTTTACGGCACATTGAACGTTTTTAAGATTAGCTCGCGAGCAGGAATCTATGAATTGGCTGGAAAGATCGAATCTCTCCGTTTGAGACTTTTACGGCACATTGAACGTTTTTAAGATTAGCTCGCGAGGAGGAATCTATGAATTGGCTGGAAAGATGGAATCTCTCCGTTTGAGAATTTTACGGCACATTGAACGTTTTTAAGATTAGCTCGCGGTCAGGAATCTATGAATTGGCTGGAAAGATGGAATCTCTCCGTTTGAGAATTTTACGGCACATTGAACGTTTTTAAGATTAGCTGGCGGTCAGGAATCTATGAATTGGCTGGAAAGATGGAATCTCTCCGTTTGAGAATTTTACGGCACATTGAACGTTTTTAAGATTAGCTCGCGGTCAGGAATCTATGAGTTGGCTGGAAAGATGGAATCTCTCCGTTTGAGAATTTTACGGCACATTGAACGTTTTTAAGATTAGCTCGCGGTCAGGAATCTATGAATTGGCTGGAAAGATGGAATCTCTCCGTTTGAGAATTTTACGGCACATTGAACGTTTTTAAGATTAGCTCGCGGTCAGGAATCTATGAATTGGCTGGAAAGATGGAATCCCTCCGTTTGAGAATTTTACGGCACATTGAACGTTTTTAAGATTAGCTCGCGGTCAGGAATCTATGAATTGGCTGGAAAGATGGAATCTCTCCGTTTGAGAATTTTACGGCACATTGAACGTTTTTAAGATTAGCTCGCGAGCAGGAATCTATGAATTGGCTGGAAAGATGGAATCTCTCCGTTTGAGAATTTTACTGCACATTGAACGTTTTTAAGATTAGCTCGCGAGCAGGAATCTATGAATTGGCTGGAAAGATGGAATCTCTCCGTTTGAGAATTTTACGGCACATTGAACGTTTTTAAGATTAGCTCGCGAGCAGGAATCTATGAATTGGCTGGAAAGATGGAATCTCTCCGTTTGAGACTTTTACGGCACATTGAACGTTTTTAAGATTAGCTCGCGAGGAGGAATCTATGAATTGGCTGGAAAGATGGAATCTCTCCGTTTGAGAATTTTACGGCACATTGAACGTTTTTAAGATTAGCTCGCGGTCAGGAATCTATGAATTGGCTGGAAAGATGGAATCTCTCCGTTTGAGACTTTTACGGCACATTGAACGTTTTTAAGATTAGCTCGCGAGCAGGAATCTATGAATTGGCTGGAAAGATGGAATCTCTCCGTTTGAGACTTTTACGGCACATTGAACGTTTTTAAGATTAGCTCGCGAGGAGGAATCTATGAATTGGCTGGAAAGATGAAATCTCTCCGTTTGAGACTTTTACGGCACATTGAACGTTTTTAAGATTAGCTCGCGAGGAGGAATCTATGAATTGGCTGGAAAGATGGAATCTCTCCGTTTGAGAATTTTACGGCACATTGAACGTTTTTAAGATTAGCTCGCGGTCAGGAATCTATGAATTGGCTGGAAAGATGGAATCTCTCCGTTTGAGAATTTTACGGCACATTGAACGTTTTTACGATTAGCTCGCGGTCAGGAATCTATGAATTGGCTGGAAAGATGGAATCTCTCCGTTTGAGAATTTTACGGCTCATTGAACGTTTTTAAGATTAGCTCGCGGTCAGGAATCTATGAATTGGCTGGAAAGATGGAATCTCTCCGTTTGAGAATTTTACGCCACATTGAACGTTTTTAAGATTAGCTCGCGGTCAGGAATCTATGAATTGGCTGGAAAGATGGAATCTCTCCGTTTGAGAATTTTACGCCACATTGAACGTTTTTAAGATTAGGTCGCGGTCAGGAATCTATGAATTGGCTGGAAAGATGGAATCTCTCTTTTGAGAATTTTACGGCACATTGAACGTTTTTAAGATTAGCTCGCGGTCAGGAATCTATGAATTGGCTGGAAAGATGGAATCTCTCCGTTTGAGAATTTTACGGCACATTGAACGTTTTAACGATTAGCTCGCGGTCAGGAATCTATGAATTGGCTGGAAAGATGGAATCTCTCCGTTTGAGAATTTTACGGCACATTGAACGTTTTTAAGATTAGCTCGCGGTCAGGAATCTATGAATTGGCTGGAAAGATGGAATCTCTCCGTTTGAGAATTTTACGCCACATTGAACGTTTTTAAGATTAGCTCGCGGTCAGGAATCTATGAATTGGCTGGAAAGATGGAATCTCTCCGTTTGAGAATTTTACGCCACATTGAACGTTTTTAAGATTAGCTCGCGGTCAGGAATCTATGAATTGGCTGGAAAGATGGAATCTCTCCGTTTCAGAATTTTACGGCACATTGAACGTTTTTAAGATTAGCTCGCGGTCAGGAATCTATGAATTGGCTGGAAAGATGGAATCTCTCCGTTTCAGAATTTTACGGCACATTGAACGTTTTTAAGATTAGCTCGCGAGCAGGAATCTATGAATTGGCTGGAAAGATGGAATCACTCCGTTTCAGAATTTTACGGCACATTGAACGTTTTTCAGATTAGCTCGCGAGCAGGAATCTATGAATTGGCTGGAAAGATGGAATCTCTCCGTTTGAGAATTTTACGGCACATTGAACGTTTTTAAGATTAGCTCGCGAGCAGGAATCTATGAATTGGCTGGAAAGATGGAATCTCTCCGTTTGAGACTTTTACGGCACATTGAACGTTTTTAAGATTAGCTCGCGAGGAGGAATCTATGAATTGGCTGGAAAGATGGAATCTCTCCGTTTGAGAATTTTACGGCACATTGAACGTTTTTAAGATTAGCTTGCAGTCAGGAATCTCTGAATTGGCTGGAAAGATGGAATCTCTCCGTTTGAGAATTTTACGGCACATTGAACGTTTTTAAGATTAGCTCGCGGTCAGGAATCTATGAATTGGCTGGAAAGATGGAATCTCTCCGTTTGAGAATTTTACGGCACATTGAACGTTTTTAAGATTAGCTCGCGGTCAGGAATCTATGAATTGGCTGGAAAGATGGAATCTCTCCGTTTGAGAATTTTACGGCACATTGAACGTTTTTAAGATTAGCTCGCGGTCAGAATCTATGAATTGGCTGGAAAGATGGAATCTCTCCGTTTGAGAATTTTACGGCACATTGAACGTTTTTAAGATTAGCTCGCGGTCAGGAATCTCTGAATTGGCTGGAAAGATGGAATCTCTCCGTTTGAGAATTTTACGGCACATTGAACGTTTTTAAGATTAGCTCGCGGTCAGGAATCTATGAATTGGCTGGAAAGATGGAATCTCTCCGTTTGAGAATTTTACGGCACATTGAACGTTTTTAAGATTAGCTCGCGGTCAGGAATCTATGAATTGGCTGGAAAGATGGAATCTCTCCGTTTGAGAATTTTACGGCACATTGAACGTTTTTAAGATTAGCTCGCGGTCAGGAATCTATGAATTGGGTGGAAAGATGGAATCTCTCCGTTTGAGAATTTTACGGCACATTGAACGTTTTTACGATTAGCTCGCGGTCAGGAATCTATGAATTGGCTGGAAAGATGGAATCTCTCCGTTTGAGAATTTTACGGCACATTGAACGTTTTTAAGATTAGCTCGCGGTCAGGAATCTATGAATTGGCGGGAAAGATGGAATCTCTCCGTTTGAGAATTTTACGCCACATTGAACGTTTTTAAGATTAGCTCGCGGTCAGGAATCTATGAATTGGCTGGAAAGATGGAATCTCTCCGTTTGAGAATTTTACGCCACATTGAACGTTTTTAAGATTAGCTCGCGGTCAGGAATCTATGAATTGGCTGGAAAGATGGAATCTCTCCGTTTCAGAATTTTACGGCACATTGAACGTTTTTAAGATTAGCTCGCGGTCAGGAATCTATGAATTGGCTGGAAAGATGGAATCTCTCCGTTTGAGAATTTTACGGCACATTGAACGTTTTTACGATTAGCTCGCGGTCAGGAATCTATGAATTGGCTGGAAAGATGGAATCTCTCCGTTTGAGAATTTTACGGCACATTGAACGTTTTTAAGATTAGCTCGCGGTCAGGAATCTATGAATTGGCTGGAAAGATGGAATCTCTCCGTTTGAGAATTTTACGCCACATTGAACGTTTTTAAGATTAGCTCGCGGTCAGGAATCTATGAATTGGCTGGAAAGATGGAATCTCTCCGTTTGAGAATTTTACGCCACATTGAACGTTTTTAAGATTAGCTCGCGGTCAGGAATCTATGAATTGGCTGGAAAGATGGAATCTCTCCGTTTCAGAATTTTACGCCACATTGAACGTTTTTAAGATTAGCTCGCGAGCAGGAATCTATGAATTGGCTGGAAAGATGGAATCTCTCCGTTTGAGAATTTTACGGCACATTGAACGTTTTTAAGATTAGCTCGCGAGCAGGAATCTATGAATTGGCTGGAAAGATGGAATCTCTCCGTTTGAGAATTTTACGGCACATTGAACGTTTTTAAGATTAGCTCGCGAGGAGGAATCTATGAATTGGCTGGAAAGATGGAATCTCTCCGTTTGAGAATTTTACGGCACATTGAACGTTTTTAAGATTAGCTCGCGGTCAGGAATCTATGAATTGGCTGGAAAGATGGAATCTCTCCGTTTGAGAATTTTACGGCACATTGAACGTTTTAACGATTAGCTCGCGGTCAGGAATCTATGAATTGGCTGGAAAGATGGAATCTCTCCGTTTGAGAATTTTACGGCACATTGAACGTTTTTAAGATTAGCTCGCGGTCAGGAATCTATGAATTGGCTGGAAAGATGGAATCTCTCCGTTTGAGAATTTTACGCCACATTGAACGTTTTTAAGATTAGCTCGCGGTCAGGAATCTATGAATTGGCTGGAAAGATGGAATCTCTCCGTTTGAGAATTTTACGCCACATTGAACGTTTTTAAGATTAGCTCGCGGTCAGGAATCTATGAATTGGCTGGAAAGATGGAATCTCTCCGTTTCAGAATTTTACGGCACATTGAACGTTTTTAAGATTAGCTCGCGGTCAGGAATCTATGAATTGGCTGGAAAGATGGAATCTCTCCGTTTCAGAATTTTACGGCACATTGAACGTTTTTAAGATTAGCTCGCGAGCAGGAATCTATGAATTGGCTGGAAAGATGGAATCACTCCGTTTCAGAATTTTACGGCACATTGAACGTTTTTAAGATTAGCTCGCGAGCAGGAATCTATGAATTGGCTGGAAAGATGGAATCTCTCCGTTTGAGAATTTTACGGCACATTGAACGTTTTTAAGATTAGCTCGCGAGCAGGAATCTATGAATTGGCTGGAAAGATGGAATCTCTCCGTTTGAGACTTTTACGGCACATTGAACGTTTTTAAGATTAGCTCGCGAGGAGGAATCTATGAATTGGCTGGAAAGATGGAATCTCTCCGTTTGAGAATTTTACGGCACATTGAACGTTTTTAAGATTAGCTCGCGGTCAGGAATCTCTGAATTGGCTGGAAAGATGTAATCTCTCCGTTTGAGAATTTTACGGCACATTGAACGTTTTTAAGATTAGCTCGCGGTCAGGAATCTATGAATTGGCTGGAAAGATGGAATCTCTCCGTTTGAGAATTTTACGGCACATTGAACGTTTTTAAGATTAGCTCGCGGTCAGGAATCTATGAATTGGCTGGAAAGATGGAATCTCTCCGTTTGAGAATTTTACGGCACATTGAACGTTTTTAAGATTAGCTCGCGGTCAGGAATCTATGAATTGGCTGGAAAGATGGAATCTCTCCGTTTGAGAATTTTACGGCACATTGAACGTTTTTAAGATTAGCTCGCGGTCAGGAATCTCTGAATTGGCTGGAAAGATGGAATCTCTCCGTTTGAGAATTTTACGGCACATTGAACGTTTTTAAGATTAGCTCGCGGTCAGGAATCTATGAATTGGCTGGAAAGATGGAATCTCTCCGTTTCAGAATTTTACGGCACATTGAACGTTTTTAAGATTAGCTCGCGAGCAGGAATCTATGAATTGGCTGGAAAGATGGAATCACTCCGTTTCAGAATTTTACGGCACATTGAACGTTTTTAAGATTAGCTCGCGAGCAGGAATCTATGAATTGGCTGGAAAGATGGAATCTCTCCGTTTGAGAATTTTACGGCACATTGAACTTTTTTAAGATTAGCTCGCGAGCAGGAATCTATGAATTGGCTGGAAAGATGGAATCTCTCCGTTTGAGACTTTTACGGCACATTGAACGTTTTTAAGATTAGCTCGCGAGGAGGAATCTATGAATTGGCTGGAAAGATGGAATCTCTCCGTTTGAGAATTTTACGGCACATTGAACGTTTTTAAGATTAGCTCGCGGTCAGGAATCTCTGAATTGGCTGGAAAGATGGAATCTCTCCGTTTGAGAATTTTACGGCACATTGAACGTTTTTAAGATTAGCTCGCGGTCAGGAATCTATGAATTGGCTGGAAAGATGGAATCTCTCCGTTTGAGAATTTTACGGCCCATTGAACGTTTTTAAGATTAGCTCGCGGTCAGGAATCTATGAATTGGCTGGAAAGATGGAATCTCTCCGTTTGAGAATTTTACGCCACATTGAACGTTTTTAAGATTAGCTCGCGGTCAGGAATCTATGAATTGGCTGGAAAGATGGAATCTCTCCGTTTGAGAATTTTACGCCACATTGAACGTTTTTAAGATTAGCTCGCGGTCAGGAATCTATGGATTGGCTGGAAAGATGGAATCTCTCCGTTTCAGAATTTTACGGCACATTGAACGTTTTTAAGATTAGCTCGCGGTCAGGAATCTATGAATTGGCTGGAAAGATGGAATCTCTCCGTTTCAGAATTTTACGGCACATTGAACGTTTTTAAGATTAGCTCGCGAGCAGGAATCTATGAATTGGCTGGAAAGATGGAATCACTCCGTTTCAGAATTTTACGGCACATTGAACGTTTTTAAGATTAGCTCGCGAGCAGGAATCTATGAATTGGCTGGAAAGATGGAATCTCTCCGTTTCAGAATTTTACGGCACATTGAACGTTTTTAAGATTAGCTCGCGAGCAGGAATCTATGAATTGGCTGGAAAGATGGAATCTCTCCGTTTGAGACTTTTACGGCACATTGAACGTTTTTAAGATTAGCTCGCGAGGAGGAATCTATGAATTGGCTGGAAAGATGGAATCTCTCCGTTTGAGAATTTTACGGCACATTGAACGTTTTTAAGATTAGCTTGCGGTCAGGAATCTCTGAATTGGCTGGAAAGATGGAATCTCTCCGTTTGAGAATTTTACGGCACATTGAACGTTTTTAAGATTAGCTCGCGGTCAGGAATCTATGAATTGGCTGGAAAGATGGAATCTCTCCGTTTGAGAATTTTACGGCACATTGAACGTTTTTAAGATTAGCTCGCGGTCAGGAATCTATGAATTGGCTGGAAAGATGGAATCTCTCCGTTTGAGAATTTTACGGCACATTGAACGTTTTTAAGATTAGCTCGCGGTCAGGAATCTATGAATTGGCTGGAAAGATGGAATCTCTCCGTTTGAGAATTTTACGGCACATTGAACGTTTTTAAGATTAGCTCGCGGTCAGGAATCTCTGAATTGGCTGGAAAGATGGAATCTCTCCGTTTGAGAATTTTACGGCACATTGAACGTTTTTAAGATTAGCTCGCGGTCAGGAATCTATGAATTGGCTGGAAAGATGGAATCTCTCCGTTTGAGAATTTTACGGCACATTGAACGTTTTTAAGATTAGCTCGCGGTCAGGAATCTATGAATTGGGTGGAAAGATGGAATCTCTCCGTTTGAGAATTTTACGGCACATTGAACGTTTTTAAGATTAGCTCGCGGTCAGGAATCTATGAATTGGCTGGAAAGATGGAATCTCTCCGTTTGAGAATTTTACGGCACATTGAACGTTTTTAAGATTAGCTCGCGGGCAGGAATCTATGAATTGGCTGGAAAGATGGCATCTCTCCGTTTGAGAATTTTACGGCACATTGAACGTTTTTAAGATTAGCTCGCGAGCAGGAATCTATGAATTGGCTGGAAAGATGGAATCTCTCCGTTTGAGAATTTTACGGCACATTGAACGTTTTTAAGATTAGCTCGCGGTCAGGAATCTATGAATTGGCTGGAAAGATGGAATCTCTCCGTTTGAGAATTTTACGGCACATTGAACGTTTTTAAGATTAGCTCGCGTTCAGGAATCTATGAATTGGCTGGAAAGATGGAATCTCTCCGTTTGAGAATTTTACGGCACATTGAACGTTTTTAAGATTAGCTCGCGGTCAGGAATCTATGAATTGGCTGGAAAGATGGAATCTCTCCGTTTGAGAATTTTACGGCACATTGAACGTTTTTAAGATTAGCTCGCGAGCAGGAATCTATGAATTGGCTGGAAAGATGGAATCTCTCCGTTTGAGAATTTTACGGCACATTGAACGTTTTTAAGATTAGCTCGCGAGCAGGAATCTATGAATTGGCTGGAAAGATGGAATCTCTCCGTTTGAGACTTTTACGGCACATTGAACGTTTTTAAGATTAGCTCGCGAGGCAGGAATCTATGAATTGGCTGGAAAGATGGAATCTCTCCGTTTGAGAATTTTACGGCACATTGAACGTTTTTAAGATTAGCTCGCGGTCAGGAATCTATGAATTGGCTGGAAAGATGGAATCTCTCCGTTTGAGAATTTTACGGCACATTGAACGTTTTTAAGATTAGCTCGCGGTCAGGAATCTATGAATTGGCTGGAAAGATGGAATCTCTCCGTTTGAGAATTTTACGGCACATTGAACGTTTTTAAGATTAGCTCGCGGTCAGGAATCTATGAATTGGCTGGAAAGATGGAATCTCTCCGTTTGAGAATTTTACGGCACATTGAACGTTTTTAAGATTAGCTCGCGGTCAGGAATCTATGAATTGGCTGGAAAGATGGAATCTCTCCGTTTGAGAATTTTACGGCACATTGAACGTTTTTAAGATTAGCTCGCGGTCAGGAATCTCTGAATTGGCTGGAAAGATGGAATCTCTCCGTTTGAGAATTTTACGGCACATTGAACGTTTTTAAGATTAGCTCGCGGTCAGGAATCTATGAATTGGCTGGAAAGATGGAATCTCTCCGTTTGAGAATTTTACGGCACATTGAACGTTTTTAAGATTAGCTCGCGGTCAGGAATCTATGAATTGGCTGGAAAGATGGAATCTCTCCGTTTGAGAATTTTACGGCACATTGAACGTTTTTAAGATTAGCTCGCGGTCAGGAATCTATGAATTGGCTGGAAAGATGGAATCTCTCCGTTTGAGAATTTTACGGCACATTGAACGTTTTTAAGATTAGCTCGCGGTCAGGAATCTATGAATTGGCTGGAAAGATGGAATCTCTCCGTTTGAGAATTTTACGGCACATTGAACGTTTTTAAGATTAGCTCGCGGTCAGGAATCTATGAATTGGCTGGAAAGATGGAATCTCTCCGTTTGAGAATTTTACGGCACATTGAACGTTTTTAAGATTAGCTCGCGGTCAGGAATCTATGAATTGGCTGGAAAGATGGAATCTCTCCGTTTGAGAATTTTACGGCACATTGAACGTTTTTAAGATTAGCTCGCGGTCAGGAATCTATGAATTGGCTGGAAAGATGGAATCTCTCCGTTTGAGAATTTTACGGCACATTGAACGTTTTTAAGATTAGCTCGCGGTCAGGAATCTATGAATTGGCTGGAAAGATGGAATCTCTCCGTTTGAGAATTTTACGGCACATTGAACGTTTTTAAGATTAGCTCGCGGTCAGGAATCTATGAATTGGCTGGAAAGATGGAATCTCTCCGTTTGAGAATTTTACGGCACATTGAACGTTTTTAAGATTAGCTCGCGGTCAGGAATCTATGAATTGGCTGGAAAGATGGAATCTCTCCGTTTGAGAATTTTACGGCACATTGAACGTTTTTAAGATTAGCTCGCGGTCAGGAATCTATGAATTGGCTGGAAAGATGGAATCTCTCCGTTTGAGAATTTTACGGCACATTGAACGTTTTTAAGATTAGCTCGCGGTCAGGAATCTATGAATTGGCTGGAAAGATGGAATCTCTCCGTTTGAGAATTTTACGGCACATTGAACGTTTTTAAGATTAGCTCGCGAGCAGGAATCTATGAATTGGCTGGAAAGATGGAATCTCTCCGTTTGAGACTTTTACGGCACATTGAACGTTTTTAAGATTAGCTCGCGAGGAGGAATCTATGAATTGGCTGGAAAGATGGAATCTCTCCGTTTGAGACTTTTACGGCACATTGAACGTTTTTAAGATTAGCTCGCGAGGAGGAATCTATGAATTGGCTGGAAAGATGGAATCTCTCCGTTTGAGAATTTTACGGCACATTGAACGTTTTTAAGATTAGCTCGCGAGGAGGAATCTATGAATTGGCTGGAAAGATGGAATCTCTCCGTTTGAGAATTTTACGGCACATTGAACGTTTTTAAGATTAGCTCGCGGTCAGGAATCTATGAATTGGCTGGAAAGATGGAATCTCTCCGTTTGAGAATTTTACGGCACATTGAACGTTTTTAAGATTAGCTCGCGGTCAGGAATCTATGAATTGGCTGGAAAGATGGAATCTCTCCGTTTGAGAATTTTACGGCACATTGAACGTTTTTAAGATTAGCTCGCGGTCAGGAATCTATGAGTTGGCTGGAAAGATGGAATCTCTCCGTTTGAGAATTTTACGGCACATTGAACGTTTTTAAGATTAGCTCGCGGTCAGGAATCTATGAATTGGCTGGAAAGATGGAATCTCTCCGTTTGAGAATTTTACGGCACATTGAACGTTTTTAAGATTAGCTCGCGGTCAGGAATCTATGAATTGGCTGGAAAGATGGAATCTCTCCGTTTGAGAATTTTACTGCACATTGAACGTTTTTAAGATTAGCTCGCGAGCAGGAATCTATGAATTGGCTGGAAAGATGGAATCTCTCCGTTTGAGACTTTTACGGCACATTGAACGTTTTTAAGATTAGCTCGCGAGGCAGGAATCTATGAATTGGCTGGAAAGATGGAATCTCTCCGTTTGAGAATTTTACGGCACATTGAACGTTTTTAAGATTAGCTCGCGGTCAGGAATCTATGAATTGGCTGGAAAGATGGAATCTCTCCGTTTGAGACTTTTACGGCACATTGAACGTTTTTAAGATTAGCTCGCGAGCAGGAATCTATGAATTGGCTGGAAAGATGGAATCTCTCCGTTTGAGACTTTTACGGCACATTGAACGTTTTTAAGAATAGCTCGCGAGGAGGAATCTATGAATTGGCTGGAAAGATGAAATCTCTCCGTTTGAGACTTTTACGGCACATTGAACGTTTTTAAGATTAGCTCGCGAGGAGGAATCTATGAATTGGCTGGAAAGATGGAATCTCTCCGTTTGAGAATTTTACGGCACATTGAACGTTTTTAAGATTAGCTCGCGGTCAGGAATCTATGAATTGGCTGGAAAGATGGAATCTCTCCGTTTGAGAATTTTACGGCACATTGAACGTTTTTACGATTAGCTCGCGGTCAGGAATCTATGAATTGGCTGGAAAGATGGAATCTCTCCGTTTGAGAATTTTACGGCACATTGAACGTTTTTAAGATTAGCTCGCGGTCAGGAATCTATGAATTGGCTGGAAAGATGGAATCTCTCCGTTTGAGAATTTTACGGCACATTGAACGTTTTTAAGATTAGCTCGCGGTCAGGAATCTATGAATTGGCTGGAAAGATGGAATCTCTCCGTTTGAGAATTTTACGGCACATTGAACGTTTTTAAGATTAGCTCGCGGTCAGGAATCTATGAATTGGCTGGAAAGATGGAATCTCTCCGTTTGAGAATTTTACGGCACATTGAACGTTTTTAAGATTAGCTCGCGGTCAGGAATCTATGAATTGGCTGGAAAGATGGAATCTCTCCGTTTGAGAATTTTACGGCACATTGAACGTTTTTAAGATTAGCTCGCGGTCAGGAATCTATGAATTGGCTGGAAAGATGGAATCTCTCCGTTTGAGAATTTTACGGCACATTGAACGTTTTTAAGATTAGCTCGCGGTCAGGAATCTATGAATTGGCTGGAAAGATGGAATCTCTCCGTTTGAGAATTTTACGGCACATTGAACGTTTTTAAGATTAGCTCGCGGTCAGGAATCTATGAATTGGCTGGAAAGATGGAATCTCTCCGTTTGAGAATTTTACGGCACATTGAACGTTTTTAAGATTAGCTCGCGGTCAGGAATCTATGAATTGGCTGGAAAGATGGAATCTCTCCGTTTGAGAATTTTACGGCACATTGAACGTTTTTAAGATTAGCTCGCGGTCAGGAATCTATGAATTGGCTGGAAAGATGGAATCTCTCCGTTTGAGAATTTTACGGCACATTGAACGTTTTTAAGATTAGCTCGCGGTCAGGAATCTCTGAATTGGCTGGAAAGATGGAATCTCTCCGTTTGAGAATTTTACGGCACATTGAACGTTTTTAAGATTAGCTCGCGGTCAGGAATCTATGAATTGGCTGGAAAGATGGAATCTCTCCGTTTGAGAATTTTACGGCACATTGAACGTTTTTAAGATTAGCTCGCGAGCAGGAATCTATGAATTGGCTGGAAAGATGGAATCTCTCCGTTTGAGACTTTTACGGCACATTGAACGTTTTTAAGATTAGCTCGCGAGGAGGAATCTATTAATTGGCTGGAAAGATGAAATCTCTCCGTTTGAGACTTTTACGGCACATTGAACGTTTTTAAGATTAGCTCGCGAGGAGGAATCTATGAATTGGCTGGAAAGATGGAATCTCTCCGTTTGAGAATTTTACGGCACATTGAACGTTTTTAAGATTAGCTCGCGGTCAGGAATCTATGAATTGGCTGGAAAGATGGAATCTCTCCGTTTGAGAATTTTATGGCACATTGAACGTTTTTAAGATTAGCTCGCGGTCAGGAATCTATGAATGGGCTGGAAAGATGGAATCTCTCCGTTTGAGAATTTTACGGCACATTGAACGTTTTTAAGATTAGCTCGCGGTCAGGAATCTATGAATTGGCTGGAAAGATGGAATCTCTCCGTTTGAGAATTTTACGGCACATTGAACGTTTTTAAGATTAGCTCGCGGTCAGGAATCTATGAATTGGCTGGAAAGATGGAGTCTCTCCGTTTGAGAATTTTACGGCACATTGAACGTTTTTAAGATTAGCTCGCGGTCAGGAATCTATGAATTGGCTGGAAAGATGGAATCTCTCCGTTTGAGAATTTTACGGCACATTGAACGTTTTTAAGATTAGCTCGCGGTCAGGAATCTATGAATTGGCTGGAAAGATGGAATCTCTCCGTTTGAGAATTTTACGGCACATTGAACGTTTTTAAGATTAGCTCGCGGTCAGGAATCTCTGAATTGGCTGGAAAGATGGAATCTCTCCGTTTGAGAATTTTACGGCACACTGAACGTTTTTAAGATTAGCTCGCGAGCAGGAATCTATGAATTGGCTGGAAAGATGGAATCTCTCCGTTTGAGAATTTTACGGCACATTGAACGTTTTTAAGATTAGCTCGCGAGCAGGAATCTATGAATTGGCTGGAAAGATGGAATCTCTCCGTTTGAGAATTTTACGGCACATTGAACGTTTTTAAGATTAGCTCGCGGTCAGGAATCTCTGAATTGGCTGGAAAGATGGAATCTCTCCGTTTGAGACTTTTACGGCACATTGAACGTTTTTAAGATTAGCTCGCGGTCAGGAATCTATGAATTGGCTGGAAAGATCGAATCTCTCCGTTTGAGACTTTTACGGCACATTGAACATTTTTAAGATTAGCTCGCGGTCAGGAATCTATGAATTGGCTGGAAAGATGGAATCTCTCCGTTTGAGAATTTTACGGCACATTGAACGTTTTTAAGATTAGCTCGTGGTCAGGAATCTATGAATTGGCTGGAAAGATGGAATCTCTCCGTTTGAGAATTTTACGGCACATTGAACGTTTTTAAGATTAGCTCGCGGTCAGGAATCTATGAATGGGCTGGAAAGATGGAATCTCTCTGTTTGAGAATTTTACGGCACATTGAACGTTTTTAAGATTAGCTCGCGGTCAGGAATCTATGAATTGGCTGGAAAGATGGAATCTCTCCGTTTGAGAATTTTACGCCACATTGAACGTTTTTAAGATTAGCTCGCGGTCAGGAATCTATGAATTGGCTGGAAAGATGGAATCTCTCCGTTTGAGAATTTTACGCCACATTGAACGTTTTTAAGATTAGCTCGCGGTCAGGAATCTATGAATTGGCTGGAAAGATGGAATCTCTCCGTTTGAGAATTTTACGGCACATTGAACGTTTTTAAGATTAGCTCGCGGTCAGGAATCTATGAATTGGCTGGAAAGATGGAATCTCTCCGTTTGAGAATTTTACGGCACATTGAACGTTTTTAAGATTAGCTCGCGAGCAGGAATCTATGAATTGGCTGGAAAGATGGAATCTCTCCGTTTGAGAATTTTACGGCACATTGAACGTTTTTAAGATTAGCTCGCGAGCAGGAATCTATGAATTGGCTGGAAAGATGGAATCTCTCCGTTTGAGAATTTTACGGCACATTGAACGTTTTTAAGATTAGCTCGCGAGCAGGAATCTATGAATTGGCTGGAAAGATGGAATCTCTCCGTTTGAGACTTTTACGGCACATTGAACGTTTTTAAGATTAGCTCGCGAGGAGGAATCTATGAATT
>JAOWCC010000628.1:0-280007 GCA_030867875.1 Actinernus sp. WN-2022
TCAGGAAGTCTAGAGATGTCTCCTAGGGAAAAGTTCTTACCTAAGTATTCTTTCGTTACGCCTGTTGCGGCTAAGATCGAAAGTGATTCGCGATTGTCTGACACAATGTCTAGGTTGGTTGGTGGTGGGCCTGTTACATCCTCACCGAATATCTCGAGTATTTCTTTATCCATGATAATATGTTGTAGGTGCTGGGAGCTCTAACACTACCTCGAAAGGATGGCGGAGACAGAAGCACATGCGAGCGAACTTATGAGATCGAAGTATCGTTCGTAACTCTTTGCATTCTTGCGAGCCTCCATAATCTTCAAATATCCTTTTACCATCTACGACCGATGCTGTATGAAATGCTACTACGATAGCTACGTTCTCACGGAAGGGTTTACATATGCTCGTTAGTTGTTGGGACAGCACCCAAACGGAAAGCCCTATATGTCGTGCAGAAAAGGCTAAGTCCACTAGCTTGTCAGTTCGTTTCTTGACGTCCTTCGATGCGGCGCAATCATCGAGAATCAATAGAGTATTGGTACCTGACCAAAACGTTGCGCAAATACTCAAAGTAGCATCGATGGCATCCTGCGGTGGTGACATGACGAAGAAATGAGGATCTCGATTTGCGAATCCACGATAAGTTTTGTTGTGGGCATACGTAGGACAAATCAGTACTATGTAATCGAACTTACCACGAAATGATCCACGAAGTTGTTCTATGAGAAACGCAGTCTTCCCACAATTCGTTGGACCGACTATGAGTGCGTTGAACGGCACGTGCTCTACGAGAGAATCCATCAGTATAATATACTCTGCAGAGATCTGTTCAATATCGTGACCTGAGCATCCGCAAGGACATAGATGTGCATTTTCACATTTCCACTTCCCTTCGCAGTTCTATGTATGCGAATGTCGATGTCCTTTCCACTGCCGGTTTGTGCCAAGCCATCACCATGAACGGTGGAATCTTTTGCTGTGCGACAATCGATTAGGATAGCGAATCTATTTTCAAAGAACTTCTTTGGAGTCATAGAAGTATTGGGTGTACCAAACCAACCTTTTGCAGCCTCCCAGAAATCTAGGGGAAGCATACCGCTTGGAAAGAGTCTGTTGGGAATCCCGTTGACATCTACTTCTACCTTCGAAATATCTGGATTCGAGAATGCTTCACTATCTCGCGTGCCAATGGTAGGTGGATCTATGAATAGTAGAAGTAGTCCAGCAAAGGATCGTCGTGGAACATTAACGTTTTGAGATATCAAAGTATCGGATGTTTTAGCGATATCTACTGTTTTGAAGTGAACAGCGTAGTTGTATAGGAATGCAGTACCTATTTCATATTTGCGAAGTGCACTACTAGCCAGCGTTTCGTTCCTGATTGCTTCGTATTCTAGTTGGATGTTGGTAAGTTGGTACGTACCTATCTTCGTCGTATCCGATCCAATTACTACCTCGTTGGCAGACGCTAGAGTCAACTCGAATGTAATAGTATTTTCTAAGGCATGTGGATATAGAACTCCATGTTGTGTCAGAATGTCAACATCTAATGGAATCCTATACTTGGAACCACATGCAGCTAGGAGCGCGTTGTCTGCAGCAGACGAAGTACTTGCGTCACCAGCTTTCGATCGTAGCTTGTTTACGTTCTCTGATTGAATGCCTTGTTGTACTCTAGACTCTCTCTCCTGCATAGATAGGTATACATCGGAGTACGTTTGTAGGAGGTCTGGCCTGACAAGGTCTTCTACTGTTTCAGCTCCCATCCTACAGATTCTACGCATGACCAAACAGCGTCCAACGTTCGAAACGACTCTGTTATTCGCATGTCCACCAGATAGTACGATGTCGCCCAATAGCGCTAAGCTACCAGGTACTAGTACTACATCTTCTGCTAGCTTTGGGACTTCTACGTATAGAGTCTCACCTGGATTGGCAGATGATCGAGTGAAAGTTTTCCTATACAAGTCTCGTGGAGCCTTTAGTGCACGAGGCTCTCTTCGTACTTGTGTGGGATCCAACTTTAATGAGATCATGTTGAATATAACTATATATATAGTTATGTCTAACATGGCCGAGGGGAGGTATGATGAAAGACCTGGTGAAGCTGAAGGAGGTGGAGACTACGATAACGATGATACTATCAATGTGGATGAGGAGTGGGATGCAACATTTCCAGAAGAGTCAGGAGAAATGGTCCCAATGAAAACCAGAAGCGACTACAGCAAAGAAGGCGCTAGACCAAAGGATCAGGAAACCTCGTTTTCTAGAGAAGATGACGATTACTTCGACGAACTCATCGACTCGAACGTTTCTAGAAATGAAAGAATCCTGGAGAGGCTGGAGGAAGAGAAAGTCCCAAAGTATACCGATCGAGGCGTAGTCTTCAAACAGGGTTTATCGGAAAATGCGAGACAGGATATATTCGAGACTGTCTGGGAAAAATACCACGATGTGGGAATTCGAGGCACGCTTGAGGTTGCAACCCTGTCTGATGGTAGAGTCGCTATCAAAGAGTATGGAAGTAAAGAAAAAGAGATTCCTATGACCACCACGAAAGGTGAGTTATATAAGAAGATGGGAAAAGGTCTCAAAAGAGTCTTAGGACCTTCGAGGGAAGAAATGGTAGAAGAAGTCATAGTAGCTCGAAACCAATTGAGTGAGAGGATCGAACAAAATGAAGAAATACTCAAAGACCCTACGTCTACCGAAACTCAGAAAGAAAACGCTACTAATGAAATAAAGACCGATCAGGAGGAGCAAGCAGTCCTAGAACAAATAGAAGAAGCTATAGTAGAACGGATGTCACTTAGGGATCGTATAAGAATCATCTTTAAGAAGTATGGGGTCAGTATAATTAGCGTGGTAGCTGCGGTAAGTACTGTGATCGGCGTAATAGTTTCCAATCTGACGAAGACAGTTTCCGCGATAGTACCGGGAGTTGGAGATGCTGCCAAAGCAGCTGCCAAAACAACTGTCAAAGGCTTAAAAGCAATAGGCAAAAAGTTAGAGGAGATTCTACCTAAGATGATTGGACCAATTGTGAGTTTCATATTCAGTATGGCTGCTGACGTTGTTGGAGTCTTAGCAAACAACCTTTGGTTGTTAATCGTAGCAGCAGTGGTCTTCGTAGTGGAGCAATACAAACGCCGTTAACGAAACAACGTCCATGCGATTCCAGCTGCAGCAATGGATGTCACTGCGAGATTAATCTCATGTTGTGAGACAGCCTTTGCCTTTGCCTTTGCCTTTGGTACAGGAACTTGTTTCTCGAGAGGCGGCACCAATTTCTTATCTGGTGGTCCTTCCATAGGAAGAGGTGGGCGTCCTTTGACTTCTGCATTGATGTCGTTAGTGCCTAGCACCATATCTTTCGTAGCTTTCGGGATTGGATTCCTATAGTCATCTTTCTTACCAAGATAGTACACTAGATTGCTTGGCAATAATCGCACATCTGGAACTATTGCTAGATCGAGCCTCTTATGCGTCCTCGTTATAGCAGTAAGATAGTTTTTGTAGCTCACCACTAAATCGTTTTCGAGAATAGCGTCTTCGACTAAGCTCTTAAACTTTTCTTTGACGTTATGGCTATATATGATGGATTCGTTCAAGTCGGCTTGAGCACCAAGCATGCAATATCCAAAAGCCTCGACAGATCTATTCAACCTACCCAATCCAACATCTGTCAAACCCTTTCCGATTGGTGGTGTAAACCAATTGTATTGCTTTCCTTCATGTTCATCGTTCCTAATGAAGGCCACAAGATCGCCCTGATCCTCCTTACCTCCTTGGTCTGCAAATAAATTATATTTCTGAGGCCATGTGGTTGCACCTTTGTCATAGCTTCGGACTCCATGGACGTTTACGTATCCTGTCGAACCCGGGTACAAAAGGAATATATCTCCTAGTCCATTATTCCTACCTCCGTGCCATCGGAAATCTGGTGTTCGAGATATGCCAAATTCGATGCACAATTTCTCAAGAGCTGATTTGTTATAGGTGTTATCCATTTGCTTGAAATTAGAGTTACCAGGTAAAGGAACTCCATGAGTACCACCAAGTTCACGTAGAATTCTTCGTATCGTGAAATAAACATGGAATCGTAGGAACCCCTGAACGACTGGTGGATACGTTTTGAAAATAGGATCAAACAATGACACTCCATCCAGAAGTTGCACACCACGTTGCGAAATTCAATTGTTGAGGCCAGTATTTGAAATCCGGACCATGTAACCAATGGTAGGACTCATTTGATGTCGTATGCTTTACGACGGTCTCCTTGAATATATTTGGAACGCCTGCTTTGAACCTATCCGTTGGGGTGCCATATATCCATAGATTAGTGAGATCGATATCTTGTGCCGGTCCAGTAGAAGGAACTGCTGTAATAGGATATTTCGCACTCCTATCTAGGGTCAACGTAGATGGGAAACCTTTATGCACATCCCACAACGCATTATCGATGCGTTTTTGAATCGTAGTAGGTAACTTTGAGACATCATCGCCGTAAACGACATAGCTAGAATCTCCATCTCGAAACCAAATACTCGTCGAATATTTGCCTGGACCGTTCACTTCCGTAGAGGCATAGAACTCGTGAAGATCTGCATGTGGGTATTTCTTCTTGAACTTCGCTAATAGATCTGCATTAAACGTTGCAACCCTCGCATTTTCTTCGGTATTCCGTGCAAATAGTACCCTCTCATAAACTGTTTTCGTACCAAGTGCTATTTTAAATGCATCACCTGTGGTACCAAGCCATCTCATTAACTTACCTCCACCCGTTTTCGTTGGTGGTCCTTCGTCTGTGAATACGCGGTGGGATCCCCTATGGTCGATGAAATTGACATTATCAGAAGTGGGTTTGAACCATTGGAATACGGCCTCTGGAAATAAGTACTTGAACTGCTTCCAAGCATCTGTCATGTTGAAGCTATATGTATATATAGTTATACCTTCAACATATAAGATGGTTCTCTTATATATCACCACAACATTGGCCGACCATACTGTCTACTTCGACAACCCTATTCTCATACAGAACATTTCACTAGTTGAGGTCACTTTCGAGAATAGCTGGTGGAACCTAAAAGAGAAGGCTTCGTTCAAGTGGGACATCAAAGGTGTTATGTTCCCATACGAAATTAAGCCGGGGGCTTATACTCTACATTCGATCAGGCCCTCGTTCGACCCCCCAATTGAGGCTGGCATTATTAAAGTAAGGTACCTACCCACTAGAAAAGGCCGGACCCTAAAGGTAAAGCAACCAATCAAGTTCAGTAAAAATCTCTGCGAGCTGTTAAGTATCGAAGGGAACGAAGAAGCAGATGGTAACGTATCGCTCAAAGTGGGAGAATACGATCTGGTGATCGGAGGTATCCACACAATGTATGTCCACTGCGATGTGGTGGATCCCAAATTCTCGCTACTAGAGGGAAAGCGATCGAATGTACTGGCTAGCTTTGAAGTACGAGGCATCTGGTTTGACACAAATACGTATTCTACAACGCCCCCACTACCTGTCCGAGCTCTAGGTACAACACGAAACAGCCTTCGTCTGACAATTCGTGATGAGAAAGGCAACGTGGTAGACTTCCGTGGTCGACCTCTACGATACGTGTTGAAGCTAAACCTCTTATAAGTTATAAGATGGAAGGCGATTCGATTCAACCGTTTCCCTCAGCACCAAGTATCTATCCACAGATTGCTAGTGACACTGGAAAGAACTTTAGACTGCAAACGATCCGAGACACGCTTTCAGACATAGAAGTTCAAGAAAGGCACTACGAAGGTGTGCGCAAGAAATATGCACGTTCTCAAGGAATAGTTCATGGCATCGCAGTGGTAACTGGAGGTCTATCTGTGATCTTATCTGGATCTGGATTGGGCGCAGCGTTGACTGGGGTTGGAATAGTGATTGGTCTACCACTTGGAGTTATTGGTGGGCTATGTGGATTAATTTCAGCATCTACGACCCTTGGAGCTAAGAAGTTAGGAATGAAGGTTTCTAAGCATGAAAGGACAACTATGTTGGCAAAGGCGAAAATCAATACGATTCGCGATCTAGTATCGAAGGCCTTACGCGATGAAAACATATCCGACTCTGAATACAGTCTCATTCTGAACGAAGCTAATAAGTATGAGATCATGAGATCTGAAATTCGTCGCAAGGCTTCCATAGGTGAAAAAAGTCCAGATCGGGTTCGAGCCGAACTCAAGCAAGAAGTGCAAAAGGAAATGCGAGAAAAACTTGGAATGTAAGAATCAACGTTTCCTATGAAAGAAATGAACATGGCTCTCACTTCCACTTCGCTAAGTCCTACTGCTAGTTAGCCCATGTCTAGTGTAGATTGGTTCGAAGTGGGAATGGTAAGAAGACAACTCCTTGACAAAACGCTTGACTGAATTTCCAAATACGTCACATCGCCCAATGACTTCGTTAAGAGACATAGACGATCCTAAACGATGTAGCACCTCGTAACTTGCTCCAACAACTTTCGTCTTAATTACCGATCTGCCTATGTTGTTTTCTATCGCTGTAGTAACAACCTCGTGGACTACTTGTTGAGCGTCTATAAGTACTCCTTGAGGATCGAGTTTAAGGAAAGTCGTTGCAATGTGAGGAACTATGCGCTCGGCATCCAAGTCTACATCGATCTCATCGTCGTCACACAGAGAACGTATAAAGACCTCTCCTCTATGGATGCCTTTGTTGCTTAGTTGCATGAAGCGAGCAACCTCACCTTTAGATCGGACGAATCCACATTGTATGCATGCATGGTAGAGTAGAGAAGCTAGAATATGTCTCTTAGCATCGCTACGCTTGGGATGAACTTTCATTACTTGGATAAATGCGTCGGCTACGATTCCTAAAGTGTTCGTAGGGAACGATAGGTCACAACTTTGTTTGTAAATAGCGTTGTATGCTCGTAGTTCTTGTAGGAGCGTTCGTCGTTGCAGTTCCGTGTTATCGCTTTGCTTTGGTTTTGCTCGGTCTAGATCACTTTGATACTGAAATCCGTCCGGACCTACTATACGCAGTCGAGTAGTAATAATATCGATCTTAGTTTCTTCACATGGTTCAACCTCGGAAACAAGACCACAGGTGGGACATACGAATTCCGTTCCTTGTATTTCAAAGGGGCAGAGACAATCAGGACATGTTTCACTAGTGTTAATATGTTCCACTTGTGGTTTGATATTCAGGCTTCTACGAATTCCAGGACCAAACAATCTGACTAGCTCGTCCATGATACAACTATAGATGTTTATATGTTTAAATAGAAAAAAAAAAAAGAAAAAAAAAAAAGGAATGAAGAGGGTCACGCAACGACCTTCTTCATTCCTTTTTTTTTTTTTTTCGTGGCTATTCCTAATCGTCCTTCTCGCTCCTCAAGGCAGTCAACACCTCGTTGAGCGCACGGTTGAGAGACTCTCCGAGACCTTCCTCTGGTTCCACCACTCTTGGTTCCGTGGTCAATGCTACCTCAGCAGGCTCCTCCGGTTCCACCACGTTTGGCTCTGCAAGTTCCTCCTTTCTTGGATCCTCTAGCGTCTTGCTGGACTTCTTAGCGCGTTTTACATAGACACCGGGACACTTCTTCTTGATGGCGAGACGGTCGCATCCTGAGCAAAGCTCATAACTAGTACGACATCCTTTACCGCACTTCAAGCATGGTACATATGGGGCACAGCCTTTTGCAATTTGGCAGTTGTGTTGGGAACAGAACTTTGTTGTCTTCGAAATCCTCTTTGGGCATTTCGAGTCCTTCCCTCTCATCAACCAATCGCAAGTTACCATCTCAGGCATTGTGGCGTCGTCTACATTTGAGTTCTTCTTCGACATGTTCGATCTGTATGGTATTAATGCGTACTAAGATGACAACGTAAGCTAGTATTGTGGAATAAAGAATATATACTAATACCATTCGGTGGTAATATACAGTATACTAATCATTCCTTTAACATATACTTCAAGTTTGGACTTTTAGGTGCAGTTAAATTCAATCGGTCCATACCTGGCCTCATAAACATTCACATAGTAGTCTAGTAGGGCATTTTCAGCCTCTATGGTGAGATGGGAGTTCTTAATGAACCACTTAATGAACCATCCAGAGGTATCAAGATAATCACTTCTACAGGCGCATAGTAGAGCATAATGAACGTATTCACACTCTACGGTTATCTGAAAACGTTGAATGAGCCACTTGATGATATTAAGCTGACCATTCGTAATGGCATCTAGTATAGCAAACTTGACGGCTTCACCCTCTTTGGTGAACTGGAAGTGCTTAGTGAGCCACTTAGCGAGATCAAGATGACCATACCTTAAGGCTCCGCATAGAGTATGATTGGTGTATCTATCCATTTTATCGAAACGTAAGTGCTTGATGAGCCACTTAACAATATTAAGATTACCATGATCGCTGGCGTAGATAAGAGGAAGGCTATCGTCGATGTGGCTTGCGGAAATACCGAAAGTCCTAGCCAATTCGTCTCGATCGTTGTCGTCGTTAGTAGACTTCAAACCAAAACATAGTACTTGTATACGGAACTCTCGGTCTACGTCTTTGTAGCGCGCGAGAGATGCAGCATCGTTTAGGCGTTTTGATACCCTTACAATGCTTGAGAATGACGTAGGACCTGCATGCTCTACGATCTTAGTCAAGATTTCTAGAGGGAGGTACGATATATTATCCATAGTGGAAGATATCGATATACAGTATAATAATCATGTCTCTAACAGATACTCAAGTTTGGATTCTTTAGGTGTCTAGTGACAAAAAAAAAAAAAAAAAAGAATGAAGAGGGACGACTTTCTTCATTCTTCTTTTTTTTTTTTCATTACCTACGTTCACTCATCTTCTGCGGCTGCGTCCACACTGGCACTATGCTTAGTATTGGCGGTATAAACGTCTTGTTGATCATATCTATTCTTCTTCGATGGTTGTCGTACTATGTCGATCTCAACATCTAGTGGGTATGAAAGTCCCATACTACTCGAGCAAATACTTGAGGCGTTGCAAATACCATCGTGAATAGAACCTGGTAGGATGAGTTTGTTTATGTTGTCGATGTTAAGACCGTTAGAGTTCTCATCAACGAGAGGTTCGTACTTAGTGTTGTCCCCATCGGAGTACGACTTACTTTTGTCAAAGAATTGACCGTTAGGTGTTCCAGTCTTGTAGTCGCACTTCATTCTCATCCTCATTATAGGATTGGGCAATCGACATCCAGCATTGGTAGTAGAATTTGTGGAAATGAACCTTTGTACCATTGAAACCACCTTGGTATTGGGAACAATGATGGCGTCGTGTGGACTGCGTTTCCGTGGATTGCGCATACAGACCTTCTCGTTTTCGATTAATTTGCTTATTTCACTTTCAAAGGACTCATCAAGGTATTCTACTAATTTGAATGTAGGACTCAACTTTTCATCTGCAGGAAGGTCCAATTCTCCCTTGTCATTTTGCTTAATTGTGATTCCATCTGCCTCCATAGGTATGATGGCATTCCACTTTTGGAACTGGAGGCAAGGGTGTCTATCCCGTTTCTTGCCTGCATCTTGTTCGTTGTGTGGTGCTATCTTTCCCACGTGCTTTTCCCCTTCGAACCGAAAGACCGCCGGCTGAGGTCCATCGCCAATATCAAAGAATACGGAAACATACTTGCATCCGTTAGGTCCGTTCCTAGGTTGGGTCCAGTCGAATGATACAACGGATCCATGAGATTGTCCATCTTCTTTGGCCTTTTCGAATGCTTCGACCACATCGCCTACATTGAAAAGCTTTGAACTCGCCATTCTCTCTTTGATATAAATATATAGTAATCATTCCTTTAACATATACTTCAAGTTGGATTTTATGTACAAGAATGTCTAGTGACACTTTGAATGACCCTTAGTACCCCACCTAGTAGTATAGTCGGAGTTAAAATTATACCACTTTTTGTTGTGCAAGAAAACTCAAAAAGTCTACCTGCGTGAATTTCTGAATTGTCAGAATAATGCTGAACCCTCTGAGCACACCACATGCGAGATAGAACAGGAGACATCTACTAAGTAACAGGAAGACCAGATTTATGAATTAATTCCTGAACCCCCAAACCCAAGTTAATTTAAAGTAAAGCTCTATTAAGTGGCCAACCTCTATTAAACTTGTCTGTCCCCTACCAATTTCAAGCAAATCTTGTTCGAAAAATGTTAAAATTACTTTGCAATTGGTGTATGACGTATTGAAAACGTAAAAGCAGGCAAGTAGCCCGAGGACAGCATAAGCATTTTCTCCTGTGGAATGCGGCAACGGTACACTGCCCTCAACTACGATGTACAGGAGATCAATTTCAAATTGTCAGTTATGTTTACCGCGCCTTTTAATCGTCGAGTGAAGCTATACATGCATGCACTGTTGATCAAAATTAATGGTTAGTTGGGCTTCTTATTTAACTCACTTCATCGTCAAGCCATATTGGCGTAATTCAGATCTACGATAAATATATTTTTGCAACGGTTTGTACAAAAAACTAACGATCACCGGAATAAAACTACGAGCGGCAGTTGTGAAGCTTGGATTTTGGATAATACACCCTGATTCGACATATTGTAATAAGCTCCGTCTAATGCTAAAAACTCAAAGTCTTCGCTGATTGGTGCTGAATGTCCTTTGCTTTCTATAGCTTTGTTGTAAAGTGCCCCGGTTGACGGTTGTAGCTTGTGTACAGGATATGTCTTAACCATGCATGTGGCTCTGCGATCAATAGCCCAACTCCCGGTTTCTTAATTACGTCTGAAACTTTGAATGCACTCCCCATTCCTATCAGATCTTATGAACTACTAATTGCTAATATTAGCGGGAAATACACGCTACAGTGCTGACGAATACTTATAGAACTATGACTCTGTACACACCGCGGCAAAACGGTATGCTCCACTGGCCAAAAGAATGAAGGCTCTGCTATCAAATACAAATTACCGAGGGTTTCAACTTTTTTAGTCAATTCGGACTTCTCATTCTTAATTTTTTATATTTGGCTGCATAGGTCCTCACTTCGGATCCAACGTATTTTTTGCAGGATTTTTGTTCACGGTATTTGATTATATATTTTCTATTACAACTTAGAAAACTCACAGTGAATTACAAATTAAGTACTGTTTAAAACACGAACAGCAGTGTTTTATCAAGTTTAAAAATTCGAGGGCGAAGCGCGATAATTTTTAGACTTGATAAAACACGTGCTGTGAGTTTTTTAAACGGCTTCAAAAACGCTTTAAGAATGCAATGAAAGAAAGACGCACATCACAAGGGAATGGTTACCTAATGAACCATTGAACCTTTGTATTCACAACGCCATGCAAAATATTCGAGTAATCACCGCCTGCAATTACGAACATCTCAAGGGAATGACATGAAGAAATTACCATACTATGTTGTTTGAAGTGGCGTTTCGCAATCGGCAAGAAGAATCTGCACTTGAAGGATTTGGTGTCGTGGTTTACCTCGATAAAGTTCAAGACTTGGAAAGCGATGTGACTGACATGACGGCAGACTCTAATTTTTTGACTCCGGCACAAAATATGTAAGTTTAATGCACGTTTTTATAATTTTACGGCTTTGAGTTTGGTTTAATAATTGAAACTAAACAGTGGCTCGGTAAACAAGTAATGGCATGGTAGTTGGATAACTTCATTTTAAAAATATTATCTGTGTATCTCGGTAGTCTGCTGATATTAGTAAATTTAGTGCAAAATTTATTATCTAGGAACCTTATGTTCCGTGTACTTTTTGCTATCTTGGGTCTTTATCAGTGAATTCTTAATTAGGATGAAACTTTATATAAAATTTCATGTTCATTAATATTCTTTATATAAAACGTTCATCCTAATTAGCAATTCAATGAGAAAGCTGAAACATCAATAGAAATTCCATTGTCTCAATCATTAACCCCGTTTCCCTCTGGGACAGAATTGAAATCCCTCCGCGGGCCTTTTAGAATGATGAGATTTTATCAGGTATAAAGGAGCATGCACGTGACTGATTTGCTTCATCTGATTGGACAAAATGCTCATTAATTATTCATGAGTTTTTGAAGAAAACTTCAACCTGTTAAAGTCTCAGGCTTATATTTTAAGTAGTTTTCTTATTTTTTGACAAAACAGTTCACAAATGGATACTTTTAAGCGGAAATTTTAAAATCACGGGTATGTGCCTGTTGTTTCATTTCAGTTTTCGCGGAAAACTGGGGGCGGCCGCGCCGACAAGAAATAGCAAATACGCATGCGCGTAACGTTTTGCCGCGGTGTGGAATCTGTATGGGGTGGGTGAGAGGGCTCTGTACACTAGTACAAACTGCTGGGAACTGCGAGCGTGAGAGTGAAATATGCGCATGCGCATCATTACTTATACCTCTAGGTGACAATAGTAACAATAACGCCCCAATGTGCGTAACCAACACAATACACTCATTACTCAGTTTCATACCAGTGCATTTACATTCAAATTCACTGCGTTCAAACGAATGTAAATTATTTACCTCTTTTAAGTAATGGTTCGCGTTAGAACAGGAGCACTCAACGGCCAGGAAAGCACAAAGGTGTTAACTTTTCTATTGTTGAAACTTGATATCTCATTGGTTAAACAGAAATATACCTCCTAAATATAGGAAAGAACTCTGATTTCACAATATTTTTTTAAAGAAAATGATTGAATCGGACAATATGTAACTATGTAAAAAGAGAGAAAGAAATCCTATGTGGGGAACATTGAAATATTTTATAATATCTCCGCTTTTGTTTTAGTGTCTTTCTATTGGCTGAATTTGTTTTGGAATCAAAAACATATACACAACGAGCGATTTCATGCATTTTAATTTGAGAACATTAATACCACTAGTTAAGAGATATTTTTAGAAAAAAATGAACCATTTTCTATGTGGGATTAGTGAAATCACATTCATTGCCGCGGAACAATAGATCTTGCTCCAGTTCTTATACGAACCATTACTTAAATTCCTGTTTTATTTATTTTTCTAACAGATATACAAAGAACGAAACAGGTAGCAGATGTAATTAAATTACCGATTACTCTTACCAAGGGAAAGCTTATAAGCAGCATCCATCCATGTTGATCTTGGCTTTCTTCTCGCCATCTTTTGGGTGTTATGTGTTGTCGTCCTCGTTTGGTGCTTGAAACTTTCTTGACTTTCTTCATTTATTTATCATCCTATGACTTTGACGCCAACCTGTCGGACTCGTAGTTTTCCGCCCTCGAAAGTCGTACTTAGATCCTGTAGTTAACTGCTAACGTTGAATGAGCTCTTTGTTGTCACTTTCGCCAACTTCTTGAGGAGGTTTTGACTGCTTGCTGACATTTTTTTCATCGGGTCGAATTAGGCTAATAGTGATAGCTTCTAGGAAACTATATCTCTGCGGAAGACTCGGAATAGGAGTTTCGAGAGCCGAGCGACGAAGTCATGAAATAACCTCTGAAAGCAGGGTAGCGGTCTGGCGAATCTAAAACTATTTTTTCAACAACATCCCATAAACGTAGGTACTAATTAACAATTAGATCGGCAGCCCGAATGGGCTATTCAACTCGTAGCCGACGAGGGCGAGAGGTCTAATTGTTTTAGTATAAACTAACCAGTCAGACAGTGGAAAATAATAGAAAGAATCAAATTGAAGTTGAACAAATATTATTATTTTGTAGAAATGCGTGCGGTTTTTCCCTACCATAAAATAAATCTATAGTAGCGTAGCCAATCAGAAGGCAGGGTTTGTAATAGCCCACCAGTTGGTTTATACTAATACTGTTTAAGCAATATAACACGCTTTCCATGTCTTTGTTCTCTTATATAAACACACGGGATATGTTGGGAGAACAAAGAAAAACTTGAAAATCACGAGCCGCTAGTCATATCCCTCCCCTTGCAGTGATATCCCTCCCCTAGTATATAGCAATGTTTACATCATAACTTAATAATGGCATTTGAAAGAAAGCGTATGTATACATATATATGAAATTAAAACACCGACGGCTTACCGCACTCCTACCAAGATGGGTTTAATAGGTTCAGCGAAGTCTGCCAGCCGTCATCGAGAAGTCTTGAAGCCAGCGTGAAATACAGCAGAACTCAGTAAGGAAGCGACGCCGTAATTTAACTTCCCGGCTAGGTTGAGAAGCGTTTCTTTCAGTCTCAATAGTTCTTCCTGCAGATATGTGATTATCTTATCTCTCGATTCTAATGTTGAAAGCAAATGCCTTATGCCACTACTTGGTCCTGGTTGTAGTGATATTGAAATAGCCCTTGATTCGTGACCATTTGTGGCGAAGCATTTTCGAGGAATTTGATTAGGTCGCAAAACGTGTTAGAATTTAAAAAAATATCCCTGATTGGTTTGTATATCACTTTGCCGCCAAACTCCATCCATTATTACTCGGGCCAGGCCTTTGGCCGAGGCACGAATCAGAAATCGCAAGTGTTTATTTTTATTGTTTTGTGTTGCTGTTTTGCGCCGGCGACCAATCAGATTGCGCCTTCTTTCTAGTTCTATTCTCCACCAATCAGATTACACTGTGCTGGATACGTGAACAGTTGACAACATTTGCTGGTTTTTCAAGATGGCGACGAGTGGGAGTTTTGACTTAGCAAAACCTTTAATCTTAGCTATTTTTTTGTGTAAACCAAATGTTTCTTCAAGTGCAATATAAAATTTGGATCTTTTCTAAAGCTGAGAGATGTTTCACGGGCTTTGGACGGGAATTTATCACATCTTATGCTCATGCTCCAGCTAGATACACTCGTGACAATCTGATCGGTGATCAACACTGACTCTAAAGACAACTGCTTGTAAATGTAAGGAGCCGCTAAACTGAACATGATAACTTTTATACCAATTGACTGTGTTTGAGTTGTTATTTATTGTTATTAACCTCTCACCTCTCGAAAGTATAGTAGAAATGACCCGATTTCTCAGTTCTCTGATCTGTCAGGGGTCCTTTTAAAATATTATATGAACATGCAAAAAAAAATTCCAATACTAAATCCCAAATCATTCATAGAACGAGTCTAAATACGTCTGAACTATAATGGAGAATATATCTGAAAAGTCACCACTTTACTGAAAAATAAAACTGCATGCAGATCTAGATAGAGGACTATTTCATGTTTAAAACAACACATCCCTAAATATTCACAAGGGATAGCTATAAGTTAAAGGAAAAGTTACATATACATGTATGCTACAATAGCACCTGTTTGGACAATGAAGTTAGAAATAATATTATCATTCCATGAATCCTACTGATAAGCATTGATTTCTAAACATGTTGATAAGTATGGGTTCGTTGTTTTCTAAAATACAAAAAAACGTCTCAATTAATATTATAATATTTTTGAGCAAGTTAAGTTCAGAAACAGATGTGAAGTTGATTTATTATCATTACTGGGAGCAGTTGTAGTAGGCCTTTTACAGTAAACAGTCGTGTGCTGGTATACTACTTTGTTAACGATCGAATTGAGCTTGTGATCTCCATGGGAAAGGCATTGCCATGGATGTTGGGTGGCAAGTTATCTTTAAAAAGGCTGTTTTAGAAAGATCGACAATCGATTGGAGGTAGAAAATAGCATTTACAAACAGGTTTTGCTAATAACACTACCGATCTCTTACAATTACCTTTAAATATATGACATTATATTTATTTGCCATCTAATACAACCACTTGATTGCATTCCTGCAAAAGGTCCATCCATTATTTATAAATTACAATGAGCATCAGTAGTGAATCAATTATCCGGCTCTCCTAGCACAAACCATGTATGCATGACACAAACATATGCTAGAACTACATGTATTCACCTATTCCTAAGTGGCCCGAGTTAAGGCCACTCAGGGCCTCTTGTTCAAAATATTGTTGCAACGTAGACTAGCTAGGTGGTCAGATTTGTGGCTAGTGAGCTTCTTCGTTCCATCCTCAAACCAGGCAGGCGAAGGCGGGAAACCATTTTCCCGCCTGAGGTCTAATCCTTTCACCTTTACTTATCTCGCCTGGTAAACACTTGAAAATGGAGTTCTGAGCGAACGTGCTCGGTTGGTAGTTTCAAATCTTCTGAGAGAGGGCACACCAGGTTTTCGTAGAATATAGGCATGGCGCAAAGACACGGAGCAAGCCCTCATGATCCATCACAGCTTCGATGCCAAACGAATATTTTGAATACTACGTACATATCGTCATATTCTACCATCCAAATGGGTATCAAATTATTGACATAGAAAAGGAATATCATTTTTTTCATTTTATTGAAGGCGATAATTTATATGAGTCATCAAGCGCAAACATTAAATTAACGAAACCTGCTTTCCCTGTCACCGCCCCCTTACTTCCAACTGTGAAAACTTTTTGTGACTAAAGCTCCTCCGGAGTTACTGACACCTGCTCTCATGGTTTCACTAATTCTTGTTTGAACATCACCTCACAATAAACAAGGTATTGCGTAAAGTGGCTACAAATTATTCAGAAAACTAATAAAATAATACCACAGGAGATAATCTACCATCATAAGATGATTTTAATGTCTTTTTCTGAAAAACAATAATACTCAGAGCAATGTAGTATTGCCACATGGTATTACACATTAGAAAGTCAATTAGTTGGTAAATTTATAATTCAACAAAAACTATTATTATTCATATCTTGTTTGAAACTCATCATTATACTCGAAGTATACTAGTAATTACCTGATCACAAATGAACCGTTAATGTTGATAACTGCAAGAATGATGCTATTATTCTCTCTAAATGTCTAAAAGAATTGAAAATTGTTACACTGATGGACAAGCTGTCTGGAGTCTGTTCCCTCCTCGGCTACTAGCAAGAACCAACCCTGCTGTTTAGCCATTTTTTTGTATCTTTTTATTTATGCTCACATTTCCAATTATGGGAATTGTTAATGCGATATAAATATTATTTTACAATTCCTCTTTAAAGGCCCAGGGTGTTTCATGAGAGGCAATGGTTGTATGACTATATTTTTTGGGAGACCGTTTTAGGAGCAACACGCTCTATTTAAAAAATATTCTGTCCAAGTTGGAAAAATGGCGAATAAAGTTCATGATGATGAACTACAGATTACGTTGGACGGGAAAGAACAGGAACAATCTTGGATTCACGGGTCTAGAGAGGAAACAGAAACCACCAGTCGAAGTGAAGAACAAAATAGCGTACGATTATCTGAATATCTCCAGTATTTAGTGGGCTCTGTACAAGTTCAAGAGTCTTCGGTTGATGTGAAAGGCATAAACATAAGCAAGGTTGAAGCACCATGGGTCTTGCTTGAATATGACCTTGATCTTGAGAATGAGAGCGAAACATTCGCTGGTATACCGATGAAACAGGACTGTGATGTTGAACAGCACTATGAAAAACCTGTCGACATCATAAACGTCAAACAAGAAACCTTGCCTAGTTCTGTACTAAACTGCTGGGGGTATGGTGACAACACAAGAGCAAGTCAAAGCGCACTGATGCCAACTAGACATGAAGACTCATTCGCCGAATTAAACTCTGAGAAAAGGGTTGGAAACGCTGTGGAGGACTCCAGTGATCTGCAACGCAAGGAAACACTTGTTGACAGTGAAAGTGAGGAACTAAGAGGAACGAAGAAACAAGAGGCCGTGGAAGCTTTACAACAGTGTGTGCAGCCTACTGGTAACACAACATGTAATAGCAATGTGAAGTCTAGAAACGAAATTGAACTAATCTCTGTAAACACAGTTAAACTATACACTGAAAAAGATGGAGGTGCGAGGATAGAGCAAGGGATTGACAATCCAACATGCGAGAGAGAAGAGGACACATCTGCTGAGGAACAGGAAGAACCGTATTATTACGAAATTCCTGAACACTCTGAGCCAGAGTACTTAACGATTCTTCCTTCTCCTGCTGAATGTTCGTCTGGAGATGAACAAGTTGTACATCGCAGTTGTACTAGAAGAGTCGTCTTAGCATCAGTTCTCTCTGGTGTCTGCATCCTGGTAATTGTTATCGTACTCTCTGTCCTTCTGACTACAAAGAACGATTATACACCAGCATGTAAGTCAACGCTTTTAAATTATTTTGAAGTAATAATTTATTGAAACAATCTAATGATTATAATACTCCATTTAACTTTCTTGAAAATTTACATCAAACATTAATGATAATACTACTACTATGGATTTATCTGTGAATAGCACGAGAAACTAGTCATGCAGTAATCGCAATGTAGAATACTTTAACACGGTTCATAGCAAATTCGAAAATATATTAATCATATGGAAACGGTTAAAATGATATATTGGACAAACTTTTACTGAAACAAGACTATACGCAACCTGTACTAGGGCTGGATGGCATAATCACTTGAAGGACACAGAATGAAAAAAACAGTGTCACAATGGCCAACTCGTGGATGTACAGTGTATATTAGTGCGTTATCACGGGAAACATTTGGAAATGTTCTATTATTTTTGTTGTGGTTGGCGGCTTACTTTTTCTATGACGACGAACTTTAAAATAATACTTATAAAATATTAAAATGTTATTTCACACAAACACTTTCACAAACGCCCCTTCTTCAGTCGAAATGGTTTTTAGTCAGCGGTTACGTGATGACCAACTTGTGACCTGGTGACATTGGGTTTCCTGCATGAAGTACCTACCTGACCTATAACTGGGTTACCTGTGTTAAGGGTGCATGTGATCGTTTATGGTTCTCAAATATAGCTAATGAGGGCCATCAGTGGCCATCGATGGTAAATGCTGATCAACATGTGACCTGGTGACATTTATGTGTTTCCTACATGAAGTACCTACATGAACTAATACTGGGTTACCATATGGTCGTCCATGGTTATCGATGTGTACATATAGCTAATAAGGGCCAACATGTGACCTGGTGACATTTCTTAGGGCGTGTACCTACAATCACGTGATCGATGATGTCATCGTTACGACATCACCACTAAGTGATTCATGGGGACCCAATGTCATGTCTATCGAAGTTTGAACTGCCTGGCATTAAATATTTAGCAAGAAGCGTGATATACCTATTCAAAGCTTGATTACGTAGTATTTCTAGAACATTCGGCTAATTGTATTGAGTCACCAGTATTGTGCATTCTAACTGGTTCTGGAACCTTTCAATCAATGGAATCTTCTAGTGCACTCTATGTCGTATCAGTTAAAGTAGTCTAGAATGGTCTACAAGTGATACGTACTTTGTTACAAAGAGTTATTATTCACTATATTCGGTATATTATTCAGTGTAGCAAGATCAAATTGATCACGAAAACCCTATCTTTAAATCAAAATGGCCGGCTGAACTTTGATAACACATATCGAAGAGGTTAAAACGAGTGTTTAACCGGTCCAAATCGGCGCAGAAATGAGTTTTGACTAATAAGCCCTGCGGTGTGACATGACCATTCTGGGAGTCGTACACAAGTTCTCTGGAGTCGCCTGTTGTCTAAGGAAAGGCAGTCTGATCCCTAGGGACTGCTTCTGATTCTACTTCTCTTGGACAAGAGTCATGGCGCCTCCCGCGTATTATGCTAGCTGGTATGCGTAGTACCTCCCTTTGTTGATCTTCAATCCCTCGCTGCCCAGTATGTGCGGACGACCCCGCATCACTTCGTGATCGTCGACGAGCCTACCTCGACCCCTTCAATTGCACAAGGTTTAATCCCCCAGGGGAGCAGCCGACCCTCTGAGAGAAGTTGTTATTCCAGCAGTTCCACATGAGCCTCGCCCACTCCATGGCATTTCGGTACTGGACCTTGGCACGGATAAGTTGGTATAAGATTCTTTCCCGTACCTCGAGGGCACAAGGCGTATCATGGTGTCAGTGGTGGGTTGGACCATCGTGTCCTTAAGCCTAGTGAAGGGGGTTTGGGGGACTGGCGGTTGGGTTTCTTCGGGAGATTGGGGGCCTCGGGAAAGAAACTAGATTTTCTTCAGGCGGATATTTGGTGGGAATATGTTGAGGGTATATTGATGCCCTCATACCCAGGTCATGACGATCTCAAGGTCAATGTCAATAATTTTCTAGATGGTATCTAATTGACGCCCTCATACTACTCAAACGAGCACATAGCAGCAATCGAAGGAACCGAAGTTTTGAATAGACACTGTCTTCAATGTAGGAATGCCCAAAGCTTGACAATTTTGGTAGATAGTAAGCTCATAGTGGAAATTATAATGACCGTTCTTCCCTCTCCATGCCAGGGGACCACTTCTAGAATCACAATTTATTCGAATATAAGATAGTGGGCTAAGTAATGGCGATTTTGATGCTAACGAACATCACGCTTTAGAAATAAAATGTAATGTTTCTCATTATTTCTCATACATTCACAATAAAGCATGGCCGCCATTTTGAACCAGTAATAATAATAATAATAATAATAATAATGACCTTTATTTTACCACAGTAGCCGTGACTAGCAAAAAACTATCCTAAACACATGTTGTTAGACCTAAGTTAAAATCTAAGTTAAATACTAACTTTAATGCAAGGAAGGAGAATCCTTTACATTTCTGGGTAATTAGTTCCATAGTTGTGCTCCGCTGTAGCTAAAGCCCTTTTTTTAGATATTCACGGTTAGGACGATGCATGAAATAGTTACTTTGACTTACAGAACGTTTAGTAAACATTTCGGCGAGGTAATCGGGACACAGCTCATGGTGGACCTTGTACATCATTATGGCCATATGTTGTTAGCGTGTAGTGTGTAGGTCGTCCCAGTTAAACTCCTGACGCAGAGAGTGAGACCGTACATCATAAGAGGACTTGGTTATAACCATGGCAGCTCTATTTTGCAGTCTTTGTACCTTATCTGATCAAGTTGTCCCTATGTTATCCCACACAGGACTACAGTAGTCGAAGTCACACTGCACCAGGGATTTATAAACTGAATTAAGGGTTGTAACATTGACATAGGGTAGTCATTCCTATGCCAGATTACACTTTCTTGCATATTTTGTCTATGTAGTTAGTCCAGGAGAGCCTGTCATCAATTTCAACAAGTTCAAGTTTATTTCACACTATTTATAATATTTACAATAAGGAGAGTAGATAAAAATATATAAACAAAATAAGTACATGGAATAAATTAAAAGATTCAAGTGTACAGTGGTCAAAGTAGCTAAAAGCTTTCGAGTTGGCCACTGCTTACATGCAAATAATAATTGAATAACTGAGCGTAATACATAGAATATATTAAATAAAGTATTGATTAGAATAACAAGTTGAACTTGAGAGGAACTCCAATATGAGAAAACGAAAACGAATAATAATAAAAAAGAAATCAAGAGAAAAAAAGGAAAGAAAGAAATAGAGGATTAGAAGTAGAAATAGTTATTGTGAGAAGATTTATAAACAAAATAAAATGGTGCTCTTAAATTTGATGATTAAGGAAGTAAACTTTATATTTGTTTTTTGAAATTGTTTGTTTTTGTTAGGTGCTTTAGGCTAGTAGGTATAGTTTCCCAAATGTTTGTAGTAGTGTATTTAAAAGTAAATTTACCTAAGTTGGTTCTAATTTTAGGGGGGTAGAAATGTTTCCTAGCTGCATACCTGGTATTGTAATTATGTACATTTGTTACAGGTATTAGGAAATTGTGAAACACGGAGGGGATATCAGATGGATTATTGTATAGTTTATGTGTTAAGGTACAGATGTTCAACTTAACAATATATTCAAATTTTAAAATGCTCAGAATTTGGTAATAAGGAAAAACAGATTCTCTGTTGTTGGCAAAAAAGATACTTCGAATGCATTTATTTTGTTTAGTACATATTTTTGTTAAGTTGGTTGGGTATGTGTTTCCCCAGATGATGGACCCATTGTTTAAATAGGGATATATAAGTGTATAATAGAGTTGTTTTAGCATTTGAAGACTGAGGTAATTCCGTAAGTTGTAGAAAATTCCTACATTTTTGGCTATCTTGTTATTGATATGGGTGATTTGACTTTTCCAATTGAGGTATTCATCTAAGTATATTCCTAAATATTTAATGTTCTTTTTCCTTTCAATATTTAGAATATTCATTTGTGGGAGGGTCTTTCTGGGTGACGTAATTAACATATAATTGGTATTTTTCATGTTGACAGAAAGTTTGTTAATATTACAGTAACTGAGAACATGTTTTAATTCAGTATTCATAACTGTTTCAAGTTCCTTTGGATTTTTGCAAGAGTAAAATATATTGGCATCATCAGCAAAAATTCGGAAAGATAAGTTTGTTGATGAATTAGAGATATCATTTATGTATAGGAGGAATAATAATGGTCCAAGCGTTGATCACTGAGGAAAACCACAAACAAAACTTAAAGGGTTGGATTCAGTATTTTCAATTTTTACATATTGGGTTCTATTCGAAAGATAGCTCCTGAACCAATCAAGTGGTTGTCCACGTATCCCATACTTATATAGTTTATTGACAATATACTATGATTAACAGTGTCAAATGCTTTAGAAAAGTCTAAGAAAAGGCCACGAGTTATGAGGTTTTTGTCTACTGATGATTTGAGACCATCAGTTATTTCTAAAATAGCTTGCTCAGTGGAATGACCTTTCCTAAATCCAAATTGATATTGGAAGAGAATATTATGTTTTTCTAAAAATAGGTTTACTTGGTTGTAGACAATCTTTTCTAGTGTTTTACTGAAGGGTGACAAGATTGCTATTGGTCTGTAGTTATTAGGGTCAGTTGAAATGCCATTTTTATAAATTGGAGTTACTCTAGAGACTTTAAGTATATTTGGGACTAAACCTGATGAGATTGATTGATTATAAATAAAAGTAAAGGGTATGGTTAATAATCTACAAGCAATTTTTATTAGTTTGTTGGGGATATGTATTGATGCCTTTTTATCGTTTAATTCTGAGAATAGCTGGGATACATAGTCTTCAGTCACTGGAGACAGATAAAAGCAATGAGTGGGGGTATTTTTTATGTACTTTGTAGGATCATGATTATCAGTATTTTCAATTAATCTAGCTAAGGTTGGACCTACATTAACAAAATGGTGATTAAATTGATCTGCAATATCAGATTGTTTAGTGTAGGTCTTGTTATTGCGTATAATTCTGGACGGATAAGACCGTAGACCTTTTAATTTTCTTTTGATAAGTGTCGCGAATAGTTTCCATGTTTCCTTAAGGTTGTCTTTATAAAATTGGAAGTGCTGATTATAATATTCATCTTTTGCTTTAGTTTTCATTCGATTAAGTAGATTTGAGTATTGTTTGTAAGTTCTAACATTTGTTGGGTCATTTCCTAAAAAATATGAGTGGTACATCCTTTGTTTATGTTTAATTGATTTTAATAAGCCTTTTGTTAACCATGGTTTTGCTAATTGTTTCATTTTATTTATAGAAGCTTGTTTCATGGGGGCATGTTTGTCTACAGCTTTCCTTCTTTTATTTATACACTCAGTAGTTATTTCATGGAGGTCTTGGGAATTATTGTAAATGTCCGTCCAGTTAATTGAATGTAAGTCTTCCAGGTATTGGTCTTTATTAAACTTACTATAGTCCCTAAGGTATGTTTTAATCTTTTTTCTATATATTGTAGTATTGCAGATGCAGAATACCAGTAGATGGTCTGATAAGTCAATCAGGGCAATGCCGGAAGTGATGTCATTAATTGGTGTATTAGTGTAAATATGGTCAATTAAAGTAGATGAGTGGTCAGTAAGCCTAGTTCGTTTAGTTATTAGAGGTATAAGATTGTTAGAATATAGCATATCTAAGTATTCTTCAGTTTTAGAATGTTCATTATACTTTAGAAAATCAATATTTACATCACCCATTACATAGACCTGATATTTCTGCTCATTTAATTGTTTAATTATGTTTTCTAGTTCTAATGTAAATTCTGATATATTATTAGCAGAAGGATGCCTATAGATACACCCAACATTCCATTATCTGTTATAATTTCAGACCAGCAAGATTCTACTAATGGTATTGTAAATGTTAGATCTGGTCTATATATGGTGTTAAGGTTATCTGATATATAAAGACATGTACCTCCAGCTGCAGTTTCTGAATCAATGTTAAAAAAATATAGTGGTGTTTATCAGTATTTACTACAGTTTTGTTATTTAATTTTGTTTCAGATATGGCTAAAACATCAGGTCCAGCATCTAAGGAGTATAAGAGATCGTTAAGCAGAGTTAATTTTTTTGGTAGGCTCCGTATATTGCAATGAAATACAGTGAGACTTTTCTTTTGGTTTATAATTCTTAAAGAATTGTTAAGTTTAGTAATGGAGTAATAATTAGAGTTTGGATAGGTTAGCATAAAGTCGGAATCCTTATCATCAAATGTATCAGGATTTGGCATTATATTATAGAGATCAATATCCGTGTTAGACAAATTGTAATACCAAGTTCCAGTAACAGCTTTAAATTCTGCATCAGATAAGTTTGAAAACGGGAAGCACATAAGATCATTGTGATTATATACACTCATCCTTGCTTTGTAGTACATCGTGCAATTTCAAATTCAGGTCAGTCATTGATTCTTTACTTATCTCAGTTATGCATCCACCGGCTCTGAAGGATTAATAAATTCCTGGAACCCATCCTCAGTTGTGAAGTGGAATATATTGGACGTTTCGGTCTCACGTAGGTGGATTATTCCGTTAGTCGTCCACAGAAATTTAAAGTCGTTGTCTTTCTTGAATGCATGTATTTTCCCGAACAGCTTCTTTCTGTATCCGGTGAGTGATTCATTTATGTGGATCTTGGTGCCTTTTGGTATGCTCTTTCCGATCTCTTCATTTACCGACGGAAGCCATGTTGTGCTTTTCCCTACGAGCATCGAGCGGTTCTTGTATATTTCATCTCTTTTTACTCGCCGTACGAACTTGACAATGAATCTATCTCTGACTTTCTTGGTCGGCGGGAGTCTATGCGCTATCGAGATATCTTCTTCGTGCAGATCGACATTTAGCAGCGAGCTTAGTTCGGTTACTAGCTTCGTAGGGTTGTCGATGGGGAGGATTGGGATCCCAGTAATTTCCAAGGAGTCACGTCTTGTGTACTGCTGCATGTCGTCATGGCGTCCAAGGAGGCTGTATTGTTGTACATTTCGTCTTGAGCGTTTGAGATTGACTGCTCTTGGGCTTTGATCTTGTTTTCTATGGCTTTTATTTCTTTCTTTGTAGACTGGGTAATATTCAGTAGTCCATCAGATTTGTCCGTTACGAAGGACTGAGAAGTTTCAACTTGCTGAAGTCGTTTGTCCATTGTGTCGATCTCGTGTTGAAGCCGTTGGCTTATCACATATATCTCTTCGCGGATTTCTTTCCTCAACTCAGGCAGCATTTCCTTTCTCCAAAAGTCTTTGAAAGACTTAATCGTTAGATTTTCATTTTCATCGGGCATGATGTTATTACTTAGCTGCTCAGTTATTCAATCCAAAAAGAAAAGTGTGACCTAGTCAGTCTTGCGACCGGCCGCCATGACAGTCAGCTATCGATCTACATATTTTGAGTTAGAAACTCTTTTTAGTTGGGAACCTCCAATTGTAATGACTTGCATTAAATTTGAATCCTTATGGCGCTGACCATTATAATTTACCATGAATTCGCTTTTCAAAGTGTTAAGGTTTAACTTAATTCAACTTTATTTAAACACGGAGATTTGGACAATTTTACACTGATTTCCATGAAAGCCGTGTATGATACTACTAAGTAATAATACAAATAATTCTCATGACAAGTGATTAAAGATATACAGCTATACTATATTAAGCATCTAACTAATATATATATATATATATATATATCTACTAGGGTCATATATTAACAATCAATATACATTCATGTACTAATGTATACTAATACTAATAATCTAAGAATAATCTAAAAACAATTATCTAAAAAATACTTTAAGGCATCATTAGTGACTATAGTCAGTTGAGGAGAGTAATACCTTTCAATTTATTTTTAAAACTCAGTAAGGAAGAACTTTGTTGAATTTCATTTGGTAGGTTATTCCATGTCTTAGTTCCGTCATAACTGGATCTTTTTTTAAGTATTCGGTATTAGGGCGTGGTATGAAAAGCTTCATATTGGAATTCCGAAGATTATAATGAGTTGTTTGGTTTACTGAAGTAAACCTTTCTTGAAGAGAGGTTAGAGCGAGATTATTCATAATTTTGAACATTAAGGTTGCTTTACGTTTCACTCTGCTCTCAATAAGAGTTTCCCAATTTAGCAATTCTAGTGCACTTGTATTATAGTCAGCTCTTAAGATAACCCTATAGCTGTCCTATTTTGCAAAACTCGAAGTTCGTTGGACAAAGTTTTCCCGAACGTGTCCCAGACCTCACAACAGTAATCGAGATGAGATTGTATAAGTGAATTATGTATAATTTGCAAGGTCTCGAAGGGCACGAAAGGTCTTACTCTCTTTAGGGCACCAATACTAGAAGTAAACTTTTTTGAGATAAATTTAATATGTTCATCCCATTTTTATTTGTCGTCAATTTGGACCACTACTACTTTGCTAATAACGACTCGTTTGACTTTATTATTCTTGATTTGAATGTTTGGAGACTGGATTAAAGCGTCAGGTTTGTGACGAGAGGCAATCAACATATATTCAGTTTTAGTCATATCGAGGCTTAATTTATTTGCTGCCAGCCAATTATTTAAACTATCTAAATCTTTATTGGCTGAATGCTCAATTTCGTTGATGCATTTACCACTAAAAGTTAAATTAGTATCATCTGCAAATAAGCATGATGTTGACTGTTCGAGACAATTGGGTAAGTTGTTAATGTATATCAAGAACGGGAGGGGTCTAAGAATCGAATTTTGAGGTACTCCACAGGTGACTTTTCTTTCATTAGACTGTTTATTGTTCACCATAGTGATTTGTTTGCGATTAGTCATATTGCGATTAGTCATATATGACTGATTGTTTATTCTCGCACATGCTTTCCCCTCTCATTAAAAGACCGACACGCTTAACCTCTCATTCCGCCACTTTAATTGACAACATTTTCACTAATCATAATACACTAAATATTACCAATGGACTAATCATAAATAACATTTCTGATCATTTACCCATCTTCACTTTATAGTCTACGATGTAGGTTTTCCACGTCCAAAGAAAGAGTGCATATCTATCCGCGATTTTAGCGAAACCAACATAAACAAATTTAGAGCATCCCTATCACAAATAGATTGGTCTAACACAGTCATCTTATCGGATCCAAACGTTGCCTATAATTCATTCCTTACTAAAAATGGGAAAGACAGAAAGACCTCGAGGGACAAAGCCAAGGTGAACACCTAGAGACGCCTTGAATGCCAGCATACTTAGTAGAGGAGACAGCGATTTGCAGGCGTCTGAAACAGCATGGCAATAGGGAGATCGTGTGTTGGTTTCAAGCGATTCAGAGTCACCGTCAGATCAGACTATTACGTTTCCATCTAAGCTTTCTTGGAAACAAATATTCTCTCGGCTGGCTACAATCAATTCTTCTTTATGTTCAGATGTGAACCACTGGGCACTCTGTCTGAAAGTGAAAGTACGAACCCTTGTCGGGTTTTGCGAGGACTCCCATTTGGCTATTTGGCTTTGTACATGCAGTAGTATGCATTGTTTGACCTTGTTTTGCTTTTCTTTTTTCGTTGTTTTCCAAGCTAAGGGAATCCTGCTTGCTTTATGGAATACATAAGGCCAAAAACCGATGGAATTATGGAATCGTGTCTCAATAAACGTAAACATTGCTATATGAAATGAATTTAATATGCGCTAGCTTTCTCCACACCGTCGTTAGTCGTTACGGGCGAGGGAGCACTTGTCATGTGTTTATTGATCTGCTGTCAATCAAACATAACCTTTTACTTCCCGTTAAAAAAATCTTTATGGTATTTCTTCGTCATTACTGATTTTTTTTAACAGAGTTTTTGGTATATGAGACACTACTACTAAAACTACATTTCTGTGCAAAAAAAAGTTTTTCCATCTTTTTCGTTTTGAAGGTAACCGGTAACCGGTAACCTTAACTCAGCGGCACAGCATTTAAAGCAATATATATTGTACCATTCTACTATTCATGTAGAATTGATATCTAAAACAAAATAATAAGGTTCATAGGCACTTTAAAGCTGTAAAACCAGACCGAATCTGGATTTAGTTGAATACTCTGTATGTAATATGAGCGGACGAAATGTATGTAGTGTTTACAACATGAGCAGGAGTGTGGTATCGGCCTATACAATCTCGAGCCGGAGCTAGGCGACAGGGGTGGGGGCTTTAGTTAATAGAGAGAGGAGGGGGCTTATTTAATTCCTATCTCTAAAACGGGGCTTAAAAGAGAGGGGAGCTAAATAGAATACTTACAGTATATATTGTTAGAAAGGATCCTTGTAGACGTTTGGTAGAACTAGTTATAGCAAAGAGAAATCGATTTCAGTTATATAGCAAGCCTTTCTTTAATAGCTGTCTATTTTTCCTAAAGATGTGGATAGATGCGCATTGGGGAAACATTCCTGCCATACGAATGCTACGTGTACAAACACTGCTGGATCATATAACTGCACGTGCAATACTGGCTTTGTTGGGAATGGCACTTACTGCAAAGGTAAGAAGTATTATATTCATCCCTGCTTGCTGAACACCAAAAAAACGTGTAACTTGTGAGGGGTATTTTAAAGGCATCTAGGAAACAAGGTGTCGGTGTCCCAGGTTAACATTTAAGGCTGCATTTTTCTGAGTGCGTTGAATCAGCAATTCGGAGCGAAAATAGTAAACAATTGTTTTTTAACAAACAATAGTTTTGAAAGGATAAAAAACGAGTCAGTAATGGGTCTTAATTATAATGAGCCCCTGATAGGATAACTTGCACACGTAATGATACGTACGCCAGATAAGTGTTAATGAACCTTGAGATCATGTACAGAGACACTCGCATCATATCATTTCACGTGCAGTAACAGTGATTTTCAATGCACCCACATTGCATCGTGTTTGTACCAAAATTCGGCATAAGGTGACGGGTTATTTCTTGGTCACATTTATAACAACTAGTTTCGGGGAGATGAAATCCACAGTAAACTCTTTTTTAATAAAATAATATATATAAAGCGATGCATTTGTGTCACATTACATTACATTGTCCTATTTGTGTGAATTACTTTAGTAAATGGTTCAAGACAAAATTGAAGACAACTGTTTGCTATTCATACAGGAATTAAAATCTCCGCTAGTGTAAAGATTGTTCTTATGTGTTCTATATGTCGAACAATTATCGAAAGTAAGATAACATGGCTTCCATTAATCTTTTCTTGCAATATGCTGTAAAAGTTACTCCATATTTTTCTGATAAGATAAAGAACTTAATAATATCATCTATTCTGACATACTAATAGTTTTTACTTTTTACATTTGGTAAAGTTAGGATATAAATGACCACTCAATCTATCAGTCTCTAATCAGTCTCTAATTTATCAGTTTATCAGTCTCTAATTCTGTCACCTTCACAGGTGTTCAGGTATCCTGTATCTTCATATTGTCAACGTCTAAATCTATTTAGATGAGACTTGCTAATCTTTTTCAAGTTGTGATTTAGATTGCATTCTTTTCTCATGCCAGAATATAAAATTATCAATAAACAATAAGTTCAAAGCACAAGCTTGTCATTAACAGTTCATACTATCAGGATTCCTTTTTTCGCACAAAAATCTTGAATTATATTAAAACTTTGACGAATGTTTTGGATTTGTTTAGAAGTCAGCGAGTGTTCTAGCAACCCTTGTAACAATGGTGCTAATTGTACCGACCAGTTAAATGGATACACGTGTATATGTGCTGCTGGGTACACGGGAAGCAACTGCTAAACAGGTACAAAATACAAAACAATAGGCCCTTTGCAGCTACCAAATCACGTGGTTGTACTGGAGAGCAAAAAATAACTGACTTCATTTATTGAAAGGCCTTGTACGAGATCGGTATTGCTATTATAAAAACCTGTTTGCAAATGCTATTTTCCACCTCCAATCGATTGCCGATCTTTCTAAAACTGCGTTTTTAAAGATAGTTGGCAACGCCTTTCCCATGGGGATCACGAGCTCAATTCATTCGTTAATGAAGTATTATATCAGCACGTGACTGTTAGCTGCAAAGGGCCTATTATCATTCTTTATATAATAACTAACGCGCTCTCTGATTGGTCAAAAAACATGTGTTTGTGAGAGTATAGAGACATAGAAAGGAGTAACGCGCTCTCTGATTGGTCAAAAACCATGTGTTTGTGAGAGTATAGAGACATAGAAAGGAGTAACGCGCGATCTGATTGGTGTGTGAAATTATAGAGACATGGAAACGTTTTCGGCTAAAAAATTCGTGTCAAAATGGAGGAAATGCCTAATTTTGCCCTAGACTGTGAAGACATTTTCCAAGATGACATCGACAAATAGCTTATAGACTTAGTTGATGAAATAACCAAGCCGAATGAGTGAGATAAAAAAGAGGAGGAACATCAACAAAACAGATTCGCTGTGCTCAGCGATAAGGAGCTTGACGCTGTGGTAGAAAAGCCTCAGGCACATTCAACAAAACAAAACACCAAATAGGCGGTAAAGGTTTGAAGGTAAGGTAATGGTTGAATTTATGAGTTTCCTTTAGCACTGCATATGTTAAGTATTGATGAAAACTAATCAAGCAAATTTGTTTGACTAGCAAAGTAGCAGTTTAACCGGCTGCGCCAAGCTTAAAACTAACAACAACAACAACAAATGTATCGCTAGACGTTACGTAATAATTATTAATAGTTACATTTTGCATTGTTTTCAAACTACCGTGTTTCCCTTCCTTTGCCATTGGTTTTACACAAGGGTATTTTTAACAGATTGGTGTGCTACCAGAGGAAACAAAAAACAGCTCCAGGAAATGGCAAACAGCGAACTTTATGGTCAGCTTCGCAAATTCTATGCCGAGGCGAGAACCAAAGATGGCCAGTGCTATGGCCGATCGTCTTTGCTCAGCCTCAGAAACGGCATCGAGCGCTATTTAAACAATCCTCCACTGAACAGAGGTCTAAAGTTCACCCAAAATCCTGATTTTCAGCAGTCAAACCAGATGTTAAACTCCAAGATAAAAGTGCAAAAAATGGATGGGAAAGAAAATGTTTTGCATAAGCCAGTTCTCGAGTCCGGTGATATACTGAAACTGAGGTCCAGTAATGTGATGAGAGGAATCACTCCTCTTGGGCTCCTAAGGAATGTTTGGTTCCACATTATGCTGCACTGGTGCCGCAGAGGTCGTGAAGGATTGAGAGAACTGAAAGCAGACAGTTTTACTTTTAACAGAGATGATGAGGACCGGAAATATGTTACCATGACACACGATGAAGCCACCAAAAACCATCCCGGTGGTACGGCAGACGTATAGAGAGCTTTGAGAAATACGGACGAATGTATACCACATCAGAAGACCCTGGAATTGATGGAGTAAGCTGCCTTAAGCTCTATCTTTCAAAAAAAAAAAATCTGCAATGCCTTTTTTCAGTATCCAAAGAAAAAGTGGTCGAATACTGATCCCATCTTGTACGACAACGAGCCGCTGGGCATCAACAAGCTGACAAGCATGATGAAAGAAATTTCCAAAGATGCTGCTTTGTACAAAATCTACACAAACTACTGTGTTAGAGCCACAGCAATAACACTCTGGTCAGATGCACAAGTTCCTAGTCGGCACATAATGAATATATCTGGTCACCGAAATGGGCAAAGCATCAAGAACTACAACCGTCGCCTACCACTGAACAGCTTCGCTCGTGCTCCAACATTTTAACCAATGCTCTCGAAACGGGATCAGCTACCGGGCAGGCTTCAGAGCCGCATGAACACCACACATCTAGTCGGAACCTACCCTCAGGTCAAGCTGCAGCTACAAATTCGTTTCCTGTGGATGTGGCTTCACTTTCTACCAGCTTTGTAGGGTCTGGAAGTTTGTTTAACTCGTGTTCAATAAACACAGTCCAGGTATACGTTCAGCAGTGTGGCTTCAACAGGGCAGATTCTCGCTAAAAACACTGAACTGACTTAGCTTGCACATTTTGTCCGTAAATAATGATATTTTTCGGCTTTTTTATATCGAATTTTGCTTCTTTTTATAGCAATTTCATTCAAGAACGGTCGTCGAACTTCTTCGAAGTGATCTTTATTTAGATCGGAATCTAAATCTCCGCGGCTCGTGATTCCTGTATCCTTTTTTCATGTTCTACAGCTCCAGTCGTGTTTTTGTCAGAGTACAGAACACAGCAAACCCTGTTCTATTTGTTAAATAGATTATAATGTTTTGTTTGCACTCCCCAAACTATTATTTCTGAATATGAAACGAAACCTCGTTCTCAGACTCTTTCCGGGCTCTTTGACCAGCATTTGTCACCCGGTAGAGAACATTATGTTTCCCCAATCTCGTCCCCATAGCCTTCTGACTTGGTCAGCGGGGACCCGTCCATTTCCTGATTGGCTGATTGGAGTTACCGGAAATATGATTTAGGATTTCCGGTGAGCTGTTTTGTGAGTTATGCGCATGCTTGTCAGGTCTCTGCTGAGCAAACTATGAGGGGCTCAATCACAATGTAAGATGGTGGCTGTTGAAGACACGGTAGCTAATTATTGAATTTGACGAACTTCATAAGCGTGAATTGAGTATAACCTTCAAAAGGGTATCGTATGTATATTATTAATCGTACAAATCTTCCATTTTGATTGTGCTTTCGATGTACTTCATGTAATTAATATCCTTACTTTCTCGTCCCAACCTAGCCTGATTTTCAGACGGTACGAGGTCGTCCGCTCACTTCCTCCCCCTCCCCGTCTGATGGACTTCATAGACTTTCATGTTCCTGACGTCATAAGTTCAACCAATCAGAGCGAACTTTACACTTTTGGCAAAGTCTGGAATTTAAGGAATGTGCCCGCATATTTTTCTAAATGGCGCTGGGGAAGAACTTGAGCAGTGTGTCGACCGAAGTTGTTAAGTTTTCAGGATTTCGAAGCTATATCTAGAGCAGAAGAAAGCATTGGAATCGTTCATTCATTGAAACGATGTGTTTGTGAATCTACGTACGGGTTTGGTAAATCACTAATCTTCCTCTGCTTATATAAATCTCATGCATTATGAGATCCGAAACATTCTCCTAGGTTTTGGGCTTTTAGAAGACCAAATCTTTCATGGAATATTATGATTTTTCTGCAGGAGTGAACACACATACTGAGTATGTGTTGGAAAAAGTTCATGGCACTTGGGTGAATATTTTTGTTTCCAGAATTATGAACACACTTCCGTAAGTTCATGTACGGCAATGCCAATGGCAACTAAACTTTGCACAAAAAGTCCGGTTAAAACAATCTCTGCTTCCAAAAACTACAATAGGACAACTTCAGGGTCTTGTGTGACTAATCGGCATACATATCAAGCCTAAAAAAGTTTTAAAAATAAAAGTAAAAGCGTATAAGTTCTAAGATTGCAGTAATAAACTTTACGGCGTGGAATCGAGTCTGATGTTTCTTGTATGCATTCTCAAACACTGTCGTGCAAATACTACACGCAAACTTCCGTTTAAAAAGTCCCTGCTCTCCAAAGAACCACAGCAGCTGAAACAGGATAACATTCTGAGAAATCGACAGAAGTGTGAAGCTGTAGAATGTATTTTACAGTGCATGAAAGCTGATAGATCCAACTAGTAAAAGCCGCTACTGCACGACTGTTCTACACTTCACGCTTCAATTCTTATGCGTGTTCGTATTGGCTCATTGTAAAAACGAAGGTTGATGACGTCAGGAACATGAAAGTCTATGAAGTCCATCAGACGGGGAGGGGGAGGAAGTGAGCGGACGACCTCGTACCGTCTGAAAATCAGGCTAGTCCCAAACGCGTGTGTTAAAGGTCTCCGTCCTTTTCACTTTTGCTGTTTTGGTTTACTAAGCATTTTCAGGTCCTGCCTACTGGCTACAGTACACATACTGATATTACACTAACAGGTAGTGAATGCGGCTGCTCAGTTAAGGAAGTGTATTAGAAGAAACCTACAGTGGCTCTTTCAAAGGAAAGATAAAGTACTGGGCGATAAAAATGCCAAGACTAGAAAACGACTAAAAAACGACTAGACTAGAAAATAATACAATTTCTAGACTAGATTAGAAAATGATAGCTAAAGTAGAGTTTTTAGACTAGACTACCTAGATTAACAAATTCTAGACTAGAAAATGATAGATTAAGTATAGTTTTTAGACTAGACTAGACTGCCTAGGTCATTAATTTTCCTCTCCTCCGTAAAAACACAACTGTCTGTAGCATTTGTCAACAAGAAAAACATCAATGAAATATAAATCAGTGTAATATTGTAATACGGTACATTATATCAACCCAAGAACTGAGAAATAAGAAAGTTATCAACTCTGCGAGACTAAGGAAAACAAACTGTCAATAGGTGTTTTTGAAATTGAATAAACTTTGTTAATTTATCTGGTGGATTTGTTTTTATTCGTATGGTAATTATAGTTCAGTTTTGGAGAAGCATTTGCATCTCACGAGTTTTCCTCAAAACAATAGGGCTATTGTTTCTATCAAACTGTTCTGATGGCCCTTCAGTTATTGTTATCCCTAAGGACAATAGCAAAGTTGCTATTATGAGTCATAGTGGATTTACCTTAAAGGTTTATAAATATTCTGATCTCAGAATTACGTTACGAGTGATAGCGAAGGTAATAGCTGTAAGGAAAATAATAAGGACAATTTTAGGAGTTCTGTAGGGGTTCTGCTGTGCAGCTGAAATTGAAATCCTCCGCCTTCTATGCCGTCATCAGATTCCACCACACTTTATTCATGAGCCCCATACAAAAGATAATTTATTCACCCCCATTTTATTCATGAGAGCGCCACACTTTATTCACGAGAGCGCCGCATTTTGTTCATGCGGAAAGACAATAGATAATGAGAAACCACTTCATTTAATGAGATTCCACTTCAATTTCCACTTCATTTTATTCATGAGTCCAAGACAATAGAACCGTGACGTCATCCCTTCCACTTCAATTTCCACTTCATTTAATGAGATTCCACTTCAAAAAAAGGGCTAATTCGGTCCCTCTCCTACTACTATCGATGCGTGGATCTTGCAATTCGGTATCGCATCAGTGGCTGCAACAAATGTCCTCCAGTGGGAAGGGGAGTTCCTCCATTTATTAAGATAAAGTGTTGGGAGACAAGGCCATGGCTGGAGCTGGAATCGAACCCAGACCTTCCGCATTCATGACCGGTGCTCTACCACCTAAGCTATTCAGCCGTGCGGTTATGAATCATGAATTGACCATGTAATACATCATTCCAGTATTTAGCAAAAGCCAACCAAACAATCAAATTTGGAAAAAATGATAGTCTACCATGTACATGTAATAGTACTACATTCCTGACCCAGGTCCATTCAGCTGCAGCATACATAATGCAGAGTGCAGCTGTACTAAAAAATGTAACAAAGATCAAAGCTGTAAAATGTGCAGATTTTGTTTTGTAAACACGATATACACACCACCCCCTGCAAAAATATAAAATAAAACAGTCTTAAAGGTTTTTATTATATGGCAAGAGCTACTTCAATCGGGTAAAAGCACGCGTTCTGGTTGGCTGTTTAGCCGTCGAGATTTCCCCGTAATGCCCACGGGCATTATCAGATAGCCCTAAAAACAGCTGAACTGTCATTATTTTAGAAATAAACGGAGAGAAAGTGCAAAATGAGCAAGGAAGAACATTCCGAAAGTGAAATGTATTACCCTACTGAAATAGAAAGCAACATTTTAGTGAACAAAAACAACATCGCCAACGGCAATGGCAATAGCCGGTGGAGGCTCCGAACAGTCACGTTAGCAGGAAATCGAGAGGTTCGTAAATAAACAGAAAAGTGCCGTGAAGAAAATAGCTAGTGACAAAAACCTTCTGACGGTTCCAGGAGCCGATACACAAGGAAAACGTAATATTTACAACCTTACCTCCAGCTGACTTTGACTACCTGTTATCCAAGTTCTTCATCCGAAGTTAGCGGCGAAGTATTCAACTTTAGAGCCTCAGGGACGCCGGATTTCTTGTTTTCAAATTGTATCCAAAGATTACTCTCTGATGACAATTTCCCAAGGCCAGACAATATGCTTTGGAATAAGGGCTTCGAAAAGTCATGTCCATTTTTTCTGCAAACGAAAATATATATCTTGTACACAAACTGACAAAACTCCAACTCGTCTCCCGTTGTCCACGACTCCGACACGACAGTCCCTTTCCCGATATACATCTGAGGAAAATAGCCAACGAGTTTTGCTGGCTGGCTGCAAACATTGGCAGTGTCTCAGGATGCCACTTACAGATTTTCCAGTGATACAAATAGCTATTGTTGAAGGTTCGTAAAACAGGTGACGAGTGCTGATCGAGAAATTATCGATGAAGACTGACTTCGATGAGTTTAGGCCTTTCGCCCGCATGGTTTCTTTAGAATAACTTATTCCATCTCAATCCATCAACAAACAAAATTTTGCCTTCTGAAATTAAATTTAGTTCTTGTTATACGGATAAATTCTTCACAATAAAGTTGATTTGAGCCTTAGATTAGAACCTTCCACGACTGTGTTCATTTTGTGGTTTGAGTCGTGAAACAAAACCCAAAAGGGCGCCAAAACTACAATAAAGACAAGCGCGCGCCAACCGGATGTAATTTAAAATATTAACTTCCGGCTTTATATTTTCGTTTTCCGACTAAAAAAAGTGCCATATAATAAGCTTCTTATTAACCTCGCCCGCTCGGTCTTTACGGGAAATGTCAAGATGTCAAGACCTCGGTCGGATATTTTCCCGTAAAGACCTCGCTCTCGGTTAATAAGAAGTTATTATCAGATAGTTGTCAGGGGTTTTGGGTACACTGATATCCAAGGGATTTCAAATTGAGTATACGGTATTTTTCAAATTGAAATATGGCCGGGTATTCAATCTATTTTAAATTTTGAAATTTTCTGGTATGAAATAATCTGCAAGAGTTTGATATAATATTATTTGAATGTCACCATTTTAGTATATTTTGAGTATTTAGGTGGTTGTAACATGCTTATCTTGGTCCTGAATTTATCAAAATTCCATCTGGTTGACGATTCCAAATAGTATGAAGCGGGCAGTCGATTATACATATAACGGGAGAGTAAATGTGACCAGATCGAAGTTTCTCCGAGGTCATCCGGGGCTTTAGCCAATAATTTATCAACCTTTATATAATAGATAGTTACTAACGCGCCCACTGATTGGTCAAAAACCATGTGTTTGTGAGAATATAGAAACATAGAAAGTATGAACAAACCAATCAGAGCGCGCGTTACTTGGAACATGACGTCAGTTCAGCCGGATTTCCATGTTGTCTAAACAAAATTGAAATTCAAATGGCGGAGTGACACATTTTTAACTGGACTTTGAAGCTGAAATTGAAAGAGAACTAACACAACATTTCCGAAAATGATAACCTAGAGGTAAAGACAATTGTTGTCGCAAATTTAAGCCAAAGGATAAGGCATTCAAGGAACAGTGGACTTAAAGTAGATGTTCTTTGTCTTCGGCGGGCTACAAGGCACACATGTACATGATATGGCGACTCCCAGGATGAAAATTTTGTTAGCTTTCAGTAAAAGAACTCTGTTTTCACCAAACTGAATGGAAAGATCTAGTTAGGGCCTTCCTTCCAGTGAAATGAGGTTTTGAGTCCAAGGTAAGAGAGAAAAGCTCGCTTTTGACATTTTGTTTTGGTTTCTGTTTTTGTGTGTGAAAAATCGCCATTTGGCATTTGTGATTTGGCATTTGCTTCCCTGCTAGCAGGTCTCTCTCTGTCTTAGTAAAATGGAAGGCGAGGGAGAGAGACCTCTGCCGACATCGGACGCTCTGACGCGCATGCGTGAAGTTTCCTTGGCAACGAGTGACGTGTGTCACACGTGAACTAACGCCTGTTCTTGCACTGTCCCAATCAGTTTTCGCGCACGCGAAGGCTATTTTGAAAGTCTTCGGTACTTCGCTGAAATTACTGATGCATTTGGTACTCTCAGAACATCAATTTATAAAATTATACAATTTAATTTGGTACAGAGACAAATGATTTGGGCATTCCCTGTCAGTATTTGGGAATTTTGTCGTTCTAAAATGTTTGATTTTCGAGTGCACTTTTCTGCTGTAGTAATTCGTCACGCTTGAGGAGTTTTACCAATGAGAGGAAAGCAGTTCCACAAAAAACATCCACTGACCATTCTATTAACCACATCACTATATGCGGCATTTTTTTCATCAAGGTACTACCGACACCGTAAACGCAAAGAACATAACTTTTTGTTCAAATTAGGCACTTGGCACCTCAGGGTATTAACGAATGCTTTTCATTCACGACGTTTATTTATCAACACTCTTTATTGTTCCTATTACAGCTATTAGCATTTCCATTGTTTGCGCAATTTCCTTTTATCCTAATTGATCCGAGAACATGTTTTCTCAGCGGCAATCTGCACTCAACACAATATAAACCGTTTCGCCACCGACCATTGACCGATTTAGCTTGTTGTTCCAATTCAGACCATGTGAGTTGGGTTGGCAATACAATAGTGCGAGTGGAAAATAGACAGAACATTATCTCTACTGCTAGGTCGATGCGCATTTTTTCAAATCCCCCCAAATATCTCTGTTGGCCTGACTCGTCGTTTTTTTAAAGTGCACCTAATGTTTATTTTGTTATCATCAATATCGATTCTACATTAAGTTTTGAGTACTTATGTGAAGAAAGTTTTGATTTACAGAGAATGCTCTATGTTATACGCTTGTTTGAAATCGTGAAAATGTGATATTTCCTGACGCATGACCGTCATCTCATTAATGCATTATTCTCCATGGCATCTTTCTATCACAACAACATCGATTTATAGAGAATATACACTGTTTGCGAGTTGTTAGTAAAGAAAAAAGTCATTTTAGTCAACATGTTAAGTATTTATTCAAATTATTGCAAAGTCGAATTAATTATATGACGTCTACCCGGGGATCGACCCAGGCTTTTACTTACTTCAAACAAGCGTAGAACATAGAGTATTCTCTGTAAACCAAAACTTTCTTCATATGCACAGAAGTACTCAAAACAAAATAAACGTTAGGTGCACTTTAAAGTGTCACTACCATCAAATGTTCATATAGCGATGTTTTGGCGTATTGTTAAGGTGGCTCGCCTGGATTTTCCAGGGACGCACCATACTCATTTTGAATGGCTGATACTCCACTGTCAGAGCTCGGGCGGGCTAGCTACTTCACCCATTTACTAGAAATAGAATAAACTTTCAAAGAATGTAAGTTTGTTTGACATCGATGTTACCATAGCAACACAGCGTTGACGTCATGTATTTTACATATCATCAATTTTCTCGAAATTTAGACCTCAATTTTTAAAACGACCTAGTGTTCCTTGTAGTCTAGATGTAGGCCTTCAAGACTGCAAAGTTTAAAAAAAATGTATGAGAGCGTTTTCGAAACAAATTGGGTTGAATATTTTCGTTTAAAAAATAAACAATTCGCCTTAATTCCTGTTTAGTCGTCGAGAACTTTGTTTTCCGGACGATTCAAGCGATGGTTTTAGCATATGTTATACCTGTGGCATAGGACTACTTTCCATGAAAATTTCATTCCATTTGCTTTATTCAATTTCATGGAATCATAAGTAATGTCATAAATATGCTCATTTTACTCAAAATAGTAATGTATTTGCTAAGGAAGCTGTAATTCGAAAACTAGTCGATAAATCTTTTTTTTACATCTTTTCACCTGAAATGCAAAATGTACTACCTAAGCCCTGAAAATTTCATGAGCATTGAATCATTTTAAGGGCGCGGAATAAAAACAAAAACATAGGGAACTTTTACATTCATACACGCAAGCTTCATTGCTGTATCATATTGTTGATAGCTTGTGTCTTTCCGAAATTTCTCTTTTCTCTTAATTCTACATACTCGTGTGCTTTTGAACTAACAAGTTAACCATACACGCTTGCTACGCTTCGCTACTGCCGGAACGCTCGTACAAATTCTCCCTGGTACAACGACATGCAAGTATCATAGTCATGCTGCCAGTTGTAACGCTGTTTAGAGCAGATGTCTACAAAAATCAAACAAAATCGAAAATCTGCGGCAAAAGTCGAAAAATACAATTCGCTCTCCTTTTGCATATACGTAGCCCTTAGTCTGAATACAAACGCTGTGTAGTTTGTTTCGTGAAATATTTATTTATTTCCGAGAAAAACGAAAAAATTCCATTGAGCTCCAGACACAATTCCGGAAGGCCCGCGTCAGCGATGAAAATCGGCCGTGTTCGCTCGATTCGCGTGTCAAAACTATTGAACCGAGAATTCTTGTAATACTACCAGCTTATTATATGACTCTTCCTTGTTCGCTCAGAGGAATTTCATAAACCTTTGATTATTTTAAGACTTCGATGGAAGTCGAGAGCAAAGTACCCTGTTTTGTTATGACAATCGGTAAGTCCAAAAGGACTGTGATTTTAACCATGTGCCACAACTCCAAATTCCATAAGATGATGGATATTAACTATGAAGGAAAAGGTATTTCTAGGTATAGAAAGTTTTCTTTGGGCAAATTAATTCGCGCTCCTCAGAAATTTTCTCAATGTAGCACTCCGAAAACATAAAATCACGCCATCTTGTGATTGTGTGACCAAAGCCAAAGTGTCATTAAAAGCTTGCAGTTGAAGTAAAAACCTTACATATATGTCACATTGGTAGAAAACAACATAAATCTGCTAACCTATCCTCGGTTATGATATTCTGTATGGTCGATAATATTCTTTCATCATATTCTTTGCCGTTCGACTAGGCTAGGGTCAGGTGGAACTTCTCGAAACGAGCGACAGAATTGGCCTACACAACAATACAAAATACCATAACCTTTAGAAAGTGCAGTATAAAAAACAATAGAAGTATGTATTATGGGTGCAACCAGGCTCCGTGCTACTCAGTAATTGCTAGCGCAGATCAAAAGGTCAGTAGCCTCCTAAAGCAGACCCCCGCGGCGACTTCCGTTTCACTTCCCCGCCACGCGGCTAGGAGAATGGAGAATGGTAACGCAATCGATGCGCAGCATCGGCTGCCGGAAGGCAGGAATGCTCCCCGTGATGTTTTTTTAGTATTCTCAATTATACACTATGAGTTCACTATATTATTGTTCTGTTCACGCTACTCCAGTAAAGGCACGACACAAGTGGTTCCGCCCATAAAGCTGATCCCTCAAGTTTATCAAATGGGATGAGGACATCGTAGGACAGCAATGGCATGCCATGTTTTTGATAGCGCAGTTGTTGTAATTTTTGTTCTTTGTTCTTCCTTTTTTGGGGAAGTCTGCTGGACAACGTTTTCTCTTTGTTATAAATGGGTGGTATTTAAAGTTGTTTCTTGTTGACAACTCTGGCTTGTTGTAATTTCATAATTACCGCTATCTCGCATATATACACTTTTGTACATTCTGATTCAGAAGAAGAACAAACCTAATAATCCTAAGTTATTTATTTATACCCAATGTACCTGCTAAAGATCAAGGGGAAAAAACGTTTTGTTATATACTCAGTTAGTCAATAGTCAACCAGTGTACCTTGTGATTATTGGGCTTTTTCTCTTGGGAGTCCAAGTTTGATAAAACTAAATCGAAAGAAAACGGAGTAGCAATAAAATCTAAAAATTATATCTATATTGATCTATTCGCACATTTATCTGTCCGCATGGCAACGCACGCTCTTGTCTCGGCAATATGCAAATTAGATCACAAAGTTCCATGTCAATACATGATGGTAAGCTCTGAAACGGCACTTATTTATCATGGTTTTAGTGGATGCTTGCAAAGCAATTGATATCATCGACACAAAGAGCACCAGGATACATGAGAAACACCTAAGTAATGGAGCTGTTTTGATCGTTCAATTCAACTTACGACCGTTTGCCATGCGGCAGACTTGTGGTACATCAAGAACGGCAACGAATATGTCTAAAATTATGTTGTTTTCTACCAATGTGACATATATGTAAGGTGTTTACTTCTGAACCACATGCTTTTTATAATTTATGACACTTTGCATTTGGTCACACAATCACAAGATGGCGTGATTTTATATTTTCGGAGTGCTACATTGAGAACATTCCTGAGGAGCGCGAATTAATTTGCCAAAAGAAAACTTTCTATACCTTGAAATACCTTTTCCTTCATAGTTAATATCCATCATCTTATGGAATTCGGAGTTGTGGCACATGGTTAAAATCACAGTCCTTTTGGACTTACCGATTGTCATAACAAAACAGGGTACTTTGCTCTCGACTTCCGTCGAAGTCTTAAAATAATCAAAGGTTTATGAAATTCCTCTGAGCGAACAAGGAAGAGTAATATAATAAGCTGGTAGTATTACAAGAATTCTCGGTTCAATAGTTTTGACACGCGAATCGAGCGAACACGGTCGATTTTCATCGCTGACTGGCCTCCCGGAATTGTGTCTGGAGCTCAATGGGAGTTTTTCATTTTTCTCGGAAATAAATAAATATTTCACGAAACAAACTACACAGCGTTTGTATTCTGACTAAGGGCTACCTATATGCAAAAGGAGAGCGAATTCTATTTTTCGACTTTTGCCGCACTATGTTTGATTTTTGTAGACATTCGCTCTTAAAGTATAACTTATAATATTTATTTACAACACGTTTTATAATATCACTAATACAAAATCTCGTTTTTAATTAATATTTAGAAAATGTGGTACCGGTCTAGACGTCACGGGCACTTTTTCCCGATCTGGTTACTAAAAACACACTTATTCAACATTATCACCCGCACTGCCTAGCTTCATGGTTTAACTAATTTGCATGTCATTGTACTAAGAACAGAATTTGCACGGGCGTCCCAGGAACTTGTTAGTTCAAAAGCACACAAGTATGTAGAATCTAGACAAAAGAGAAATTTCGGAAAGACACAAGCTATTAACAAAATGATACAGCAATGAAGCTCGCGTGGTGAATGTAAAAGTTCCCTATGTTTTTGTTTTTATTTCGCGCCCTTAAAATGATTCAATGCTCATGAAAGTTACAGGGCCAGGGTAGTACATTTTGTATTTCAGGTGAAAAGATTTAACAAAATAAAATGAGCATATTTATGACATTACCTATGATTCCATAAACCGAAATCGAATAAAGCAAATGGAATTAACTTTTCATGGAAAGTAGTCCTATGCCATAGGTATGACATATGCTAAAACCATCGCTTGAATCGGTCCGGAAAATACAGTTCTCGACGACTAAACAGGAATTAAGGCGAATTGTTTATTTTTTAAATGAAAATATTCAACCCATCTTTTTTCGAAAACGCTCTCATACAATTTTTTTAAACTTTGCAGTCTCGAAGGTCTACATTTAGACTACAGGGACACTAGGTCGTTTTAAAAGTTTAGGTCTAGATCAACCTCGTCCCCAGGGTCTTCTCGGTCAGATCCAAGATGGCGGCTACTCAGAGAGAAGACCCTGGTAAACACTGAACTGTCACGTATTCTGATTGGCTCTTCGATTATGACGCAAGGGTTGTTCTAACAATGCTTTTTATTGGCCAAACGGACTGAGTCCAGAGAGATGAACTTGTATATAGTTTAGATTGCTCCAATTTGATCAATAAAAGGATTTTAAATAACCTTAAAACACGTTGTGTAGATAGAGCAATAGATGAAGTGCATTACTGGGTAGTTTTCTGGTAAGGTTCATCAGTGGGAAAGCCAGGAGAAGCCGTTAAACCTGAACATGTGCTATCGATCGCTTCGCTTCAACGCTAACGGTAAATGAACGGCTTTTTAGGATTCTCTTCTAGCTTAGATACATCCTGGTAGCTTTGTGATACCTTTCCACTGGTTCTTTATCCAAGTAAACTCCATTTCGAGCCATTTAGTAGACCTGTTTTCACTGTATCGTTCGCCGCGTGGAAATACCGTTAATCGCTTCTCGCTCACTCCGGATTGGGATACCTATGGTTTGTACACGTCATGAACTATTCCCATATTTAGCTTGGCCGCCATCTTAGATCGCCAAATCACGTGACAAAATACTCCCAAAATCTGGGAGTATTTGATCACGTGATCCAGCCTTTACCAGGATCTTCTCTCTGAGTAGCCGCCATCTTGGATCTGACCGAGAAGACCCTGAGGACGAGGTTGGGTCTAGATTTCGAGAAAATTGATGATATGTAAAATACATGACGTCAAAGCTGTGTTGCTATGGTAACACCGATGTCAAACAAACTTACATTTTTTGAAAGTTTATTCTATTTATAGTAAATGGTGAAGTGGCTAGCCCGACCGAGCTCTTACAGTGGAGTATCAGCCGTTCAAAGTGGGTATGGTGCGTCCCTGGAAAATCCAGGCGAGCCACCTTAAAGTAAAGTAGCTATGATTTTTTGGGTCCAAACCGTTTTGCGATATCACGACGGGTATTTTTTGGAGTCCGAATCTTGAGTTTTTACTGATGTCTGCCGTTACGCGAACCCGTTTCTGGTCAGAATACCTATAACTTTAGAGCTAATATTCAGCGGAAGCGACGTCATTTTACTCAACTCAACAACATGTGTGGCTACTTTTCACACAAATTTTCGTGCAAACTTATAAGCAAAGTACAATTGTTTACTATTTTTCCACAAAGGAAAGAAAAGAACGAAGTTTTGAAAATAAATATTCAAAAATTTGGAAATAAATAAAGAGCGACGTGTTGAGAAAATGACGTCACGACAGCAAACCGCTGGATGAAAATCACGAAATATTTGGAACACACTTCAGTAATGGCAGACATTGGCGGTAAAGACCACATGTAACCCAACAAATCACTAACCCCAATAAGTCGTTACGTTTCTGCGCCTGCGCGCATCCACGAGTTAAAAAGGGAAGCAAATCTTTAGAAAAGCTCCATCATAAAAATGTAATCAAACTTATAGGCACTCTAAAGAACAGAAAAGGTTAGTATACGTTTGCTTTTTCTTTGCTTTTTTAGTATGAAACCCAGTTGTCCACCAGCCGTTTGATATTGGGTTCTAGGTGCTGTGGTTGGTGTAGGAGGTAGAGAATGGGTTCTTGCAGCGGTGACGGATTTCAGGACTGGTGTAGCTCTTTTTTTATCTTTTCGCATGAGAAAACGTGGCATGCTGATTTCGGCTAGAGAATCTGTGAAACTCTTTCACCAAGTGGGGTTACCATTTTTCCTTGATTGTAGCTCAGGTTATTTATATTAGTGATAATGTTGGACCCTCCGATCACCTGATTCATATTATCGATAGCCACTTGTCCTTGATTATCCCACTTCACCTTGTCAGGATTAGCTTTGAGGCAACAGATTCAAGAATATCACTTTCGGTCATGATTGCATGGACCCGAATATTGGATACCTTGCTGATTATTATAAATGCAACCAAGGATTCAGTCTTGTCTCTTTCGGAGAATCCTACTCCTTATTATGGATTTTTAACGTAGGGATGTATCAAGTTAAGATAAGATAAAATATGATCAACTTTATTTATCCATGCTTACTTAATTCAACATATATAAAGCTGGTTTCCAGTTGACAGTTCTTGAATATCAAATAAAGAAGGTTTGTTTAACTGATTGTCTTCTATTATGTTTATGAATACTTGTTATGGAAGTGAACATATTAACAAAATTGTCATTTATGATAAATATCATGCATAAATAGACTAGTGTGTAGAGTGTGAATGTCTTTAAGTGTTAGAAGGTTTAAGTCATAATGAAAAAGAGGTTGGCTATAAGCATTCCAAGGTTGATTTAGTAGAGTACGTATGGCTTATTATTGCAATATCACAAGTGGTTTAATAATAGAAGAGATAAAGGATATTTACCGAGCCGCTTTACCACATTGCAGGTGAATAGCCAGCAGCAAACAGTTATTTTATTTTCTGTCAAATCATAGTTAATAGAGTGGAATGGTTATGAAACCCAGCGACCTTCTTTGTTATATGTCTTTGTTAGCTTTTTTCAACCGTAACCCTGCACAAAACACAATAGAAATTCCAATGTGTTAATCAATCAGCCAATAGAAACGTGTGAGTTCAGTCGTTCAGGGGACGCTAATGAACTATGACCCTGCACAATCTTTTGTCTTGCCCCCTTCCAACATATATCGCAGCGCCTTTGTTAGCCCCTTTGAAGTTTGCCGGGTTTCATAACCATTCCACTCTATTAACTATGGTCAAATGGACAAAAACTAGCGCGAGGTGATCACTGCTTCGCTCGGAGGTGAATATGAAATCATATTCACTGTTTGAGCTAGTAGCCAATCAGAGGGCGCGAAAAGTTATATTCGCTAGTGTGGTATATACTAATCTATGATATTTATGGTCTCCAAGACAGATGCTTATCAATTATAACACCTAGGTATTTGGTAATGACTTAGTAAACCTTTTTGCCATGGATGCAAAATGATTAAACACATTAAGAGACAATTTATTGCTCAACAATCATACTTTTAACTGTACCTCGGAGTTCGGTATTAGGCCCAATGCTTTATTTGCTATTTACCTCTCCTCTTGGGGATATTGTCAGGCATCATGGTATGCTTTTTCATTTTTATGCTGATGATATGCAAGTTTATTTGCCCTTCAAGCATTATCAGGACGGCTCTTGAAAAGTTTTTATTATTAAACGGCGCGGCTGGTTTTAAAGTCAGTTTTAACACAGACGACAGTTCTTGAAAGTCGTAATAAACATGCAGACAGACGGTGTTATCAATGTGTGAAATCAAAGTAAAGTTTTGCCGATTACTAGCAGGAGACCAAGTCAAGTCTAACTCGAAAGAAACATCGGCTTTACTATCTTGCCAAATCGTCTAATTCCCAAGCTGCTTGGAGGAATTATCGACAACACCGTAAGTTCACTTCCCAAGCGATAAATAAGGCTCGGAATGACTATGTTTCACAGCTCTTAGATAGTAACCGAAATTCCAATCCTAATAAATTCTGGAGTTATATCAAGTCTAAAAGACAAGACTCCATTGGCGTCCCTGCTTTGAAAGTTGAGAACCAATCAATCACGGACAGTAAAGCAAAGGCTAATGCTCTAAATAGGTACTTCCAGTCAATTGTTGCCATTGACAACAATACTAGCTGCCTGCCTTCCCTGGGCCCAAGTAGCATTCCTTCTCTTGGCAAGATCACAGTCACTGCAGCAGGTATTGCAAAGCTTATTGATAAACAGAATCCAAATAAAGCCTCTGGTCCAGACAAAATCCCTATCCGTTTACTTAAACTTGCCTCCCATCAATCTGCTCTCATTCTGCAAGTCATCTTTCAACAGTCATTGGACTATGGCACTATCCCAGCCGACTGGAAGCATGCATTTGTATAACACCAATCCATAAGAAAGCATCTAGGTCTGACCCAGAAAATTATAGGCCTATCTCTCTTACATGCATCTCATGTAAGTTACTCGAACATATCCTAACAAGCCAGATTATGAAGCACCTTGATGAACACAACTTGTTATCTCCCTTCCAACATGGTTTCTGACAGCGCCACTCCTGTGAATCACAACTAATTATTACTACATATGACTTAGCATATGCTCTGGACAAGCGTAAACAGACTGATCTAATCTTTCTCGACTTTTCAAAAGCCTTTGACTCAAGCTCCCACCAACGTCTATTTCTTAAACTGGATCATTACGGCGTAAGGGGACAAACTCTGTCATGGTTAAAGGACTTCCTAACAGGAATAACTCAATCGACTGTAGTGGACGGTGAATTCTCAATTCCTTGTAATGTTACATCTGGTGTTCCTCACAGGTCAGTATTAGGACCACTCCTGTTCCTGCTCTTCATCGACGACCTGCCAAATGGCATAACTTCAATGATTCGTCTATTCGCTGATGACTGTGCACTCTATCTGCAATTAGTGTCTCCAGACTCCTGCTCCCAACTGCAAGCTGACCTTGACAAACTGACTTCTTGGTCTTCCACTTGGTCTCTCAAGTTCAACCCTTCCAAGTGTCGCGTGCTCTACGTGTCTAACAAGAAACGCCCATCCAAATTTATTTACCATCTGTACGGACACTGCACCCCCTTGAAGAAACTTCGGTGCATCCTTATCTAGGCGTACATATTTCTACTGATTTACGCTGGAACTCGCACATTGACTTTATATCAAAGAAGGGCTCACGTAATTTAAGTCTTCTCAGGCGCAATTTATATAATTGCTCACCTGAGGTCAAAGCTAGTGTGCCTACCTAAGTATTGCAGGATCTGCCCTCAATTATGCTAGTTCCGTCTGGGACCCATTCACTCTCCGAAACATAAACAAGCTCGAAATGATCCAGAGGCGTGCAGCTCGGTTTACCCGTAATAGGTACTCACGCCTGGAGAGTGTGTCGGCAATGTTGCATAGCTTAAATTGGCCTAGCTTAGCCACCTCAAGAAAGTGTAATAGACTGATTAAAATGTATAAGATCCTAAATGGTCATATTGCCATCGACGCTAAAGATTATGTATCTTTTTCACAAACTTTGACCAGACGTAAACACAACTTTAAATTGAATGTCTTCTCGCCATCTGTAAACTGTTTCAAGTATTCTTTTTTCCCACGTACCGTTCCTGAATGGAATGACTTGCCTACACTGTTATTTTCAGGAAGTTATTGCAACTCCAAAAAGGGAGTAAAAAAAGGGTACAGGACAACCCTCTTTTTAGAGTCATTTTAACTCCAGTATTTTAAACTCCTTTATGGAGTTAAATCAGCTCACCCATAAGGGGTGAAATTAACTCTTGATGTGGAGTAAAACAAAAAACATTTTACTTACTATATGCAAAACAAGGAATCTGATGTACAAATTACATTCATAATTTATTGTTCTTTTGAGATATGTACACTTCAATTTACATAAATGTTTATGTTTTCTACATGAATGACTTCCAGCACTTTGTATGAATAAAACAGCAAGTAGGAAGAATAAAACTTAAACATTGGAGTGAAAAAACTAATTTAATTTTTACACTCATTGTATCCTTACACCATGATCAAGAAGTGTTTCAAGTGTTATTATATCTGGATAATGCAATCTGCTAAAAAAATAGACAAACTTACATTTATGCGCCCAGCATTTATTTGAGACCAAAATGCTTATTGAAAACCCAGCCTTATTGAATGAAGCATTGTCAATATACCATTTTATATGAACCAGTTTCATTTCTACTGCTTACTTCCCATATAATATTATAGACAGTCTCCTTCACAGCCAGTCCTAGGGTCATCACACAAGCACTAGCCCTACTAATGGCTGCTTACACCAGCCAGACATTCCATTCCTGATTGTTTGTATAAGCCAATCAAGACCGTTATAACATAACATTGGTTGAACAGCAACGGTTTGCTTATACATGTATCAACACTTTCAAGCTCATCAGTACAGTGTCAAAACGAACAATTTCTTCTAAACTCTATCTGTTTTCTAGAGAAAAACTTAGAACAGAATATATACAAAACTATTTGATCCGATTTCATATAAAATGTAGCCTCTAATGTTTTGATTTCCTGGATTTCCCAATTGTTTTTTTTGATTTTGAGAACTGAATTCTGATTCGCCATGCAGTTGGAATGGTATGTCTGGCTGGTGTAAGCAGCCGTTAGTGGGGCTAGCATTTGCGTAACAACCCTAAGAATGGCTGCGAAGGAGACTATGGAAAGAAGCGACTGACTAAATTATGTTCCTGGTTTTCAAAGGCCTACAAAAATGAGTGGTAAAGAAAATATGAAAAAAAATGTTCATGTTTAAAAAATACTGCATGAGTCCCAAATAAATGGCAGGTTCAAATAAATGCCAGGGCCCAGTTGTTCAAAGGTTGAACAACTTTATCCACTGGATAAATCCTTATCCAGTGGATATTAAGTATTAACCAAAGTAGCTTATTTTATCCACTGGATAACAATTTATTCAGTGGATAAAGTTAACAATGATCCATCCTTTGAACAACTGGACCCTGGTCCAGAGTCAAATTTTATGAATAAATGCCAGGGGCTTATATTTGAGGAAATACAACTAACATGAACATGTACTGCAATACATTTTAGTCATGTAACCTCTGCAGTAATTCAAGTAACTCTGTATTTTCTCAAACAAATACCCAGGCTTTATTTCAAATTTAGCCATAAAAATAATAATAATATGACAATATTTTTGTTGTTAAACCCAAAGTTCCAGTATAAATAGGTTAGCCCCTCCTCTTTTCGCGCATGGCGAGCTGGAAATAACAAAATTCAAATTGATGAGCAGTGAAGAAAGCAAGGGAGCATATCAGCTTCTCCTTTGAAATGCTAGATTTTTAATGTTTCAAATTAAACAAGCCATAAAAAAGTGACCATAGGGAAGATAGTTGTCCATTTATGACTTCCAATGGTATTTTATTGCTGTTTGCGAACTTTAATTTGTAGCCCTTACTCTGAAGTTAAACATTTGTTCATTTGAATTTCACGCGTTAAGCAATCAGTAGGGAGCACTCAAGCGGAGCATCACGCAGATGTTCACTTAACCTGATTTTCAGACGGTCGAGGTCGTCCGCTCACTTCCTCCCACCTGATGGACTTTGGCAGAAACCGTGTTCCTGACATCATTTCATTTCCACCAATCAGAGTGAAGGTTTCATTTTTAGAGAACTGAGGTATGCATAGAATGTCCAGTGCAGCCTGCATGAAGGTGAAGCCAAATGGCGGACGATACAAACGGACTTGATATGGCTTTGGAGAAAGCGTGCGAAACTTTCGACATTTCTGAATTATTTCCCGAACAGAGAAAGGCATTATTATACTTCGTAATTAATTCGTTTACCGGAAGGACCTTTGCTACCACAGCTGCATCTATAAGGCAATGACCGACTAAGTCGAGAATCGGGAGAGGAGAAATTATGTAGTCTTCTACAGATCGTCAGAATCACGGCTCTTTCATGTACTGCAGAATATGTTCTACAGCTTCAAACTTATAGAAACAGAACGTGGAAAAACATGTTGTCCTCAGACGTGTACCGGAAAAATCTGATAGGAAGCGCTATCGATATCGCGATGTTTATGAATCTACTAGCTACAGGCTTTGGAAAATCATTAACTTCCTCGACCGCTTTGTATGCCGTATTAAAATGTAATGTCTCCTAGAATGTTGGCATTTAGAAGACCAAATATTTCACGAAATGTAATGATTTTTTTACAGCAGTGAACACACATACTGAGTGTCATGGTAATAGTTTCACGACATTTGGTCAATTATTTATGTTTGTATAAATCTTTACACACTTTATTTTGACAATTTTGCGGTCCTAAAAGCTGAAATTTCTTAGCTTTTTCGCCGTAAGACGACGAAATCTTTCATGGAATGGCATGACATTTTTACAGGAATGAACACATATAGTGAATATGTCATGGTAAAAGTTGGATGACATTTGCCTAAATATTTATGTTATCAGAATTTTGAACAGTCTTGATTTTGACAAATTGTAAAGTACAACAAATTCGATAGTTAGACCATGCGCTTGAAATACTGTACGAAAAATCCTATTTAAAAAGTTGCTGCTGCCCAAAAAAAGATAGGGCACAACTGCAGAATACCCCCTCCCAGATGTGTGTTACGGGTAACAAGATACGCGTATCAGGCGTATCACTCGGTATAATTGTACATCGGGATTTTTTCAGTTTCAATTTGAATAGAATTTACATTGTTTACGTAAGAATAATAACAAGATATGCGTACGGGCTAGACTGCAGAATACCCTACCACGTAATCTACCTTACACGTTGACAGTCAACGCGTCGATGCGTTGACGCGTTGTCACGGTCAAACATATAAATGAAATTGAAAATGAAATGAAATAATGAAATAAAATTGTAAATTGACATAACGTCCATTATCAATCTTGCTATTATCTCTATATATTACTACCTTCGTTCTCCAATCAACCGCAGTCTACTCGTTGACGCGATGACGCGTTGACATGAATAGTGTTCTCTATATATTACTACCTTCGTTCTACAACCAACCGCAGTCTAGTCGTTGACGCGTTGACATGAATAACGTGTTCTCTATATGTTAATCAACTGCAGTCTACTCGTTGACGCGATGACGCGTTGACATGAATAAAGTGTTCTCTATATATTACTACCTTCGTTCTACAAGCAACCGCAGTCTACTCGTTGACGCGATGACGCGTTGACATGAATAGTGTTCTCTATATATTACTACCTTCGTTCTATAATCAACCGCAGTCTACTCGTTGACACGTTGACATGAATAAAGTGTTCTCTATATATTACTACCTTCGTTCTACAAGCAACCGCAGTCTACTCGTTGACACGATGACGCGTTGACATGAATAAAGTCTACTTGCTGTGGTAGGGTATTCTGCAGTCGTTCCGAGGAATCGCTCACTTAATTAATTCATGAAATGACCATATAAACTAACATAAATTAGCAGTGGTTTTAAAATGTACAAATTTGAGAGCAATTGAGCAACGATGGCTGTTTAGTGTAGTGGTTGCGAGGTTTGCCTTACGAGTAGGCGGGAGCAGGGTTCGAGTTCCAGAAAATCTCTTTTTTTTTTTTACATCACTATTTTCTTGAGAGGTTTTTCTTGAGAACCCTAGCTCTAGGTGGGTAAGATCTTGTTTACTGACCGGTTAGGTTTTTTTTATTTTTCAGGGTAAGATTTTAGTTTATATAGTCATTTCAGGAGTACCTGTATCAGGGGTAGCAGGCGTATCAGGTGCATCAGGTGCATCAGACGTATCAGACGTATCAGGTGTATCAGGTGTATCATGTTTATCACTCGTATCATGTGTATAACTCGTATCAGGACTACCTGTATCAGGTGTATCAGACGTATCAAGCGTATCAGGTGTATCAGACGTATCAGGTGTATCAGACGTATCATGTTTATCACTCGTATCATGTGTATCACTCGTATCAGGAGTACCTGTATCAGGGGTATCAGACGTATCAAGCGTATCAGACGTATCACGTGTATCAGACGTGTCACGGGTGTCGCGTTTATCGGTGTCAGGGGTGTCACGTTTATCAGACGTGTCAGGGGTGTCCCGGGTGTCAGACGTGTCAGGGGTATCAGTATCATTGGTTGTGAGATTCGTTATTCGGAGGGGTATTCTGCAGTTACTCCAAAGATAGCCGCTCAAACAGGATATGGTTAGGATTAGTTCTGAGAAATCGACATAAGTTTGAAGCTGTAAAACATAAGAATATTCTGCAGTGCAGGAAAATGCGTGATTCTGGCGAGTTGACTACTTTTTGTTACATAATTTTTGATTCTCTACCTGGTCGTCGCCTATAGATGCAGCTGTGATGGCCAAGGTCTTTCCGGGAAACGAGGGGTAATATTGCCTTTCGCTGTTCGGGAAATAATTCAGAAATGCCGAAAGTTTCGCACGCTTTCTCCGAAGCCATATCAAGTCCGTTTGTATCGTCCACCATTTGGCTTGTCCTTCATGCAGGCTCCACTGGACATTCCACGTATACCTCAGTTCTCTAAAAATAAAACCTTTGCTCTGATTGGTCGAAATGAAATGATGTCAGGAACACGGTTTCTGCCAAAGTCCATCAGACGGGGAGGTGGAAAGAAAGTGAGCGGACGACCTCGACCGTCAGGCTAATGTTCACTCCACAAAGGCTGATTGACAACTGAAGGGTGACAAAGCCCTGGGCTCCCCTTTTTATACCGGAACTTCGTATTTAAGGGCCTCATTTCTGAAATCCTCACTGGCTCAGGGAACCAGTAAAATTAAATATTAAATTCACACATGTTTTTGAAAGTTAATACAAAATTGTTCAAGTCATGCAGTGATCAGAGCTATTGTATCAAAATTAATGAAAATTAATGAAAGTGAAATTAATCCTTAAAGGGAATCTTGGCTGAAAAACAATGTTTGCTCTCAAATGATTGTTATACATGCCTACCATACAAGTCTGTTTCTGTGTTTGTCTCCAATAAATTGTACACTAGATGTCATTTATGCACCGATTTTCCTGTCAATAACACTCATTTGAATTTGCTGTATGCTGCCATCTTGGATTTTATGATGTCACAGTGTTGCCCCAATTGTCAGAAAACAATAGTGGCAACACTGTGACAGCATGATCCAAGTTGGCGGGGTGCAGGATATTCAAATGAGTTTTATCGACAGGAGGATTGGTGCATAAATGACATCTACATGTAGTGTACAATTTGCTGGAGACAGACAGCAATGTATTTAGGCATCTACAAACACACACTTGAGAACAAACATTGTTTGTCAGCCAAGGTTAACTTTAATAATTATTTTACGAGGACCCATGCTATTACTTGTTAAAGGGATACCCCAGTGAAAAACACATTTGCGTTCAAAAGCATCTTTCAGATTTGTTCATAAAATGTATTAAAATTTGATAAACCTTTTTCAGAGTTGAGAATGAACCCCTCAAAGTTGGACCTGTGAAGACCTGGGCGCCACCATCTTGTTGACATATAATTCATATGACGTTTTTTACGTCACTTCGTCCCACCGGAGTCTTGCGGCTAACTTGTAGCGACTTGGTTTCTTTGTAGAATTTTCACACGCTCGGAATTAGAGTAGATTTTCATCGATATGGCAGAGCAATTTCGTACTAGAACAAAAACATAATGAAGACAATATTGTGAGAGAAGTTCAGAAGACTGGCAGGACGAGGAAAAGCGTGTGGAAGACGAAAATATCAGACGAACAACAAAAGGTGACTACCGAGCTAGTGCAAAACTGGTGTTGTGCAATGATGTAAAGATTCGCTGTGTGCTTTTTTGGTATGGAACTTGTCAGCCTTAAACACAAGACTAAAGGTAGATTTTGACAATATTGAAAGCGGCATAGCAATCAGGGTGTTGCAAGCCACAATTTTTAATTTCGTTTACCTAACTGATGTGCTGTAAACAGCGCGCACCAAGTTCCACCACAAACATGTCGGGCTTGATCGCGCCAATGCTTATTTTTGCAAGAAAATTGCTCCGAGTGTCTCGTTCTTGTGTCATTGCCTATATTCTGTTATGTTGGGCTAGTTATGATCGGTTTTACAGGGAGGTTTTAACTTTTCAGGTGTTTCGTTTCAGCTGCACAAAGCCATGCAGATCAAACCGGATAACTCATAAATGATATAGCTCCAATAATACATAATTTTCGAAAGCAATGCCAATATCAATATTGTCATAATCTACCTTAGTCTTGCGTTTAAGGCTGACAAGTTCGGATCAAGTGTAGTTTACGACTCCAGTTGAACATTATTTTCCAATTGAGAATCACTAGAAAATCAAACACTTTAGAACGACAAAATCCCCAAATGTTGACAGTTAGGGGATGGCAAGTTCTATACAAAAACACACAGCAAATCTTTACATCGTAGCACAACACCAGTGTAGCACTAGCTCGGTAGTCGCCTTTTGTTGTTCGTCTGATATTCTCGCCTTCCACAAGCTTTTCTTCGTCCTACCAGTCTTCTGAACTTCTCTCATGATATCGTCTTCATAATATTTTTGTTCTATTACAAAATTGCTCTGCCATATCAATTAAAATCTACTCTAATTTCCGATCGTGTGAAAATTATACAAGGAAAACAAGTCCCTACAAGTTAATCACAAGACTCCGGTGGGACGAAGTGACATACAAAACGTCATAGGAATTAATGTCAACAAGATGGCAGTGCCCAGGTCTTTGCAAAGCCAACTTTGAGGGGCTCGTTATCAACTCTGATTTTTTAAAATCAAATTTGAATACATTTTCTGAACAAAGTACATCTGAAAGATGCTTTTGAGCCCAAATATGTTTTTCACTTGGTATCCCTTAAAGAAATGATATGTGTAAAAAGTATGATAAATTCCATTGTTCTGCAGTATTGAGCCTCCCTCACATGGAATTTGTCTTTGTTTTAGACTACAAAAACACTGGATGATATTTATGAACATTCTGAAATAGAAGTAGTAGAAAGTCTTAGTTTCATCCCAAATTTATGGACAAGTTCTCTTCCAATTACATGTAATACTAGGAACAGCCAAAAGCAACAGCTACGAAACAGGATAGGCATGATTGACAACATTCCAAACCGCAGTGAAAAGACTAGTTTATGTTTTTATAAGTCTTATCTGTGGTCTTCTCCCATGTGTACTCAGCAAACCAGCAATACTGTTGCTACATGTAAGTGCATTCCATACTGTACACATATGCCTACCAGTCCTGATCTCTCTTCGCTTTTCTGGCATACATATATGCTGAAAAAAGGAAGAGCGCAACTGTTAGCAGTGCTTTAGCCACTTAATTTACATTATTTTGATAAATAATTTTAATTTTATTTTCGAGTTCTTTGTGTTGCCACTGGAAGCCCCACTAACAAAGAAAGTGTCTAACGCTAATTTAATTGAGAAATTAAAACAAAAATCCAAATTCTAAAGATTACACTGGTATCTTAGTCATGAAATGACCTGAAGATAAACACTTTTTCTAAATAAATAAATAATTACTAGCGAACAACTGATAGACAAATGTAAACAATTATGCAATATTAAGCTTCAACATACAGATTACACGTATATACAGTCTGTACATGTAGCTATTATAAATCAGGACTGAACATGAAGCCAAGAATATTTTAAATTATTTTGCAGGCCAACCGAAGTTCTCAAAGGAGTCCAGCCTACATAAATGCAGTCTTCAACATTCACCTATTCAGCCAAAAAAAACAGACCGTGCGAAAAACTACAGAGGTGCATGTTGACAGATAAAAATAACCTTGAATTTGTAACAGGACCTGGAACAACCATGGGGATGATCTAAGCCAGGACCCGGCTAAACCACAGATTGAATTGGAATTTAGCGTGTTGGTTTTTATGAAGGGAGAAAAAATGGAGCAAAGGCAAAATACCAACAAACTCAACTCACAAATGGTGCTGCAAAATGCCATCCCGAAAATATATGCATTCACCAAGACCAATGGCTGGTTTACAAATTCAAACTGTTGGCACTAAAGTGGGCCATAGAGTATTCAAATAAAAGTTTAGTTTACAAATCGGAGCAATTGCAGAATACCCCCTCCCCACTGAAGTATGTTAGGTGGAGATGCCAACATGCCAATGTGTTAGTCTATATATGGTTATCTCTCTAGAGAGATATGTCTGGGTGTTAACGAGTCTCTGCTCACGGTAGTAGAACGAAGCAACATGTATGATGTCAACGCATCAATGTTGGCGTCAACGCCTATGTACTTCTGGGGGGGGAGTATTCTGCAATCTAGCCTACAAATCCATTTGAAAACATCTTAGAACAACAGGTTCTGATTGAAAGATCATGCTGAATTTTGTTCTAAAATGTTAGATTAATTGCAAGTGATTTTTACTTGATCCTTGAGATACTGATTGTAGTCAAATGTATATTAAGTTTTAGGTAAATTAGGAATTACTTTAAAACTGATGAAAAAGGCTTACCGTCGTATCATCTTCGAACTGTTTTTAGTGTTTCGTTTTCCTCCACGGATACCAGCCCATAAATAGCCCAACCAGGGTCCACACGACGTCTTGATGAGTTCTTAGCTTGGTTCCAAAACTCTTTAAGTAGCTAACCTTCTGTAAATCCATTGAATTTATAGGAAAAGACAACTCACAAAGTGCTTCGTCGTGAAACCGTTGAAGTTCGTTTGCCCGCCGAAACCTGATATGCTCACGAACGTTGCCGCTGACCGATTTACAGTACTGTAGTTACCAGGCTCTTGTGTATCAGGAGGCACGGTTGTACTCGCGGAACAACCGCGGATCTGAACTTCCGGACATTTTTCATATCATTTAGTACTATAGTATTATTTTTCATTTATTAATGCGTAAGCAATTTACATGCTAACTTGCTCACAAAGTAGATACTATTTAAAGTGCCAATGAAATGAAAAACTGGATCCCGTTTTTATTTTATTTTATCAAATTCTAGGTTTCTCTTACTCATTTTGTACAAATAGAAATCAATATGGAGAGCGCGAACATATTTTTTTTTTCGTATCGAAGTCAGGCAGAATTGCCAAAATCTGCCGACAATTTTTATGCCGTTAAAGATACGGTAATCACATGCATGACGTCACAAGGTGTACTCATTTATATTCGTCCTCATAAATACTACGAAATAAGTGCATTTTGGCCAGTTTTCAATTTAAATATGTAACACTTCGAGAAACCTTGAAGATGGCCATTTTTTTTATAGAATCCTTGCAGTCGGCTTTGTGAATATAAATGAGTACACCTTATGACGTCACGCATGTGATTAGCATATCTTTAACAGCGTAAAAATTGTCGCCAGATTTTGGCAATTCCACTTGAATTCGATACGAAATAAAATTATGTTCGTGCTCTCCAAATTGATTTTTAATTGCACAACATCGCTAAGGGAAGTCTGTACTTAAATAAAATAAAATAAATAAAAACGGAATCGATTTTTTTCATTTCATTGGCACTTTAAAGGGATATCCGAGTGAAAAACACATTTGGGCTCAAAAGCATCTTTCAGATGTACCTTGTTCAGAAAATGTATTAAAATTTGATAAAACTTTTTCAGAGTTGAGAACTGGGCCCGCGAAGACCTGGTCGCCGCCATTTTGTTGAGATTAATTCCTGTGACGTTTTTTACCTCACTTCGTCCCACCGGAGTCTGGCTGCTAACTTGTAGCGACTTGTTTTCTTTGTAGAATTTTCACAGGCAACAACAACAACACTTTTATTTAGCACTAGGAATTACATATACAATGATAATTATGTCCATTACAGAATATAAGGTGCAGGCCACCTGCAATAACCATCAGGGGCTAGACGAGGCAGGTGGCTATTAAAATAGGAAGATACATTTGTGGTCAGGAAAAGTCTATGGTGCCAAACTAAGCAAGCAGGAAAACAAAAACTAGACAACTAACTAAACTCTATTATAACGACTAATAATACTAGTAAATGTAATATAAAGAAAAGAAAAGTTGAGTAGACCGTTATATGTATAGAAAAAAAAAGCATAAGCTAAATACCAACACAAAAGGAAATAAATAGAACCAGAGATCAGACTTTAATAGGTGTTAATTAGGTGAACCTTTAGTTTTCGTTTGAAAGAAAAGATATTTAAAGATTTAAGGGACTCATCGACAACATTCCATATTTTAGGTCCAGCAAATCTAATGTTGAACATACCATAATTAGTGCGGGCTGAAGGCAGAGTAAATGTAGATTTGGATGCAAGGCGTGTGTTCTAATGATGTTGACTCCTCACAGAAGTAAAAAAGTTACAGAAACTATCAGGAAGTTTGTCATGAGTGTACTGATGCATAAATACAGCAGTATATAAATGAACAATGTCAGAAAATTTAAGCAGATTGAGTTCTTTAAAAAGAGGAGAAGTATGTGCACGGAAGTCGGAGAAGGTAATTATGCGGATAGCTTTCTTTTGAAGGACTATCAGAGGGTTAAGATTGGTTTTGTAAGTATTACCCCATATTAAAACACCATAAGTTCAATAGGGGAAGATAATTGAATAGTAAACTTGAGTGAGTGTGCACGTGGAGACAACGTGCCGAAGCTTTGAAAGTAGACCGATACCTCTAGAAATATTTTTGGAGAGCTCATGAATATGATCCTTCCAGTTTAAATTGGCATCTATAATAACTCCAAGATATTTAATACTTTTCTTTTCTTCAATCACTTTGTCATTAATCCTAAGCTTTACTGAATAATTAACTTTTTTCTGAGAAGGATGAAAGATGGCAAAATTAGATTTATCAATATTTAGGGAGAGCTTGTTTGCACATAACCATTCATTCACACCACACAGTTTATTATTCAGATTAGCTTCTAGAGTTTGTAGGCTTCTGTGAGAACTAAATAAATTTGAGTAATCTGCAAACAGGTGAAAGTCAATATCAGTTGCAGAGTTATGGAAATCATTAATGTGAATAAGAAATAAGAGAGGGCCCAGGACTGAGCTGAGGGACACCACAAGTAATGGGCTTTTCTTCAGACTTTGTTTTGCCGATGGAAACAAATTGTTTTCTATTTGCAAGATATGAACAGAACCAATCTTTTTCTACCCCTCTAATTACATAATATTCAAGTTTCTTAATTAAAATTGTGTGGTCAACAGTGTCAAAAGCTTTGCTTAAGTCTAAGAAAATGCCACAAGAGAAAAGTTTATTTTCAATAGCCTTTTGAATTTTGTCAGTGATGAGCAAAATTGCATGTACTGTGGAATGGTTAGATCGAAAGCCAAATTGACCATTGACAAATATTTTATTTAACTCAATAAATTTTATAATCCTGTTGTACATTAATTTTTCAAGGATCTTATTGAATACAGAGAGCAGAGAAATAGGGCGATAGTTTGGGATTAGATCTCTAGGTCCTTTTTTATAGACAGGAATAACACGAGCTAGTTTAAGATTATCTGGTACTATCCCTGTAGCAAAGGAACAGTTGAACAGGTAGGCCAGTGGCTCAGACAAAAGAGTTTTAAGTGTCTTTAATAGTTTAGTTGGGATACTGAAAGGACCAACTGATTTGGAAGAGTTCAGATTGCTGATTTCATCCTCAATTTCAATAGTGTTCGTAGGAAAAAGAACAAAGCTGTTACAAAGGGGTCGACGCAGATATGAATCAACAGAGGTATTAACTGGAGGAATGGCATTAGCAAGATTGGAACCAATATTTGCAAAATAATTGTTGAAAGCATTGGCAATGCACTGTGAGTTTGTTAGTTTGGAGTTTCTAATAGTTACTATTGTAGGGAGAAATGAATTGGTTTGTTTGAGAGTTATTAACTGTTTAATACCCCTCCAAGTCTCTTTAATATTAGTTTGATTGTATGTAAAGAAGTTATTGTAGTAAGATTGCTTACTTATTAGTAGTAGGTGTTTTAACTTATTCCTGTAATATTTGAATTTTAAAAGGTAGTAATTACTATTGGAATTCAAATGTGATTTATAAAGCTTATTCTTGATGGTATTTCCCTTTTAGAAAGCTTCTTAAGAGGGACATGATGGTCAATGACTTCTGATATAGTGGAGTGAAAGGTATCAAAAATGCCATTAACATTGGCATCTGAAGGCAAGACGTCTTTCCAGTTTATAGATTGAACTTCTGTGATTAGCTCACTCTCACTAAATTTTGAGTAGTCACGACGGTATATATCAATCTTAGTAGAGGCACATGAGAGCTTGTTGATAATAAAAAAAATGGGGAGATGATCTGTCAGATCACACAGCAAATTCCCACTAATTGTATGATGCTCAATAGAGTTTAAAAAATGTTATCAATTAGAGTGGCCGAATGATCAGTTATCCTGGTAGGTTTAAGTATGTGTGGCTGAAAACAGGAAGCTCCCAAAGAGTTAATAAAGTCTTCAGTTGCAGTATGAGATTCAAAGTTCAATAAATTTATTGATACTTAATGAAGTTATATTTGTAGCTATGAGGAAGACACGCGGCCAACCGTCAAAACCTCGAGGCCTAATAAACTGCTTCAGAAGTCCCCAAGTTACCCCAAAACCACTCACAAAACTTCATTAAGTATCAATCTATTATTATTGAAGGTTTGTCAGCCTTAAACGCAAGACTAAGGTAGATTATGACAATATTGATAATGGCATTGCTTTCGAAACTTATGTATTATTGGAGCTATATAATTTGCGAGTTATCCGGTTCGATCTCTATTGACTGCATGGCTTTGTGCAACTGAAACGAAACACCTGAAAAGTTACAACCTCCCTGTAAAAACCGATCATAACTAGCCCAACATAGCAGAATATATGCAATGACAAAAGAACGAGACACTCGGAGCAATTTTATTGCAAAAATAATTCCATTCCCTTATTAAATTGTATGAAAGCACTGGCACGATCAAGTCCGGGAACAACACATCAGTTAGGTAAACGAAATTAAACTTATGTGGCTTGCTACACCCTGATTATCTCTCTGGGTCAAATTAAACAAGTTTCGATTGCTATGCTGATATCAATATTGTAATAATGTACCTTTAGTCTTGTGTTTAAGGCTGACAAGTTCCATACAAAAACACACACGGAGAATCTTTATAGCACTAGCTCGGTAGTCGCCTTTTGTTGTTCGTTGATATTCTCGCCTTCCACATGCTTTTCTTCGTCCTCCCAGTCTTCTGAACTTCTCCCACAATATCGTCTTCATGATATTTATTTTCTAGTACGAAATTGCTCTGCCATATCGATGAAAATCTACTCTAATTCCGAGCGTGTGAAAATTCTACAAAGAAAACAAGTCGCTACGAGTTAGCCGCAAGACTAAGTGGGACGAAGTGACGTAAAAAACGTCATAGGAATTAATGTCAACAAAATGGCGGCGGCCAGGTCTTCGCGGTGCCAACTTTGAGGCGCTCGTTCTCAACTCCGAAAACGTTTTATCAAATTTTAATATATTTTCTGAACAAAGTACATCTGAAAGATGATTTTGAGCCCAATGTGTTTTTCACTCGGGTATCCCACTCGATCGATGCGGTCAACTGCATAGGAATCAGCTCATGACACCAAAGTTCATGCCTATGTGGTTTCAAAGAGCTTTTAGTTAACCCCAAGGAAGAGTTAATTCAACTCCCTCAGATGAGTGATTTTAACCCCTTAAAGTTTACTCCAAAGTGGGAGTTATTTCAACTCTATCTCTGAGTAAAAACAACTCCTACCTCGGAGTTAAATGTTTAATGATTGTAATAACTCTTATGGGGGAGTTAAATTGACGCCAGTAGAGAGTATAGTAAAGTTCAACTTCCATGTGTGAGTTAAATTAACTCCTTTATTGCGTGAAAGCAACTCTAAAAAGTTACTCCACTCTCTTAGGGGAGTAAAAATAACTCCCTGAAAATAACAGTGTACCCACACAACTGAAGCCGATTCACTTAACAGTTTTCGAACCTTAGTTAACATTGCTATGTAAACATGACCGCTAACCTAAATTCCCATTTAATTTAATTATTTATTATTAATTAATTGTTTATATATTATTTTTTATTATTATCTATTATTATTTTCGTTATGTATAATCTTGGTGTAAAGCAACTCAGCATAACCAAGTAATAAACAGAAACAGAAGTCGAATCAAGCGTTTAACTTAGCGTTCTGTTAGCGTTCTTCCCGAAACTTATTCTTACACCAAGAGTTTTGAATTGAGCGCCGATTGTTTAACTTAGCGTTCTGTTAGCGTTCTTCCCAAACTTATTCTTACACAAAGAGTTTTGAATTGAGCGCCGATTGTTTAACTTAGCGTTCTGTTAGGCGTTCTTACCGAAACTGATTCTTACACCAAGAGTGTTGAATTGAGCGCCGATTGTTTAACTTAGCGATCTGTTAGCGTTCTTCCCGAAACTTATTCTTTCACCAACGGTTTTGAATTGAGCGTCGATTGTTTAACTTAGCGTTCTGTTAGTAGCGTTCTTCCCGAAACTTATTCTTTCACCAAGAGTTTTGAATTGAGCGCCGATTGTTTAACTTAGCGTTCTGTTAGCGTTCTTACCGAAACTTATTCTTACACCAAGAGTTTTGAATTGGGCGCCGATTGTTTAACTTAGCGTTCTGTTAGCGTTCTTCCCGAAACTTATTCTTACACCAATAGTTTTCAATTGAGCGCCGATTGTTTAACTTAGCGTTCTGTTAGTGTTCTATTTGTGTACAAGTTTGATCTACACTGTTATTGTCAGGGAGAAATTTTTACTCCCCTAAGGGGGTTAAAATAACTCTAGAAATAACTCTAGAAATAACACATGGAAGTTGAACGTTACTATCCCCTCTACTAAACTCCAAGTTAGGAGTTTTCAGAGATAGAGTTGAAATAACTCCCACTTTGGAGTAAAATTTAAGGGGTTAAAATCACTCATCCGAAGGAGTTGGCTTAACTCTTCCTTGGAGTTAACTAAAAACTCTTTGAGACCACATAGGCATGAAGTCTGGTGTCATGAGCTGATTTCTATGCAGTTCACCGCATCGATCGAGTGGGATACCCGAGTGAAAAACACATTGGGGCTCAAAAGAATCTTTCAGACTGATGTACTTTCTTCAGAAAATGTATTAAAATTTGATAAAACTTTTTCGGAGTTGAGAACGAGCCCCTCAAAGTTGGCCCCGCAAAGACCTGGGCGCCGCCATTTTGTTGACATTAATTCCTATGACGTTTTTTTACGTCACTTCGTCCCACCGGAGTCTTGCGGCTAACTTGTAGCGACTTGTTTTCTTTGTAGAATTTTCACACGCTCAGAATTAGAGTAGATTTTCATCGATATGGCAGAGCAATTTCGTACTAGAACAAATATATCATGAAGACGATATTGTGGGAGAAGTTCGGAAGACTGGGAGGACGAAGAAAAGCATGTGGAAGGCGAGAATATCAACGAACAACAAAAGGCCTCAAGCATGTTAAGGCATGGTTTTTGAACCGTTCTGATAAAACATTCAAAATTCGTTGTCTTTGTCATTTACGTATGAAATACCCTATGACTTTGGAATAATACGGTAATCGTGTGTCTTAACATTTAAGGATCGGTATTTTGGTGTTTTGAAGATCACGTGACCTTAAGGCTGATAAAACAAAGAAATCAAAATGGGGTGGCGGAAGTTATTGTTTTGTTTCAGATTTTCGATTCGAAATGTTAAGCTTGTTATGGGAAATGAGACTGTATCCAGAATGGTTGACTTTTTATCACTGAAGAGGATATAAATGGCAAAAAATGGTTCCAAGAATAGGTCGCGTGACCTGTTTTCTATATTTTCGCCTTAACAGTTTATCAGGGTCAACCATTCCGGACTGATCTTTAAAGTGAACCATAAACGTAATCAGATAAACACAAAATCGTTACTTAAAATATAAAATGCACCACCCCGTTTTTAGTTTAATTTTCGTCTTTTTGTGATCCCGTGGTTGGTCACGTGTTAGACCTTTTACCAACATTTTATATTAGGGCGATTGAAAACGCTGAGATTAGTTCTAACCACCATTGTTCTAGGATTTGAGCAAATTCAAGTGACTCTATTCAAGAAAATAGCTGTAGCCTCGTTTTCATGTTCAAACCATGCCTTAACATGCTTGAGGCGACTACCGAGCTAGTGCTATAAAGATTCGCCGTGTGTTTTTTTGTATGGAACTTGTCAGCCTTAAACACAAGACTAAAGGTAAATTATTACAATATTGATATCAGCATAGCAATCGAAACTTGGTTAATTTGACCCAGAGAGATAATCAGGGTGTAGCAAGCCACATAAGTTTAATTTCGTTTACCTAACTGATGTGTTGTTGACATGCCGGACTTGATCGTGCCAGTGCTTTCATACAATTTAATAAAGGAATGGAATTATTTTTGCAATAAAATTGCTCCGAGTATCTCGTTCTTTTGTCATTGCATATATTCTGCTATGTTGGGCTAGTTATGATCGGTTTTTACAGGGAGGTTGTAACTTTTCAGGTGTTTCGTTTCAGATGCACAAAGCCATGCAGTCAATAGAGATTGTACCGGATAACTCGCAAATTATATAGCTCCAATAATACATAAGTTTCGAAAGCAATGCCATTGTCAATATTGTCATAATCTACCTTAGTCTTGCGTTTACGGCTGACAAGTTCCATCACAGGCAGCCCAGACTCGACATATATTTCCCGCTTTTTGGGTTACCTGTGGTATGTTTCATAAGCGATCTCGAAAGATTGACACTTAATGAAGTTTTGTGAGTGGTTTTGGGGTGATTTGAAAACTTCTGAAGCAGTTTATTAGGCCTCGAGGTTTTGACGGTTGGCCGCGTGTCTACCTCATAGCAACAAATATGGTTTTGACGGTTGGCCGTGTGTCTACCTCATAGCTACAAATATGTATAATCTTTTATTATTGAAGGTTTATTTCGTAGGAATCGGAAAAGAAAATTCACAAGGAGCAATTATGTAAACTCTTCCGAGATCGCTTATGAAACATACCACAGGTAACCCAAAAAGCGGGAAATATATGTCGAGTCTGGGCTGCCTGTGGTTCCATACAAAAACACACAGCGAATCTTTACATCATAGCACAACAACAGTTTTGCACTAGCTCGGAAGTCGCCTTTGTTGTTTGTTTACATTCTCACCTTCCACATGCTTTTCTTCCTCCTCCCAGTCTTCTAAACTTCTCTCACAATATCGTCTTCATGGTATTTTTGTTCTAGTACGAAATTGTTCTGCCATATCGATGAAAATCTACTCTAATTCCGAGCGTGTGAAAATTCTACAAAGAAAACAAGTCGCTACAAGTTAGCCGCCAGACTCCGGTGGGACTAAGTGACGTAAAAAACGTCACAGGAATTAATGTCAACAAAATGGCGGCGACCAGGTCTTCGCGGGGCCAGTTCTCAACTCTGAAAAAGTTTTATCAAATTTTAATACATTTTCTGAACAAAGTACATCTGAAGATGCTTTTAAGCCCAAATGTGTTTTTCACTCGGGTATCCCTTTGAAGTGCCAATGAAATGAAAAAAATCGATTCCGTTTTTATTTATTTTATTTTATTTAAGTATAGACTTCCCTTAGCGATTTTGTGCAATTAAAAATCAATTTGGAGAGCACGAACATAATTTTATTTCGTATCAAATTCAAGTGGAATTGCCTAAATCTGGCGACAATTTTTACGCTGTTAAAGATATGCTAATCACATGCGTGACGTCACCAGGTGTACTCATTTATATTCACAAAGCCGACTGCAAGGATTCTATAAAAAAAATATTGCCATCTTCAAGGTTTCTCGAAGTGTTACATATTTAAATTGAAAACTGGCCAAAATTCACTTATTTCGTAGTATTTATGAGGACGAATATAAATGAGTACACGTCATGCATGTGATTACCATATCTTTAACGGCATAAAAATTGTCGGCAGATTTTGGCAATTCTGCCTGACTTCGATACGAAAAAAAAAATATGTTCGCGCTCTCCATATTGATTTCTGTTTGTACAAAATGACTAAGAGAAACCTAGAATTTGATAAAATAAAATAAAAACGGGATCCAGTTTTTCATTTTATTGGCACTTTAAATAGTATCTACTTTGTGAGCAAGTTAGCATGTAAATTGCTTATGCATTAATAAATGAAAACTAATACTATAGTACTATCACTATATAATATGAAAAATGTCCGGAAGTTGTTCCGCGAGTACAACCGTGCCTCCTGATACACAAGAGACTGGTAACTACAGTACTGTAAATCGGTCAGCGGCAACGTTCGTGAGCATATCAGGTTTCGGCCGCGGCGGGCAAACGAACTTCAACGGTTTCACGACGAAGCACTTTGTGAGTTGTCTTTTCCAATAAATTCAATGGATTTACAGAAGGTTAGCTACTTACCGTAATATACATTTGACTACAATCAGTATCTCAAGGATCAAGTAAAAATCACTTGCAATTAATCTAACATTTTAGAACAAAATTCAGCATGATCTTTCTATCAGAACCTGTTGTTCTAAGATGTTTTCAAATAGATTTGTAGGCTAGATTGCAGAATACCCCCCCCCCCCCCCGAAGTACATAGGTGTTGATGCCAACATTGATGCGTTGACATCATACATGTTGCTTCGTTCTACTACCGTGAGCAGAGACTCTTTAACACCCAGACATACATTGTATATCTCTAGAGAGATAACCATATATGGACTAACACATTGGCATGTTGGCATCTCCACATAACATACTTCAGTGGGGAGGGGGTATTCTGCAATTGCTACGATTTGTAAACTAAACTTTTATTTGAATACTCTATGGCCCACTTTAGTGCCAACAGTTTGAATTTTTAAACCAGCCATTGGTCTCGGTGAATGCATATATTTTCGGGATGGCATTTTGCAGCACCATTTGTGAGTTGAGTTTGTTGGTATTTTGCCTTTACTCTAAGTGTTTTTTTGGGGATTCTCCATTTTTTCTCCCTCCATAAAAACCAACACACTAAATTCCAATTCAATCTGTGATTTACATGTAGTCGGGTCCTGGCTTAGATCATCCCCATGGTTGTTCCAGGTCCTGTTACAAATTCAAGGTTATTTTTATCTGTCCACATGCAAATCTGAATAGGTCAATGTTGAAGACTGCATTTATGTAGGCTGGACTCCTTTGAGAACTTCGGTTGGCCTGCATAATCGTTAAAAATATTCTTGGCTTCATGTTCAGTCCTGATTTATAATAGCTACATGTACAGACTGTATATACACATGTAATCTGTATGTTGAAGCTTAATATTGCATAATTGTTTACATTTGTCTATCAGTTGTTTGCTAGTAATTATTTATTTATTTAGAAAAAAGTATTTATCTTCAGGTCATTTCATGACTAAGATATGTACATTGTACCAGTGTAATCTTTAGAATTTGGATTTTTGTTTTAATTTCTCAATTAAATTAACGTTAGACACTTTCTTTGTTAGTGGGGCTTCCAGTGGCAACACAAACAACTCTAAAATAAAAATAAAATTCTTTATCAAAATAATGTAAATTAAGTGGCTAAAGCACTGCTAACAGTTGCACTCTTCCTTTTTTCAGCATATGTGAATGCCAGAAAAGCGAAGATAGATCAGGACTGGTAGGCATACATGTATGTGTACAGTATGGAATGCACTTACATGTAGCAACAAGATTGCTGGTTTGCTGAGTACACATGGGAGAAGACCACAGAAAAGACTTATAAAAACATAAACTAGTCTTTTCACTGCGGTTTGGAATGTTGTCAATCATGCCTATCCTGTTTCGTATCTGTTGCTTTTGGCTGTTTCTAGTATTACATGTAATTGGAAGAGAACTTGTCCATATATTTGGGATGAAACTAAGACTTTGTACTACTTCTATTTCAGAATGTTCATAAATATCACCCAGTGTTTTTTGTAGTCTAAAACAAAGACAAATTCCATGTAAGGGAGGCTCAATACTGCAGAACAATGGAATTTATCATACTTTTTACACATTTCTTTAAGGGATACCAAGTGAAAAACGTATTTGGGCTCAAAAGCATCTTTCTGGTGTACTTTGTTCAGAAAATGTATTCAAATTTGATTTAAAAAAATCAGAGTTGATAATGAGCCCCTCAAAGTTGGCTTTGCAAAGACCTGGTCACTGCTATCTTGTTGACATTAATTCCTATGACGTTTTGTATGTCGCTTCGTCACCGGAGTCTTGTGATTAACTTGTAGGGACTTGTTTTCCTTGTATAATTTTCACACGATCGGAAATTAGAGTAGATTTTAATAGATATGGCAGAGCAATTTTGTACTAGAACAAAAATATGATGAAGACGATATCATGAGAGAAGTTCAGAAGACTGGTAGGACGAAGAAAAGCATGTGGAAGGCGAGAATATCAGACGAACAACAAAAGGCGACTACCGAGCTAGTGCTACACTGGTGTTGTGCTACGATGTAAAGATTTGCTGTGTGTTTTTGTATAGAACTTGCCATCCCTTAACTGTCAACATTTGGGGATTTTGTCGTTCTAAAGTGTTTGATTTTTTAGTGATTCTCAATTGGAAAATAATGTTCAACTGGAGTCGTAAACTACACTTGATCCGAACTTGTCAGCCTTAAACGCAAGACTAAGGTAGATTATGAGAATATTGATATTGGCATTGCTTTATGTATTATTAGAGCTAGCAAAATTTATGAGTTATCCGGTTTGATCTGCATGGCTTTGTGCAACTGAAACGAAACACCTGTAAAGTTAAAACCTCCCTGTAAAACCGATCATAACTAGCCCAACATAACAGAATATAGGCAATGACACAAGAACGAGACACTCAGAGCAATTTTCTTGCAAAAATAAGCATTGGCGCGATCAAGCCCGGCATGTTTGTGGTGGAACTTGGTGCGCGCTGTTTACAGCACATCAGTTAGGTAAACAAAATTAAAAGTTGTGGCTTGCTACACCCTGATTATCTCTCTGGGTCAAATTAAACAAGTTTTGATTGCTATGCCGATATCAATATTGTCAAAATCTACCTTTAGTCTTGTGTTTAAGGCTGACAAGTTCCATACAAAAAAACACAGCGAATCTTTTCATAATTGCACAACACCAGTTTTGCACTAGCTCGGTAGTCGCCTTTTGTTGTTCGTCTGATATTTTTGCCTTCCACACGCTTTTCCTCGTCCTCCCAGTCTTCTGAACTTCTCTCACAATATTGTCTTCATCATGTTTTTGTTCTAGTACGAAATTGCTCTGCCATATCGATGAAAATCTACTCTAATTCCGAGCGTGTGAAAATTCTACAAAGAAAACAAGTCGCTACAAGTTAGCCGCATGGGACGGTGGGACGAAGTGATGTAAAAAACGTCATATGAATTATATGTCAACAAGATGGTGGCGCCCTGTTCTTCACAGGTCCAACTTTGAGGGGTTCATTCTCAACTCTGAAAAATACATTTTATGAACAAATCTGAAAAACGCTTTCGAGCCCAAATGTGTTTTTCACTGGGGTATCCCTTTAACAAGTAATAGCATGGGTCCTCGTAAAATAATTGTTAAAGTTAACCTTGGCTGAAAAACAATGTTTGTTCTCAAGTGTGTGTTTGTAGATGCCTAAATACATTGCTGTCTGTCTCCAGCAAATTGTACACTACATGTTGATGTTATTTATGCACCAATCTTCCTGTCGATTAAACTCATTTGAATATCCTGCACCCCGCCAACTTGGATCATGCTGTCACAGTGTTGTCACTAATGTTTTCTGACAATTGGGGCAACACTGTGACATCATAAAATCCAAGATGGCAGCATACAGCAAATTCAAATGAGTGTTATCGACAGGAAAATCGGTGCATAAATGACATCTAGTGTTCAATTTATTGGAGAGAAACACAGAAACAGACTTGTATGGTAGGCATGTATAACAATCATTTGAGAGCAAACATTGTTTTTCAGCCAAGATTCCCTTTAAGGATTCATTTCACTTTCATTTCACTGCATGACTTGAAAAAAATTGTATTAACTTTCAAAAACATGTGTGAAATTAATATTTAATTTTACTGGTTCCCTGAGCCAGTGAGGATTTCTGAAATGACGCTCTTAAACACGAAGTTCCGGTATAAAAAGGGGAGCCCAGGGCTTTGTCACCCTTCAGTTGTCAATCAGCCTTTGTGGAGTGAACATTAGCCTGATTTTCAGACGGTCGAGGTCGTCCGCTCACTTCCTCCCCTGTCTGATGGACTTTCATTTCATTTTGACCAATCAGAGCAAAGGTTTTATTTTTAGAGAACTGAGGTATGCGTGGAATGTCCAGTGGAGCCTGCATGAAGGACAAGCCAAATGGCGGACGATACAAACGGACTTGATATGGCTTTGGAGAAAGCGTGCAAAACTTTCGGCATTTCTGAATTATTTCCCGAACAGCGAAAGGCAATATTACCCCTCGTTTCCCGGAAGGACCTTGGCCATCACAGCTGCATCTATAGGCGACGACAAGGTAGAGAATCAAAAATTATGTAGCCTTCTAGTCAACTCGCCAGAATCACACACTTTCCTGCACTGCAGAATATTCTTATGTTTTCAACAGCTTCAAACTTATGTCGATTTCTCAGAACTAACCCTAACCATATTCTGTTTGAGCTGCTATGTTTTTTTGGGCAGCAGGAACTTTTAAAATAGGATTTTTCGTACAGTATTTCAAGCGCATGGTCACAACACTGATCTAACAACCGGATTTGTTGTACTTTACAATTTGTCAAAATCAAGACTGTTCAAAATTCTGATAACATAAATATTTAGTCAAATGTAATTCAACTTTTAGCATGACATATTCACTATATGTGTTCATTCCTGTAAAAATTTCATGCCATTCCATGAAAGATTTAGTCTTCTTACGGCGAAAAAGCTAAGAAATTTCAGCTTTTAGGACCGCAAAATTGTCAAAATAAAGTGTGTAAAGATTTATACAAACATAAATAATTGACCAAATGTCGTGAAACTATTACCATGACACTCAGTATGTGTGTTCACTGCTGTAAAAAAATCATTACATTTCGTGAAATATTTGGTCTTCTAAATGCCAACATTCTAGGAGACATTACATTTTAATACGGCATACAAAGCGTTCGAGGAAGTTAATGATTTTCCAAAGCCTGTAGCTAGTAGATTCATAAACATCGCGATATCGATAGTGCTTCCTATTAGATTTTTCCGGTACACGTCTGAGGACAACATGTTTTTCCATGTTCTGTTTCTATAAGTTTGAAGCTGTAGAACATATTCTGCTGTACATGAAAGAGCCGTGATTCTGATGATCTGTAGAAGACTGCATAATTTCTCCACTCTCGATTCTCGACCTGGTCGGTCGTAAGCCTTATAGATGCATTTGTGGTAGCAAAGGTCCTTCCGGTAGACGAAGTATAATAATGCCTTTCTCTGTTTGGGAAATAATTCAGAAATGTCGAAAGTTTCGCACGCTTTCTCCAAAGCCATATCAAGTCCGTTTGTATCGTCCGCCATTTGGCTTCACCTTCATGCAGGCTGCACTGGACATTCTATGCATCCCTCAGTTCTCAAAAAACGAAACCTTCACTCTGATTGCTCGAAATGAAACAATGACCAGAACAGCCAGTTTCTGTCAAAGTCCATCAGATGGGGAGGTGGGAGGAAGTGAGCGGATGACCTCGACCGTCTGAAAATCAGGTGAACATCTGCGTGATGCTCCGCTTGAGTGCTCCCTACTGATTGCTTATCGCGTGAAATTCAAATGAAACAAATGTTTAACTTCAGAGTAAGGGCTACAAAGTTCGCAAACAGCAATAAAATACCATTGGAAGTCATAAATGGACAACTATCTTCCCTATGGTCACTTTTTTTATGGCTTGTTTAATTTGAAACATTAAAAATCTAGCATTTCAAAGGAGAAGCTGATATGCTCCCTTGCTTTCTTCACTTTTCATCAATTTGAATTTTGTTATTTCCAGCTCGCCATGCGTGAAAAGAGGAGGGGCTAACCTATTTATACTGGAACTTTGGGTTTAACAACAAAAATATCATCATTTTTATGGCTAAATTTGAAATAAAGCCTGGGTATTTGTTTGAGAAAATACAGAGTTACTTAAATTACTGCAGAGGTTACATGACTGAAATGTATTGCAGTACATGTTCATGTAAGTTGTATTTTCTCAAATATAAGCCCCTGGCATTTATTCATAAAATTTGTCATGAGTGTACTGATGCATAAATACAGCAGTATATAAATGAACAATGTCAGAAAATTTAAGCAGATTGAGTTCTTTAAAAAGAGGAGAAGTATGTGCACGGAAGTCGGAGAAGGTAATTATGCGGATAGCTTTCTTTTGAAGGACTATCAGAGGGTTAAGATTGGTTTTGTAAGTATTACCCCATATTAAAACACCATAAGTTCAATAGGGGAAGATAATTGAATAGTAAACTTGAGTGAGTGTGCACGTGGAGACAACGTGCCGAAGCTTTGAAAGTAGACCGATACCTCTAGAAATATTTTTGGAGAGCTCATGAATATGATCCTTCCAGTTTAAATTGGCATCTATAATAACTCCAAGATATTTAATACTTTTCTTTTCTTCAATCACTTTGTCATTAATCCTAAGCTTTACTGAATAATTAACTTTTTTCTGAGAAGGATGAAAGATGGCAAAATTAGATTTATCAATATTTAGGGAGAGCTTGTTTGCACATAACCATTCATTCACACCACACAGTTTATTATTCAGATTAGCTTCTAGAGTTTGTAGGCTTCTGTGAGAACTAAATAAATTTGAGTAATCTGCAAACAGGTGAAAGTCAATATCAGTTGCAGAGTTATGGAAATCATTAATGTGAATAAGAAATAAGAGAGGGCCCAGGACTGAGCTGAGGGACACCACAAGTAATGGGCTTTTCTTCAGACTTTGTTTTGCCGATGGAAACAAATTGTTTTCTATTTGCAAGATATGAACAGAACCAATCTTTTTCTACCCCTCTAATTACATAATATTCAAGTTTCTTAATTAAAATTGTGTGGTCAACAGTGTCAAAAGCTTTGCTTAAGTCTAAGAAAATGCCACAAGAGAAAAGTTTATTTTCAATAGCCTTTTGAATTTTGTCAGTGATGAGCAAAATTGCATGTACTGTGGAATGGTTAGATCGAAAGCCAAATTGACCATTGACAAATATTTTATTTAACTCAATAAATTTTATAATCCTGTTGTACATTAATTTTTCAAGGATCTTATTGAATACAGAGAGCAGAGAAATAGGGCGATAGTTTGGGATTAGATCTCTAGGTCCTTTTTTATAGACAGGAATAACACGAGCTAGTTTAAGATTATCTGGTACTATCCCTGTAGCAAAGGAACAGTTGAACAGGTAGGCCAGTGGCTCAGACAAAAGAGTTTTAAGTGTCTTTAATAGTTTAGTTGGGATACTGAAAGGACCAACTGATTTGGAAGAGTTCAGATTGCTGATTTCATCCTCAATTTCAATAGTGTTCGTAGGAAAAAGAACAAAGCTGTTACAAAGGGGTCGACGCAGATATGAATCAACAGAGGTATTAACTGGAGGAATGGCATTAGCAAGATTGGAACCAATATTTGCAAAATAATTGTTGAAAGCATTGGCAATGCACTGTGAGTTTGTTAGTTTGGAGTTTCTAATAGTTACTATTGTAGGGAGAAATGAATTGGTTTGTTTGAGAGTTATTAACTGTTTAATACCCCTCCAAGTCTCTTTAATATTAGTTTGATTGTATGTAAAGAAGTTATTGTAGTAAGATTGCTTACTTATTAGTAGTAGGTGTTTTAACTTATTCCTGTAATATTTGAATTTTAAAAGGTAGTAATTACTATTGGAATTCAAATGTGATTTATAAAGCTTATTCTTGATGGTATTTCCCTTTTAGAAAGCTTCTTAAGAGGGACATGATGGTCAATGACTTCTGATATAGTGGAGTGAAAGGTATCAAAAATGCCATTAACATTGGCATCTGAAGGCAAGACGTCTTTCCAGTTTATAGATTGAACTTCTGTGATTAGCTCACTCTCACTAAATTTTGAGTAGTCACGACGGTATATATCAATCTTAGTAGAGGCACATGAGAGCTTGTTGATAATAAAAAAAATGGGGAGATGATCTGTCAGATCACACAGCAAATTCCCACTAATTGTATGATGCTCAATAGAGTTTAAAAAATGTTATCAATTAGAGTGGCCGAATGATCAGTTATCCTGGTAGGTTTAAGTATGTGTGGCTGAAAACAGGAAGCTCCCAAAGAGTTAATAAAGTCTTCAGTTGCAGTATGAGATTCAAAGTTCAATAAATTTATTGATACTTAATGAAGTTATATTTGTAGCTATGAGGAAGACACGCGGCCAACCGTCAAAACCTCGAGGCCTAATAAACTGCTTCAGAAGTCCCCAAGTTACCCCAAAACCACTCACAAAACTTCATTAAGTATCAATCTATTATTATTGAAGGTTTGTCAGCCTTAAACGCAAGACTAAGGTAGATTATGACAATATTGATAATGGCATTGCTTTCGAAACTTATGTATTATTGGAGCTATATAATTTGCGAGTTATCCGGTTCGATCTGTATTGACTGCATGGCTTTGTGCAACTGAAACGAAACACCTGAAAAGTTACAACCTCCCTGTAAAAACCGATCATAACTAGCCCAACATAGCAGAATATATGCAATGACAAAAGAACGAGACACTCGGAGCAATTTTATTGCAAAAATAATTCCATTCCCTTATTAAATTGTATGAAAGCACTGGCACGATCAAGTCCGGGAACAACACATCAGTTAGGTAAACGAAATTAAACTTATGTGGCTTGCTACACCCTGATTATCTCTCTGGGTCAAATTAAACAAGTTTTGATTGCTATGCCGATATCAATATTGTCAAAATCTACCTTTAGTCTTGTGTTTAAGGCTGACAAGTTCCATACAAAAAAACACAGCGAATCTTTTCATAATTGCACAACACCAGTTTTGCACTAGCTCGGTAGTCGCCTTTTGTTGTTCGTCTGATATTTTTGCCTTCCACACGCTTTTCCTCGTCCTCCCAGTCTTCTGAACTTCTCTCACAATATTGTCTTCATCATGTTTTTGTTCTAGTACGAAATTGCTCTGCCATATCGATGAAAATCTACTCTAATTCCGAGCGTGTGAAAATTCTACAAAGAAAACAAGTCGCTACAAGTTAGCCGCATGGGACGGTGGGACGAAGTGATGTAAAAAACGTCATATGAATTATATGTCAACAAGATGGTGGCGCCCTGTTCTTCACAGGTCCAACTTTGAGGGGTTCATTCTCAACTCTGAAAAATACATTTTATGAACAAATCTGAAAAACGCTTTCGAGCCCAAATGTGTTTTTCACTGGGGTATCCCTTTAACAAGTAATAGCATGGGTCCTCGTAAAATAATTGTTAAAGTTAACCTTGGCTGAAAAACAATGTTTGTTCTCAAGTGTGTGTTTGTAGATGCCTAAATACATTGCTGTCTGTCTCCAGCAAATTGTACACTACATGTTGATGTTATTTATGCACCAATCTTCCTGTCGATTAAACTCATTTGAATATCCTGCACCCCGCCAACTTGGATCATGCTGTCACAGTGTTGTCACTAATGTTTTCTGACAATTGGGGCAACACTGTGACATCATAAAATCCAAGATGGCAGCATACAGCAAATTCAAATGAGTGTTATCGACAGGAAAATCGGTGCATAAATGACATCTAGTGTTCAATTTATTGGAGAGAAACACAGAAACAGACTTGTATGGTAGGCATGTATAACAATCATTTGAGAGCAAACATTGTTTTTCAGCCAAGATTCCCTTTAAGGATTCATTTCACTTTCATTTCACTGCATGACTTGAAAAAAATTGTATTAACTTTCAAAAACATGTGTGAAATTAATATTTAATTTTACTGGTTCCCTGAGCCAGTGAGGATTTCTGAAATGACGCTCTTAAACACGAAGTTCCGGTATAAAAAGGGGAGCCCAGGGCTTTGTCACCCTTCAGTTGTCAATCAGCCTTTGTGGAGTGAACATTAGCCTGATTTTCAGACGGTCGAGGTCGTCCGCTCACTTCCTCCCCTGTCTGATGGACTTTCATTTCATTTTGACCAATCAGAGCAAAGGTTTTATTTTTAGAGAACTGAGGTATGCGTGGAATGTCCAGTGGAGCCTGCATGAAGGACAAGCCAAATGGCGGACGATACAAACGGACTTGATATGGCTTTGGAGAAAGCGTGCAAAACTTTCGGCATTTCTGAATTATTTCCCGAACAGCGAAAGGCAATATTACCCCTCGTTTCCCGGAAGGACCTTGGCCATCACAGCTGCATCTATAGGCGACGACAAGGTAGAGAATCAAAAATTATGTAGCCTTCTAGTCAACTCGCCAGAATCACACACTTTCCTGCACTGCAGAATATTCTTATGTTTTCAACAGCTTCAAACTTATGTCGATTTCTCAGAACTAACCCTAACCATATTCTGTTTGAGCTGCTATGTTTTTTTGGGCAGCAGGAACTTTTAAAATAGGATTTTTCGTACAGTATTTCAAGCGCATGGTCACAACACTGATCTAACAACCGGATTTGTTGTACTTTACAATTTGTCAAAATCAAGACTGTTCAAAATTCTGATAACATAAATATTTAGTCAAATGTAATTCAACTTTTAGCATGACATATTCACTATATGTGTTCATTCCTGTAAAAATTTCATGCCATTCCATGAAAGATTTAGTCTTCTTACGGCGAAAAAGCTAAGAAATTTCAGCTTTTAGGACCGCAAAATTGTCAAAATAAAGTGTGTAAAGATTTATACAAACATAAATAATTGACCAAATGTCGTGAAACTATTACCATGACACTCAGTATGTGTGTTCACTGCTGTAAAAAAATCATTACATTTCGTGAAATATTTGGTCTTCTAAATGCCAACATTCTAGGAGACATTACATTTTAATACGGCATACAAAGCGTTCGAGGAAGTTAATGATTTTCCAAAGCCTGTAGCTAGTAGATTCATAAACATCGCGATATCGATAGTGCTTCCTATTAGATTTTTCCGGTACACGTCTGAGGACAACATGTTTTTCCATGTTCTGTTTCTATAAGTTTGAAGCTGTAGAACATATTCTGCTGTACATGAAAGAGCCGTGATTCTGATGATCTGTAGAAGACTGCATAATTTCTCCACTCTCGATTCTCGACCTGGTCGGTCGTAAGCCTTATAGATGCATTTGTGGTAGCAAAGGTCCTTCCGGTAGACGAAGTATAATAATGCCTTTCTCTGTTTGGGAAATAATTCAGAAATGTCGAAAGTTTCGCACGCTTTCTCCAAAGCCATATCAAGTCCGTTTGTATCGTCCGCCATTTGGCTTCACCTTCATGCAGGCTGCACTGGACATTCTATGCATCCCTCAGTTCTCAAAAAACGAAACCTTCACTCTGATTGCTCGAAATGAAACAATGACCAGAACAGCCAGTTTCTGTCAAAGTCCATCAGATGGGGAGGTGGGAGGAAGTGAGCGGATGACCTCGACCGTCTGAAAATCAGGTGAACATCTGCGTGATGCTCCGCTTGAGTGCTCCCTACTGATTGCTTATCGCGTGAAATTCAAATGAAACAAATGTTTAACTTCAGAGTAAGGGCTACAAAGTTCGCAAACAGCAATAAAATACCATTGGAAGTCATAAATGGACAACTATCTTCCCTATGGTCACTTTTTTTATGGCTTGTTTAATTTGAAACATTAAAAATCTAGCATTTCAAAGGAGAAGCTGATATGCTCCCTTGCTTTCTTCACTTTTCATCAATTTGAATTTTGTTATTTCCAGCTCGCCATGCGTGAAAAGAGGAGGGGCTAACCTATTTATACTGGAACTTTGGGTTTAACAACAAAAATATCATCATTTTTATGGCTAAATTTGAAATAAAGCCTGGGTATTTGTTTGAGAAAATACAGAGTTACTTAAATTACTGCAGAGGTTACATGACTGAAATGTATTGCAGTACATGTTCATGTAAGTTGTATTTTCTCAAATATAAGCCCCTGGCATTTATTCATAAAATTTGACTCTGGACCAGGGTCCAGTTGTTCAAAGGATGGGTCATTGTTAACTTTATCCACTGAATAAATTGTTATCCAGTGGATAAAATAAGCTACTTTGGTTAATACTTAATATCCACTGGATAAGGATTTATCCAGTGGATAAAGTTGTTCAACCTTTGAACAACTGGGCTCTGGCATTTATTTGAACCTGCCATTTATTTGGGACTCATGCAGTATTTTTTAAACATGATTTTTTTTTCATATTTTCTTTACCGCTCATTTTTGTAGGCCTTTGAAAACCAGTAACATAATTTAGTCAGTCGCTTCTTTCCGTAGTCTCCTTCGCAGCCATTCTTAGGGTTGTTATGCAAATGATAGCCCCACTAACGGCTGCTTACACCAGCCAGACATACCATTCCAACTGCATGGCCAATCAGAATTCAGTTCTGATGGGAAATCCAGGAAATCAAATATTAGAGGCTAAATTTTATATGAAATCGGATCAAATAGTTTTGTATATATATTCTGTTCTAAGTTTTTCTCTAGAAAGCAGATAGAGTTTAGAAGAAATTGTTCGTTTTGGCACTGTACCGATGAGCTTGAAAGTGTTGATACATGTATAAGCAAACCGTTGCTGTTCGACCCATGTTATGTTATAACGGTCTTGATTGGCTTATACAAACAATCAGGAATGGAATGTCTGCTGGTGTAAGCAGCCACTAGTAGGGCTAGTGCTTGTGTGATGACCCTAGGACTGGCTCTGATGGAGACTTCTTCGTCTGTCTATAATATTATATGGGAAGTAAGCAGTAGAAATGAAACTGGTTCATATAAAATGGTATATTGACAGTGCTTCATTCAATAAGGCTGGGTTTTCAATAGGCATTTTGGTCTCGAATAAATGCTGGGCGCATAAATGTCAGTTTGTCAATTTTTTTAGCAGATTGCATTATCCAGATATAATAACACTTGAAACACTTCTTGATCATGGTGTAAGGATACAATGTTTAAGTTTTATTCTTCCTACTTGCTGTTTTATTCATACAAAGTGCTGGAAGTCATTCATGTAGAAAACATAAACATTTATGTAAATTGAAGTGTAAATATCTTAAAAGAACAATAAAATATGAATGTAATTTGTACATCAGATTCCTTGTTTGCATATAGTAAGTAAAATGTTTTTTTACTCCACAGCAAGAGTTAATTCCACCCCTTTCGGAGGAGTCAAAAATGCCAGAGTCAAAACGACTCTACAAAGGGAGTACCCATTTGACCTACTCCATTTTTAGGGTTAATTCAAAGCCCGTATAACTCCTGTCAGCCCTAGAAAAACTCAACATTTTGCCATTTCCGTTGAAGAAACCTTTGGATTCAGAAAAATAATGGCTACGAATGGGACAAAATGGCGTTCACGTTTTGGCCACCGTGCAGACGTGGTGTTCGTCGCGTCGAATAGGGACGTGCTTTTTGAAGAATTCTACTATCATTTCATCCCGCAAAATCGCTACAGATCGATAGCTCCTACATAGGTACCTTAGTGTAATGTTACCTAGTTTTCCCTATACGAAAATTAAATATTTATGTTCTTGTACTCACGGATATTGATCTTCGACTGTCTAAAGCTAGCTGTTGACCCCCGTATATTACAATCATCGAAACTGCTCTCACACATTTTAGGGTATTATAATCACTTGCTGTCACAATTCGTAGGGAATCAAGTACACAGAATTCCGAATGAAAACAAACAATGAAAGATTGAACAAGGCTTCACAAAAGGTCAATTTTACCCTTCACCAGCCCTCCCTCGGGAAATATTGTCCATTGAACGAAGAGTGCAATGTGATTGGTTGGGAGCGAAATATCTCGACTTGGAAAAAAAAATTACCACTTCCGATTTCTGACTCGTGCCTGCCAAAGGCCTGGCCCGAGTAATAACTTTACCCCAAAGTAAAAAAATGAATAAATAATTATATCCTTTCATTAATTTATACGGGAATAGACCCTATGCTACCCGATACCACTGATCATGTTAATCTGAAAAAAATGTGTGGGAGACGGGTTCAATATAGAGAGTATAGACGTGATTATAGTAGGAACCAATATTTTTGTCTGGGAATATAGCACAGTGCAAACAACATAACTTATATAACTTCTATTTTCTTAGTGCTGATCCTCTGGCCAGCAGGGAAGTACGGCCTACCCATGGCCAAAACAGGATGTCCATCAACAAAAGGATTTCAGTGGAAGATAGGATTGCGGTATCAAGACTTGGAAACAGCCAGTCATCACTCACTGCCTTTTCATCTCCTCTCTAACTTTGACAGTGGTAATATTAAAAGTCATTTCTGCATTAAAATGAACGTGTTAAGTGATGAGAAAAGACCTAACTGGCCAAGAGGTATGTCACTGACTCTGATATTATGACCACATGAGTTATAACAAAATATCATTCATATAGATCTGTAAAAAAAAACGAAAATTACCTTCCTCCTCTAGTAAGCCCATAATCGGGCCAAGTTACAGTTGAGTGTAAGAACACGATAAAAAGCGTCATATCTGGCTGTTTTTAAAGCAAAATAGATATATATTAAGACGGTTTTTCACAGATGAGTAATTCCTAACTTACTATTTTTCGGTAAAATCGAATTTCTTAAATATTCACTGTATGCAAACTTAAGATACCTGGTAAAAGATTACCGGTAACTGATCAAAATTTGAGGGCCGGATGTAGCTGTACTGGGAAGCGTGCCGTCGTGCTTCCAGTTTTCCATACGTTTGTCTGTTACAACGTAAGAGTCAACTGATGTCCGCGGAAAAATGTAAAGACATATGTATGGAAAACTGAAAACACGATTGCATGCTTCCCAGCACAGCTACTCCCTCGTTTTTTTATCAATTAATATTTTACCTTAAGTTTGCAGACAGTGAACATTCCAGAAATTCGATTTTAAGGAAATTATTTGGTATCGGATTCCCATACAAACACCGTATTTCGCGCCATGTTTGCTTGCACCCCTTTCAAAATATCAGAATTAACCGCGAACTGGGCTATTAGTAGGGGTTTTTAGTTAGGATATTTTTTGTGTTTAGGGTTTGTTTAGTGGAGGGCTCACGGGTGGTTAGTTATGATAGTTAGTTAGTAGGGGTACTTAGGATATTTTGTGATTTAAATTAATTCTGGGAGAATTAGCTAGGATAGTTTGTTTATATAATTTAATTGTATTCTTACAGTCCATTTAAATTAATATGTTTATTTATGTATTTTTTTATTATTATCTTTATTGTTATTGTTAAAAAGCCTTGAAAGGAACATTGAAAACATGTTATCATTGATGTGGTTTCGGGAAAAAAAATCAATTGTAACAAAAAAAATATGCAGCCAAGTTTTACAGCAGCCCCTAAAACCGATCTATTAATTAATATAAAAGGAAGAGTGCAATCAAATCATTTGATATCAGAGTCCGAGTGGTTTAAGGTGGCTCGCATGTATTTTGACCGAAGTTGGCATCATAAAAATTAGCACTTTTCAGCGTGAAGTTTTTGGCCGATCATTCAGAGTTTTAGTTATGGACCATGTATTTCCTAGTATTGATCAATAGTAAACACAAAACAGAATTCGAAGATACATAACATTTTTGGAGATAGAACTACTTCTTTCAACCACTTGTTCTTAAGTAAAAGGCGAAAGTTACAGATTTAAAAAAAGCTTTGTAACGAGTTTCAATAAAATCGATGGAATGGACAATTCTACAGCAAAAGAGATATGAATGTTAGCGCAAATATTATGTTCGACAATGTCTTGCAAAAACTCGGGCAACTATGAACGCCGCTTCCAATTCTACCCAGTAATCTATAGTTTAACACTATGGGACCATGGGAAATTACTTTGTTAACTAAATGAAAATCGAGAAAGCGGGACGGATTATATTACTAGGTTGATGACAAAATGTCAATTGTGAATATTTGGTGAAAAGCGCCAATTTTGAATTTATCTAAATATCTAAAAATCTAAACGAAAACTTTGGGTGTTAATTGGTGGCACGTGTCCGAATGGCCCGGCAGGCGGGCGATCAGAAGAACAGAATTTTGCATTCAGTGTTTTACTACAACCAAAGCATTCACAATTTTCTACTTTCACGACAGTAACTCTACAGATTCATATTTATTACGATGTTGCAAATGCATGTCCGATTATTTACCATCTTATAGGTTCTATTTCTAATTTCTTTAGCGAATTGTAAGCGTCTGTTTCAATGGCATTGATATAAACTTTATTATAATTTTTGAGATAATTTTATACTCGCTCGCTATAAACTGGACGTTTAAATAACTCTAAGCATCAAAAAGATCAAATTATCTGGATATTTCTGAACCTATGATGTCTAGCTATAATAAACGTGGATATTTGGACGACAGCGAGCGAAGTTTTAATCCACGCGTAAGTTGATTTATAATTTCGAGAAGTATTGCACTTTACTATACTTCATCTGCACCCTTACCAAACCAAACATATGGGGTTCATATAGGTATGACATGGGATGTATGTGGGTCTGGTATGGGTACTATATGGGTTTGAGTTTTTGTTACATGGGATAAATATGGGTAAACCTACCATTCAAAAACCATATATGGGAAAAGTAAGGGTTTTAGAATAATAGCATATGGACAATATATGGGCAGCACATCCCATATGAAACTCATGTATGGAATAGTATGGGCAGACAGGATAATAACCCATACGATTCCCATGATATGGCACATAAATGGGTACAAGGTGGAATTTGTATGGGCGAAACAAGGCGCACTTAGCTAGAGGCCCATACTATAGGCCTTTTGCAACAGACGGTCACGTGACTTGTTGGTCCATAGCAACGCCATACTGGGTTGCAAGCTAACCAGCTCTCCCTTGGCAACCAACAGAGATTGACTGAGCCGTGATATCATAGCTGGACTTCGAAGCGTTTTTTCGTCTTACTTACTAAATTCATCTCGAAATAAGTCTTATACAGAACAAAAGTAAAGGTTTTTCATTACTTTTGATCCGGTATTTTGTCAAATATGCTGCGCAAAATAGAGTTTGGACCTCAAACGAACTCACCTCGAATCTCAGGCATGGCAAACATGGCGGCCGCTAAACACAACTTAGTGAACTCTTTCGATTGCTTGTTTTAATGCTAGTGAATAATCGGTCAAACACAATAAGCTTTTGCTCAGGACTCAAAAGAATATTGGGATAAATACTGTTTACTCTAGGCGCTCGTTCATGTACTTAAAGTGCCTATAACCCTTTTGCAATGTTTATTGCTTACAAACCTTCGAAGAGTTTTGAGTACTTCTGTGAAGAAAGTTTTGGTTTTGAGTGAATACTCTATGTTCTACGCTTGTTTGAAATCGTGTAAATGTGACCTTCCCTGATCCATGACCGCGTAAGCAAAAACCTGGATCGATACCTGTATGTACGTCATCTTGACGTCATATAATTAATTCGGCTTTGCAATCGTTTTAAGAAATACTTAACATGTTGACTAAAATGACTTTTCTCTTTACTAGCAACTCACAAACTGTGTATATTTTCTACGCATCGATGTTGTTGTGATAGAAAGGCGCTATAGAGAATAATGCATTAATGAGGTGACGTATATACAGGTTTCGGCCCAGGCTTTTACTTACGCGGTCATGGGTCAGGAAAGGTCACAAAAGGTCACATTTACACGATTTAAAACAAGCGTAGAACATAAAAAAAAATCCTGTGTTTAACTTTAATTTAATAAGCTTCGAAAATATTCATAATGCCATAAATGTTGTATTATTTAAAATTAAATGTTCGTTTCCTTTGCCTTAACTTAGAAAAGGACAGGCTATGGCTAGCTACATGTACTTGAGGAGATGCAGAAATTATCTTAGAATATTATTTTAGTTTGATACTGAATCTGTGGGTGTTACATGTCCAGTTTTGAAGCAAAGAAAAATATCAGGACTTTGATAAGTTTTATATATCCCTACTTTGTAATTGGAGAGAATGTTATATATTTTGTTTCTTATTATGCTATTAGCCAGTAACAGGCATACATTATTAACCACTCGCTATAACATTTTAATATTATTAAAGGAACACTGTCAATTAACCCAAAAATGCCAGGCAGAGAGATGAGAAACCTCTGCTCGCAGGGTACAAAAATATCTACTCAGATTACCAGAGTATGCAGTGTACTAGCCGAGAAAATTTGAGACAATTTTGATAAAGAATGGCAAGATTTGAGTGGATGAAAAATACTGCTTTTAAGAGAAATTTAGAGCAACTTGAAATATGTTCACTGTAACCGAAATCAAGTTTATAGAGGCCCGGTTATGAGGGGGAGGTGGGGTGCTGTTATCCCTTATCCCTTATATTTTTCAGGATAGTTAATCACTTATTCCTGAGATGCAGATGGCTGTTATCGATTATTCCGATGGACTTTGGTTATCCCTTATCCGTACTGTTTTCTGGTTTGTTATCCCTTATCCCAGTCATTATTTTGCTAGTTATTCCTTATCCCCAATACCCCTAACCAGGCCTCTTTATATAATTAGCTTTTGTAATCCACTTTGTCATCCTTTATTGAAAAAAAATGAAAATCATATCCGGGCATTCACATAGTATTACTCTTCGAATTCAGGGTGTTATTTTTGTAGTTTTGTTTTAAAGAAACTTGAAGATTCAATTACAATGACAGTGCCCCTTTGACATCCACTAGACCATGTAAAATATATATATTAGATTAATAAACACTATCATACCCTAATTCCTTAATTTTTTGGTTTTATATGCCTTGCTTCTTCCTGGGGGTACTCCCATATATGGACTATACAGGGATGATCCACTGGAAAGGGTATGGTTTTTCGAGTTTCTGGTCTTTAAGACGGGTATCCATTTTCACATTGACAGATCTTGAACAGGGTATGGTATTTATCACTTTTGACATGACATTTATCTGATGTAAACATCATACTCATTACCAGATATCGATTTGTAATCCGTTTATCCCTGACCTCTAAATAAAACAGTCCACTTTATAGACACTTCTTGTGGATTCTTGTTGTATTTTCGTCTTATAGAAGGATATAAAATTTTAACCCTTTGTCTTGAACAAGGTATGGAAATTTGAGGTTTTTTGTCTTAAACAGGGTAAGGGTTTCAGAGCCCCAGCGGCACACCATTACCCAACTTTGGGTAGAGTACCCCCCCCCCCCCCTCCCCGGGTCCTGACTGTATGAAGTATAATGATTGATATCCAGATTAACGATGCCTAATTTGCACTTAAAGAAAAACACCAAGTCTAAGTATTCCAACCAGTTAAGCTTAATTAATTTAATAATTAGATTAAATAAAATAAATTAAATTCTTAAGTTCTTTATCATTTTCTAGCATGTCACTTTTTGAAACATTAGAATTGATGTGTTTGCTGCAGGAAGCTTACACGATGTTTAATAAGTTCTCAATATTTCATGTCACCACACCAAACATAGGAAAAATATAGTTGAGAAAAACTGACTTCCTCTTTTAATATACGACTTTAATATTAAAGTAAAAGAGCTAGCCAGAAAACATACCGATTTACAGGTGCCAGAGCACTAATTGATTGCTACATGGTTAATTATAGACACATGATAACACAAGACCAGTTCTTCAAAGTTAAATATTTTATTTATTTTTCATTTTTTCTTCTAGAACTTTCACAGTGCAAATACAGAGCTTGGCCTTCCTGTATGTGGTCATATCGACCATTTCATTTTAATACTGACACTCTCACCGTTCGTCAATGTTTCGTGTACTCTCCAAAGTTATAAACCTGAGAAATTAACGCCGTAATTACTGGTTTATATAACATAGTATAAAAGAAAGAAGGAATCTGCTCAACTATTACAATACTATTCGTTTAATTATGACTACTTTACTTTGTTGAGCGGCCACCATGTTTGCCATGCCTGAGATTCGAGGTGAGTTCGTTTGAGCGTCCAAACTCTATTTTGCGCAGCATATTTGACAAAATACCGGATCAAAAGTAAAGAAAAATATTTACTTTGTTCTGTATAAGACTTATTTCGAGATGAATTTAGTAAGTAAGACGAAAAAACGCTTCGAAGTCCAGCTATGATACCACGGCTCAGTCAATCTCTGTTGGTTGTCAAGGGAGAACTGGTTAGCTTGCAACCCAGTATGGCGATGCCTTCATCCGACTGCATCGGAGGCCGGTTACAGGGACCCAAAGCCACGAGGAAACACCGTCGTGTATACATATAGCTACCTTTATCTGTGATCATATGCAGCTACTTGAAATGCCTTCACAACTGCATTTATACGCTATGTCATGTGAGCTGAAATCCATGTGGGACGCAATTTACACGACGCATGCGCCTTTTGGTTGTAATTACTCGGGCCAGGCCTTTGGCCGGCACGAGTCAGAAATCGCAAGTGTTTATTATTATTTTTGGTGTGTCACTGTTTGGCGCCGGTAACCAATCAGATTAAACAGGAGCCCATTGTTCGATTCCCAACACGTGACTGGATCAACTAATCAGATTCGACACCCGCCGGATCTTGGGTTGTGAAGGCAAAGCAAAGCCAGCAACCAACAGAGTGAAGATTCGGCTGTTTCGGGGCAAATCTTAACCATTATTTTGCTGAAACCAAAGGTTTCTTTGAATGAAATACCAAGATGTTCAGTTATTCTAGGGCTGACAGGACTTTTACGGGCTTCCTATGGAAAATTCTCATATAGGAAAGGTGATGTGGCGATCCAATCGCACAGTCAGCTAGTCTAGCCGGCCGGAGGAGTGACGGTTTTGGTCCAATAATCCACGGAAACTGAAAGAAAATGCCAGTACTGTTGCCATAGGATTGCAGTGTTGCGTTGTTGATATTGCTGAAACGCTCTTCATTACCATAACAGGCTGTGAGAAGGTCAAACGAGGGATTTTGATTGTTTGCAATGTTGGCTGTTTACCGCCAAGTCTTCTCCTGAAATACTCTTGAGTTTGTACAACTGGGAAGTCTTGACTAAACCAGTCAACCAATGCCGAGCTTTACTAAGACCGCAAAAGCTGGAAGTGAACAGTGATTGACCCTTGTCTTTGAATGCGAACGGAAATCAGAACTGGTGAGGTTGAAATTGTGTTTATAAACAATGTACGCACACAAATCTTACTTGTTCCCTACTTTTATTTTTTTTATTAAGTGTAATGGTGACTGTAATTCGAACTGGAAAGGAAATCGTCCGTAAGTTGAACTGTATGTGACTTTATAGAGACCAAGAAGCCGAAAAGTTAAAATCGTCAAAAGAATAACAAAAGTCAGAAGATACAGAGAGGCATTCGATCTGTTCACCACGAATTATACCCATAAGCAGAACTGGATATGAAATACCGTATTAAAATTGAATTGGATGTGACTTTAATTGGAAACCGAGCTAGTTGAAACTGTCAAAAGAAGAGCAGGATTTAATTGGCTTAGTTGCAGAATCCCCCCTCCACTCAAAAGATCGCTTGAAAACTGCGCTAAATTATCCACTTTAGTTCAGGTGTATTTAGATTCGTCCTATCAATGATTTTGGGTTGAAATGGTTAGGTTTTTATTATTATTTCAGGGTTAGGTTTTTAGAAGGTTTGTATGAAAAAGTTGAGAAATGAATTATTAATGAACCAAAGGAGGGGTATTCTGCAATTACTCCACTTTTCTTTGCTCCCAACTGTTCCATCCCTGGGACAAAAACTCAATCAAATGCCCCACTTATGCCCCCACCCCTGTGGATGGGCAGGTTTGGAATTGGTAGAGCTATACACAGATACTGGAACTGATTAGAACAACCATAAATAGAATTGGGTGTGGATATTTATTTACCAAGCGAACATTGTTGCACTGAAAAATGTCGAAAAAGTCAACATGAAAGAAAAATGTAGGACTACATTGCATTCCTGCAAAAGGTCTATTTCATTATATATAAATTATCACAAGCATCGGTAGTGAATCCAATTATCTGGTCCCCTAGCACAAACCTCATGACACAAAAATATGCTAGAACTCCATGTGTTAAGTTTGGTACAAACAAAATTCGTCAGAATCGCAGGAAGCCCAAGCACTGTTTATGGTAAACAAGTCCAAGGACTACAGAAAAGCTGATCGAAGAACGCACATATTGAGGATTTTACGATATTTCGGCTGCCCAAACCAGCCTTCTTCAGGTAGTTCTTACAAAAGAAGAATATTTCACAATGGCAAGTATAAATACGAAAGTGATTACACAATCTAAGAGGAAAAAGGAAATGACGCAGGAAAGGAAATGTTCAGAGACTGTGGTGGGTTTAGAAATAATATTAAACCTGTCAACTGCTCGTCTGCGTTCATTAAATCAGTCTTTAAGCCGTCGTTTAGTTTCACCGATATATTGTAGGTGGCATCGATTGCATTGTACCATGTAGATGACGTTACTGGTGTTACATGCGATGTGCATGTGACTTAATGAAACGGGTTTCTCTGGTGGAAGAAAAGGTGTAGCTATCAAGGCCATGGTTAGCCTGCTATGCAGACGTATTTTTATCACTCTCATACATTCGAAGGAAAAAGTAACGTCTGCTTACCCGAGCGCTTAATTAGTTTCCAATATGCAAGCAGGATGTCAGCACGTTTGTTTTATTTTTCTGCCCAATCAAAGCCATTGTTAGAATTGTAGTGAATTGGCGTGACAGTGAACACTCTCCTGTGATTGGTCAATGGCATATGCATTGTCTGAATTTCTTTTCAAATGTAACATTACGTCACTTTCCAGGATATGCATGGTAAAATATTGGTCCATAACACAATGAGGTGTGCATATTGGAAACTAATTAAGGGCTCGGGTAAGCAGACGTTACGTAGTTGTGATTTGACAAGTAGTCACGAAGGTTACGGCAACGGCGGTGAGCGACGAGAGACAGGTTTTTAAAAACGTCTTTACAGCGACTAGAAGAAAATAGTATGTGAGAATGCTTACGAATCAGTGACGAAATGTTAGGTAGTGCTGGATTGTATGTACTCAAAAACTGATTACAATCTAAGGGATCCTCAACTTTTTATTCCTAGACCTAGAACAGGAATTTTTTCAAAGAGCTTTAGCTATAGCCATAGTTGATAGAGTGGAATGGTTAGGAAATCCGGCAAACTTCCAAAGGGCAAACAAAGGCGCTGCGATTTAGGTTGGAAGGGGGCAAGACAAAAGATTGTGCACGATCATAGTTCATTAGCGTTCCCTGAACGACTGAACTCACACGTTTCTATTGGCTGATTGATTAACATGTTGTAATTTCTATTGTGTTTTGTGCACGGTAGTGGTTGAAAAAAGCTAACAAAGACATATAACAAAGAAGGTCCCTGAGTTTCCTAACCATTCCACTCTATTAAGTAACAGTCCGCGCAAGAGGTAGGCACAATTATATTGTTCAGATGCAATTTGCTTTCCCCACTTTAGTATTTTCTGTTTTTGATACTGACAACTCATCAACCCTTAAATCAGAAATTTCTGAAATTATATCCACTAAAAATGCATTTTAAAGGAGAGTTCTTTTGTGTGAAAAAGTTTTGTCCAATCAGAAGAGTGCAAAACAATAACCAAGAAAACGTTCAATTAAATTTTTTTCCCCATATTGAAAGTTCGTCATATTGAAAGTTATGAGAGTTTTCACTAGATGCAATCAAATCTGTTTACAAAGTGAGAAAAAATGTTCTTCTTCTTCAATTTTAGAAGAGAAAAGAGATGTCGGTGAAACTGTAAGATGAAGTGAATTTAATAGTGGGATAAAGAGCATTGATATAATCGATGAATATTTTAACGATCTTGGCCCTCCGCCCAAATCATAAAAATATCATCGATATACCTCAACCAAGTGTGTGGTTGGTAAGGGGCTTTGGAAAGAGCGTTAATTTCAAAATTACCAAGGAATAGATTAACAAAACAGGGGGGCATACGATACCCCACAGCTGTACCGTGGATCTGGAGATAGTGATTATTATTAAATGAGAAGTTATTCATAGTAAAGATCACCCTAGGGTGACGGGAGAGGGAGGGGGAATGGGCAGGTTTGGAAATGATAGATCCATGGCATTACCAAAACGTGACTGATTTTAGTGTGGAATTTGTTTCGTTGACTTCGACCAAAGCAATCACTTTGCTTTCGACATTCAATCGAAAACTGATCAACATGGACCCACTGCATAAATGACATCCAATGTGTATGGAGTGAAACACGATGCACGCGTCCCATGGCTTATTACGATTTAGGCATAAAACTTATCAAAACTATACTCACCATGCCATTCGTACCGCGAGCAATCAAGCGCTCTGCTTCAAAAAATCCCTAAGCACTTGCCCTTCAGTCTTTTCTGGAGTTTCTCGGACTCAAAAAGAAAAACAACTTGAGAAATTAGACTTGAGTAATATTAGGTCCAGCTGCCAATGTAATCGTTGTCTTGTCTAACCTACCCTTTTCACATTCATTAGCTGTATTTGCCAATTAAACTAGTTCTAATATTGTCATTATACTATATATCATTTTATAATTAATTTATATATATATATAATCAGAATTTAGGTGAAAGAGAACATATATAAGCCCTGAGTGCGATTCGAACCCACGGCCTCGGTACACTAGTCCGATGCGTTAACCACTACACCACCAGGACGACCACGCTGGAAACGCAGCCGACTTTGGGATTTTGTGGACCGTGAGTTTTCCCAGGCATTTTCTCTTTCGGGTTCGGGACGGGAAAGCCCAGAACTTCCGAACTAAGCTTTCAACCTGAGGATCATTAATGATTCACAGGCACATACGTCCAACCTAGGAATCGCTCAGCCAGAAGGATCCGAAAGGATTCGAGCTTATTATACATTAATATATAAAATATATAGAGAGAAGAGAAACCCGTCCCTAATATAAATAATCAGAATTTAGGTGAAAGAGAAACTATATAAGCCCTGAGTGGGATTCGAACCCACGGCCTGGGTACACTAGTCCGATGCGTTAACCACTACACCACCAGGACGACCACGCTGGAAACGCAGCCGACTTTGGTATTTTGTGGATCGGACTAGTGTAAGCCTAAATTACTAGACTCTATATTAAATAGTATTACTTATCTTAAATACAACTTAATCATATCTTAATCATTATTTATTTATATCTTAGTATTGGTCGAGCGTTTTTAACATGAGCCTCTGGCTCGAATGTAACGGGCAACCGTATTCCACGTTTTGACTCAAATTGTATTGTATTGCACTGCTTATTTGGATAAGAAAACGATAATCAACAGGCATATCTGCCAGCCTCGTGGACACCATTTTCTTTCTCAGAGTTTCTCAGAGTTTCTCGGCTGTCACAATATCCGTGGGCCACCGAAACACTTACTTTACGTTTCGTCTTTCTTAATTTCTCCAAAATAGACACCTGAATAAACACACTCCATAAAGTCAAGCAAACTGCTGCCGAAAACCAATATACCAATGCGTATTGTACATGACCCTTTCACCAGTCACAAGGCACATTAAAATGATCTCATTTCAAATGCATGATGGGATAAATCAAACGCAACGAGTGACGGGAGTTCAGTTATATTATTATGGCTTTCGATGATACAGAACACTAATTATCAAACTCCTTAATATACATGAGGCAAAAACAAAGGAAATCACTGAGCGATAAGTGATTCTGTAAGTTTGATACAGATTTCGTCCTGATTTACATAAACTTTTGCTTCGATTTTCTCGGCCAAAATAGGTCGTATCGCCAAAATAACTGAAAACACGGACGGTTGATAAGTCAGATCAGAATTCATGTCTGTGCTTTATCGGGTTTACAAACTCTCGCTTTCAGCTCGTGTTTGTAAATCCGATAAAGCACGACCACTCATTCTGTATCTATTACTTAAAACTTAATTTATAATTTATATTTAAGTTAATAGCTATTACAGTGCTCGTCTGACCTGATTTCTGCTATTGGCTTGAACGAGGGAGGGCTCTTTATTTATTTACTGCTTTGATGAGGAATCATATTTTTGTATTTTATCATGATTCTCATTCACAGGTCAGTACTGCATCTTCAGGAAAGGAGGTAGTTGTCCTCCAGGCCTATCATCAGGCTGGATTCAATGGGATGACGAAGACACTGGTAACTCCAACAACAAAAACGGAATCCTACCAGATGGTATATATGGCAAAGACACCCTCATCTATTTCTGCTGCAGGACTGATGGACAGAAAGACGAACCAATCAATCTCCCAACAACTGATCCGTTCTACCTTTTAGCGTATGGCATGAACACTTGTCAGCAGGTAACTGCGCAAATTATACTGTGGACTGATTGATTTACACTCTCGCCCATTTCTTGACTTATATTGTATTATACTGTCATGAATAAAAAAAAAATTCCAATCAGATGAAGCAAATCAGTCACGTGCATGCTCCTTTATACCTGATAAAATCTCATCATTCTAAAATGCCCGCGGAGGGATTTGACTTAAGTCCAAGATGAAAATGGGGTTCATTGATCAAAATAATAGTATGGTAATTAATTTTGGGTCTTATCAGCGAATTTCTAATTAGGCCGGATGAATCTTTCTATAAAGATTTTTCATTGAGGTGAATCTTTATATAAAGGTTTCATCCTAATTAAGAATTCACTGATAAACACCCAAAGTAGCAAAAAGTACACGGATCATAAGGTACCTAGTAGATAATCAATTTTACACTAAATTTACTAATATCACCAGATTAACGAAATACACAGATAATATTTTTAAATGAAGTTATCCAACTACCGTTACTTGTTTACCGAGCCACTGTTTAGTCCCAATTATGAACCAAACTCAAAGCCGTAAAATGATAAAAAAACGTGCATTAAACTTACAAACATCCTCTTCGTATTTTGTGCCGGAGTCAAAAATTTAGAGTCTGCTGTCATGTCAGTCACACCGCTTTCCAAGTCTTGAACTTTATCTATGTCAACCACAACACCAAATCCTTCAAGTGCTGGTTCTTCTTGCCCTAGCTTGTTCTTTGCCACACAATTTCTTCATGTCATTCCCTTGAGCGGTCAGCGCAGCGGTTCCAAATATGGCGGACGTGTTCATTTAGAGCTCCGCATAGTGGATTAATTTCATCAATATTATCAAGCAAATTTAGTTTAAGTTAAGTATTACCTTCAAGCAAACATGCCTAACGTCAATGTCCCCAATAATGAAAATCTGGGAGGGAAAATCAAAGATAGAAGCTATTTTAATCGAAATCATGAACTCACACAACACGAGGTACGACGAACTAGATGTGAAGTTACAAGACCTTAAAAAAAGGCAGGATACATTAGCAATAACTTCGATAATTTCCAGAAAGTCACTGACAACATACTAAAGGATAATTTCCTATTGCACAAGGCTAACGAGGACCTAAACCGACAGCTAAAGGACTGTAAGAAAGATAACGCGAAGGCCCTCGAAGCCATAAATGACTGACTTAGAACAATAATAATTATGGTTGAAGATCCATGCTGGAAATAGCGGGTGTGCCCCGTTCTTCAGAAGAAGAAGTGGAATTCATCGCTTGGGAAATCTGCGAGTTCCTTGGACATAGCTTCAACGACAACGATATCGAAGCTGTGCATCGACTGTCCTCAAAAGAATCAGCCAAATCAACTTAAAATTCTCGAACAGAAAGTTTCGTGACCAAGTCATGCAAAGTAAATCTCAACTGAAGGATAAATATATGCACAACCTAGGACTGGTGAGAGAACAGGCTGCATCAAATCTCTTTATCAACGAGAGTCTAATCCGTCAAAACAAGAACATCTTTGGTAAAGCCCTAAAATTTCGCAAAGAGCAGAAATACAAATACATTTGGTCTCGAGACGGTAAGATCGTTATCAGGAAAACTGAAAGTTCCGAAATTAAAAGAATCACAATGTGAAGATAACCTTACTTCCCTGGTCTTCACATAAGATGAGTATACATCCTAAATTGACTACGAATGAGTGAAATATTAATCTGTCACATCCGTAGCCATCATGTTTATGATTATCAGTCGTCGATTTTTTGTGACCTTTACCTTACGTGGCTGCACTCAAAATGTATTAAAATAACTAAAGGCGAACTCTTCAAACTTTCTGAATGTTCCGGTATTGTTCCAAATGTATCAGATCCATTTTTCAACTTTCGACACTTTCGACAAAATCTCAAATAATCTCTTTACCTTACTGTTCTAGAAAAGGTATAAAACTACTTCCGACAATGTCCATAAAATAATTAATTTGAATTACAGAGACGAAATTGTTGTTTCTATTTTTTTTCCTTTCTAATCTCTTCCCTATCTGATTTCACTTTCAATAGTACTATGATTGCTCTTGCCGCACTAGTTCTATAAACCTAAATAAAACCTTCAGAAAAGGAGAGCCTTGATTTTAATTTTGATATCGTAGCCCTAACTGAAACTTCGATGTCTCATCTTAAAAAAAAAAAACAGAAAACCCCTCCTAAACTACCTGATTATTATGACTTCGTAAATCTAACTGGCTCTACAAACAATAGTGGCTGTGGGATTTACGTCTCTAACAACTTGATATATATCAGACGAGATGGCTTATCTCTCTCCATGTTTTCATCTGATTGTAAATTCCTGGCTCTCTGGATAGAAGTAATTAACAACCACAAACAAAATATATTAATCAGCGTCATTTAGTTACACCCTAAACCGAAAAATCCTTCAATTTTTCTTGATTATTTCGAAAAAAACTCTCAATAAAGTAAATAAGGAAAATAAAAAAAATATTTTAACTGGAGGTATAAACTTTGATATAGTAAAAATCGAATCATTACTCATATTAACGACTATTTATCTACATTACTTTCATATTTCATGATTCCTCAAATAACCCAACCTACAAGATTTACAGAATATTCAAATCCTTCTTTAATTGATCACATATTTATAAATAATGTAACTACAAATACCCTTTCTGGTAATTTAATACCTCATGTCACTGATCACAACATGGTGCAGATCTCAATCCGTAAGCTCAATGAAACCATAATTAATAGAGTGGAATGGTTATGAAACCCGGCAGACTTCAAAGGGGCTAACAAACGCGCTACGATTTATGTTGGAAGGGGGCAAGACAAAAGATTGTGCAGGGTCATAGTTCATTAGCGTCCCCTGAACGAATGAACTCACACGTTTCTATTGGCTGATTGATTAACACATTGGAATTTCTATTGTGTTTTGTGCAGGGTCACGGTTGAAAAAAGCTAACAAAGACATATAACAAAGAAGGTCGCTGGGTTTCATAACCATTCCACTCTATTAACTATGATGAAACATAGCGATTACTTTAAAGTGCCACTTCAACGAAAATTTACCATTCCGATTTGCAACTTTTTCAGTGTCCATAGGTCAATCAATCAGTATTAGAAATATCCGAAATAGTAAAAAATAATCCCAAATGGGCATGTTAAACCACAAAATGTTAGGAGAGGTTACCGGTAAAATCCTGTCCGCCATCTCAGTATTCAGCGGAAGTGATGTCATACACTTAACACGACAACCTCGTGGCGCGAAATAGTGTGTGCATAAAAAAATAGTCAACCTCGCAATTTCTTCTTATGTACGTGAAGACATTTGTAGTAGAAATATGCCTCCAGGCTTTGTGTTCTGCAGGCGAGCGTTAAGTGTATGACATGACTTCCGCTGAATAAACCTTTGTTTAAAGCTGAACAAAGGGAATGGCCTCCAGTAATGGCGGACGTTTAGATTCAATATTCGGAGCTGCAAAATTAAGACTTCCTGTCGTATCGAAAAACAATTTTAACTGGTAACAATATATCAACTCTACTTTATGAATATGCAAACACATTGATATGTCAAAATTTGATCGTAGTGGCACTTTAAGGGTTTGATAAAGGTTCAAAATGTTAAAGTTTCGAAAATACGTGATTTTTTTCGCAAATTGTAAATCTGAAAGACCTAATCTAGAATCACAAAAAACTCTAACTAAAATATATTTTTAAAGCCTTGAAAGTGCGACTTTCTGATTTCCACCTGAAAGAGGGCGTAAAAAATGATTGACAGTCATTCACTGGGCATGTTATTTCATTCACGCTATCCTGTTATTTTCTGCTCTACTTTTCGTTCGTTAAGATTTCTACGTTACTGCAATGCCCAAAAAGGTAAAAGTAGATCGGTCTTGATGGTATTCAAATTAAAAAAGAAGAAGAAAAGAGAAAAGCAGCTTATGAGTAAATATGGCAACAAGTGTACAGTTCTTAGGACGAACAATGGCTGGAGGAATAGTTAGGTTCATCGAAGTCCGAAAGTCAACAAAGAATCAAGCTTGCAACAACGTTTTGTTATCTTCAATCGACCAAAGAGTTTCAAATCATTCATTTGCAGGAAGCTAAAGTTTGTTTCAGCGCGATGAAATAAACAGTCGATCTGCGTGTACTTGGTGTGGAGTAGCGCTTCAATGGTTTTCCCTGCTCTGATATTAATTGTTCGCTTTACTCAGTGTGGTGCTATTTTTATGTACTCCTAAAAGTGTTTCTTCTTTGAAATTAAACTGGAATCGACACTAGTTTCTGTAGAAGTATTGTATTATCGGGCATCGGCGAACTGTTTTGCTTTCTCTCTTCTCGCTGCACCTGACTCGCAAACATTAAATGGGTTGAATCCATCACATTAAATTTAATATTGTGGATTGAACCCTGACCAAATTATAACCTAAGCAATATCACAAAAATTTGCTCGCATTACAGTCAGAACACGTTGTTTACTTGTGAACCCTAGCTCTAGGTGGGTGAGAACTCGTCGTTTACCTGGGAACTTGTTTACTGACGGTTAGGGTTAGGTCACACCGAAGGTCTTGGGTTCAAACCTTGCGGCGGGTAAAAGAAAGGTAAGATATAAAAGTAAGATATATTAATTAGACAAATCGAACTTAGAGTGGGATAAGGCCAGATAAAAAAAATACTTGTTTAGCGTCCCCGCCCGACCTGAGAAATGTCTCCGACCTCTACTTTTTTTCCCCATAAAAACACTTTAGAAAGTGTAAATGCGCCCGAGAACACCAATTCTTGTACCTAGACCCCTAGATGTACCACTTAAAATATGCGCCGGCGCATTAAATATTTTAACATCGACGCCATTTTGTTTCTAAATCACTCTGTTGTAGATGCAAACCTGTGTTCCTATGTCTAGTCAAGACAAAATAAACTTCACATAGCAAAAACAAAAACTCCCTCCCTACCTGGAAACATTGAAATGGGTGGACGTTAAACAAGTAGCTTTTTATCTGGCCTAATGCTGAAAGGGGTTAGGATCCTGGGAAGGGATAAGGATATTGTGAAATAAATTAAATATATTTTTATGACTATCTTCATACATGAGATTGCTTAGATTATCATTCGGTGTCCGTTCAACCCACAACATTAAATTTAATGTAACTGGATTCAATCCATTTAATGTTTGCGAGTCGGCTGCTCACTGAGCCAGATCGGCAGAGACAACCAATCAATCAAAAAATCAATCAACACTTATTATTAATATATTACTATGTTTTAACAATTAACTTACCAAATCCGCAATTAGTTAAAAACTATTCGAGGCGGGAGGAAGGACCCACAAAAAGAAAATATACAAGTATAAATCAGTAAATGTTACATAAGCCGATGCTCTCTGCTAGCGCTTAGTAAGGGAATATATCAGTAAGTACGTTTACATGAATAAAATATAGGACTAGTGTTGGAGAGTAAAAGTAGTAACAGGAATTTTACATATCATAAAGGAAATAAATATATGATATATATTTTTTATGTTGCTTTAATATTTCTGAGACTTGAAGATAGGCATCATCATTTTGCAGAATGTTCAGAAGTGTCCCTTTGGTTTTTAGTTTAAAGTGAGATTTTACGAGTGATCTAAAAGATAAGGGTAGACTATTCCAGATATGTGCACCAATTCTTGAGAGAGATTTTCCCAGTTTGTCTGTTCCTGAGTATTCAATAAAACGTGATCATTTGTTGTTGATCGAGTTCTGTATGCATGCATTTCACTGCTTTTTAAGAGATATATGATGTTCATAGGAGCTAGGTGATTATATATGTCATGCATAAGTTTACAAGTATGTTCAAAAACAAAAATGATAATGGACGAGTATTGGACTGTAAGAAGAAGGGAATTGCATGGTCTCTTGATTTTCCAAAATATCTTAGACGGACTTTCTCGTTTTTGAAGGACAAGTAACTTATTCAAATGTATTTGGGAACTCTTACCCCACACACAAATACCATAGATCAAATAAGGTAACATCAGAGAACGGTAAATAGTTAGTGGAGGTTGAAGAGGAATGAAGTGTCTTAATTTCGCAAGAATTCCGTCTGATTTACTTATTTTCAGACATACATGATATATGTGATGTTTCCATGAAAGATAAAAATCTATGTAGACACCTAAATATTTTACATATTCTTTCATATCGAGCGGTTGTTTAGTGTTTGGTAGGCTATCAAATACTTAACAGGGGGACAAAATGACATGATATGATTCTCTGATGTGGTCCATAAATAACGTAGTTGATTTCTTGATATTTAGTGTCAGTTTATTTGCTTTTAGCCATTCAGAAACTTTGGAAAGTTCAGTGTTAACATTATATTCTAATTTATGTAAGTCTCTATTTGCATACATTATAATAATAATATAATAATAATTATTATTATTATAACATTATACTAGATCATCAGCAAAGAGATAAAAAGCAAATTCAGGAAAGATTTATAAGTATCATGGTTATAAATTAGGAAAAGTAGTGGTCCAAGAACAAAACAATGACAGACAGACAGACATACATACTTTATTTATACACGGTTAAAAAATATCAGTACAAAGCTATATACAATTTAAAAACAGTACATAACTCAATAAAAACTGGTTTACGTGTTTGCCGTGTGGGAGTCGGGTGATGAGAATAGGGCGTCAACGCCCCTCTTCAAACATGAGAGGGACGTTAGTGTTCTCAGTTCATTGGGAAGCCCGTTCCATAAGGCAGCTCCAGAATAGCTAAAGCTGCGTTTTAGGTAGTCAGTTTTCGGCTTTGGTAGAAGTAATTTGTTGTTAGAATCTCTCATGCCGTAACTTGAGTGTCGATAGGAACACATCTCTTGCAAATATGCTGGAGTGCGATTGTTTAAGGTTTTGTACATGACATGTGCTTTCTGCTTTGTTCGTGCAACTGCAATTTTATCCCAACCAAGCATATTGAGTAATGGGTCTGAGCTGGTGTCATAGCTAGATATTGTTACTGCCCTAGCCGCACGATTTTGCAATTTTTGCAACTTATCACTTAGTTTTAGACTAAGCCCGTCCCATACAGCACTGCAATATTCAAAGTGAGGTTCAACCAACGCTTTGTATATTTTGATTGCAGTATCCTCCGTAATAAAAGGTCTGACACGCTTTAGAGCTCCAATACCAGAGGATATCTTTTTTGAGATCATATCAATGTGCTTGGTCCAGGACAGTGTCTCATCGATATTTAGTCCGAGGGATTTGCTCGAATGGACTTTACTAATTTATTTTCCCTCAATATGCACACTGACGTCACAGTTGGCTTGTGTTTTGAGCCTCTGTCGTGAACCGATGACCATAAACTCTGTCTTGGCTACATTTTAGACTGAGCTTATTGGCCCTCAACCAGTAGTTGACATTTAGTAATTCTTTATTGATTATTTTTTCAAGTTCAGCGTTAGTAGGAGCAGCAAAGCTTATGCTAGTGTCGTCAGCGTACATACGAGGGTAGCCATCATTTAGGCAGTTTGTAAGGTCGTTTATGTATATTAGAAAAAGTAACGGGCCAATTAAGGATCCTTGCGGGACGCCACAGGTTATTGAACTTGGTGTCGATAAATGGCCGTTAACACTACATAGCTGACTTCTATGAGATAGGTATGATTCGAACCAGTTTAATGAATTATGGTCTAATCCGTATTTTGCTAGTTTTTGGATAATGATGGTGTGATCAATAGTGTCAAAGGCCTTCTTTAAGTCAATAAAGATCACACCATTAAGAAAGCCTTTGTCAATATTGACACACCAATCATTTGTCGCCTCGAGCATTGCAGTGAGAGTGCTGTGTAGTGTGGCGATCTCTATGCACCTTCCAAAAGTAAACGTATTACTACTCTTCGACTGTCAGCTCCCTGGTGTTCTGAGGATATGAGTGTACAGGAAAGGATAAATGGAAACTGGAACGCCGTTGGCGTGTAACTATAAACTAGCCGTGACCGTCAGATATATGTTGATCAATGTGCTGTACATAGTGAACAAGTTATTAACTACATACAAGCATAACTATTACTCTTCCATTATCAGTGACAATGAGTCTAATCAGAAAGTCCTTTTCCAGACTATCGACAAGCTGTTGCATAAGAAAACTGAAAAACAGTGTCCACCTTCTACCTCTGCTAATGAACTTGCCAGTCAGTTTGCAGATTTCTTCACTAACCGAGATGGCAGTAATACAGAGAAGTTTGGTCACCAAGAGTTGTAATGCTACCCACCTGTGTCTTGACAAACCTATCTATCATACTGTGCTTGATAAGTTTGAACCATGCAGTATCTGAAAGTCAAGTCTCAGCTTTGATTGGCAGCTCTCCAAATTCCTAAAAGAACAGCCTCAAGCTTAACCAAGAAAAGAGTGAACGTTTTATTAATTGGAGCTCAGCATCGCCCAAGGCCTTCTCTCGATGTCATTGTACGTCGTTGGAGATGAGAGTATTCACCCTTCAAAATCTGCCAGGAACATTGGTTTGACAAGAACTTAAATCTTCATTCCCAAGTTAGAGCTATCTGTAGATCGGCTTTTATCGTTTATATAGCATTGGTCGTATTAGGAAATATCTCACTAAGTCAGCAGCTGAAGTTATTTTCCACGCCTTCATAGCATCTACTGGCTAGATAACTGTAACTCTATACGTAACGGAATTTTTAGCCCTGTTACTGGAACGAAATGTATTTTGTTTGGCCTTATAAATAAGTAAGTTTTATTACTTTAATACTTACACAATTTCTTCACATACTTGTACAGCTCTTTGTCATATTTTGCATTTTCACTTATCGCCATGGCTGTGATTTGTTTATTAAAATGTGCTGGAAACCTGGCTTCAGACAGGAGTAGATTAGTGCAAAATGTGGTATATAAATGTTCAGTCATTTCCGAAAACTCTCCAGTGGAATTTTGATCTTCTAATTATTAAGTTTAATACCACGCAATGGGTTCATGGCGCATGGCCGGCATCATGCAAGATCCGTACGAGTTTTCAAATGGTTAAGTTATTCATGATAAGTTATATTTATTTCTCGTAAATGTCAGTACCCTAGCTGGGTACCAGAGGATTAATTAAACCTCCCAGCCGTCTCTTCATCTCACTCTCTCTATATGCATTGTATACCGATATAGTAGTTCTCCCAGCGAGGGCCTCTGGAACCGGCCCATATGCATCGTGTAAAGACATTGCCGCTATAAAACCTGACCTCTACAAATCACTTCATTAATAAAAGAATTACTATTCAAGTTCAAATATATCCCCCAAGCAGTGGTGTCTCTCTGTCTTGGTAAAATGTTTCTCGTTCCCATTTTACCAAGACAGAAAGAGACCTCTGCCAGCAGGGTATACAGCTAATCATGTAAATGATGTAGGGTTGAACCCGCCCGGTGTTGAAGCGTTTATAGCCGTTTATACAAATCACAAATTTAATGATCCCGTCTTGCTTCGTTTGTCTTGTAAGGCTTGCTCCAAAGGTTTGCCTTTTCTTGAAGATACTGTGGAGAGATCACACGTATTTCGTACCGAAAACCGTTGGTAAAATAGAAATGGCGCAACAATACACAATGCAATGCGAACCGTGCAAATCAATCCCACAATGCACCAATGCATCCCATAATGCAATGAAGCCCTTCTTGGCAGCCCTTTTGAAAAACAATTCGGTACAGTTGGAGTTACACAATTTTGGATATGATATGAATTTTAAATTGCATTGGCAATCAAGACAATCAAGGCTTGGAAACCGATCACTCAAGAATTTAACATTTTAGTGATGCATCTAAGTTAATATGGCGGAATAATTTTCAGTTCAGTGGCAATTTAATACATACAGGTCTATTTCAAGAACATTGCAAATATAATTCTATGACAAAAAGGTACAAGTCAAGTATATTGCAAAAACTCTAGCCCTAGGATCAGTCAAGTACCATTCGTCCAGTAATAAAATGGTGTGTAAATACAGACCTAGCGGCCTGCATGAATATTGAATTTACAGTTCAAGTAGTTTGCAGGTACACAAAAATAAACAAAGTTGTCCAGTAGAAGTCATGGAGTACTGGAATATTCGAGAGGAGCTATGAGTGGCAGGGGATCTAGTATTGAAAGGATCAAAGCTGGTAATTCCAAAAGCCATGCTAAAGAAGACCCTAGAAAAAATCCATGAAGGTCACATGGGTATCGAGAAGTGTCGCAGAAGAGCCATAGAAGTGTTGTACTGGCCGGAAACAAACAGGGACGTGGAGCAGACGGTGAATCAATGCAACTCATGTACAAAGTACAGCAGCGAACAAGTTGCAGAGCCATTACAGCCACACGAAATACCCCTAACACCGTGGCAAAGAGTAGCCAGTGACTTGTTTACATATCTGTCGAATGAGTATCTCATCATCACAGACTACTACTCTTACTATCCTGAAGTGTTTGCATTGAGGAGAACAGCAATGCAACAGTTATTGATGCTGCAAAGTCAGTCTTTGCCAGGCACACCAGATATCCTGATCACTGACAATGGTCCCAATTTGTGTCTGAAGAGTTTCAAAGATTCACAAGAGAGTGGAATTTCAAGCATCAAACCTCAAGCCCATACTTCCCAAGATCAAATGGGCTAGCTGAATCGGCAGTTAAGACTGTCAAATCAATCGTAAAGAAATCAAAGGATGCTGGTACTCCAAGCATTAAGGGCTACTCCATTAGCAATTGGAAAATCACCAGCTTAATTATTAATGCAAAGGCGAATAACAGAATAAAAACGTCACTACCGGTTCACCTAAAACTACTCAAGACTAACACAGATTCGGCAGTAGTTAAAAGCAAAATAACCCAACGGATCAAACAGAAATCGGTAGCGGACAAGCCTCCGCATACGCGAGCACCACTTGAACCTGGAGATAAAGTCAGGATGTTTAACTTTCACAACCAACTTTGGGAGGTCCCAGCTAGAGTAGTGCAAGAAGTCTCTCCTCGCTCTTACATAGTTCAGACGGAGGAAGGAGTGAAGTATAGATGAAATCGAAGAGATATCAAACCAGCACCATGCAGCCAGGTGGTGGAGCAAAGTGAAGGCCAAGCGAATCTAGAGGCAAACCGAATGAACTCCAACTTTACACAGAGGGCCACTGAACCAGTAACACCAGAACACATTGTACTGAGGAACTAGTACTAGGGGATATGTCTGGAGGAGCTATGGATACAAAGTCACCTGGAAAATAATCAACATTACGGAGGACAACACGTACCCTCCACCCCACAAAGAGCCTCATTGAGGAGTGGTAAGAAACCGAGATAATAACTTTGAACATTTAATTTGTTATACATGTACATATACGTTGACTCGAAATGTTTCAGTAGTTGAGGACAAGACAGTTGTTCGATTTCACATGGAAACACGATGTTATTGTCAACTAGTTTTAGACATGGTCTGATATGCAGACACTAATTACCCTGTTATGTTAAACCAATGTATAAGTAAGGGAGATGTGGTAATAACCTCTTTTAGTATGCTAATGATATGTATAGCCTCGTTCTGGAGATGACGTCAGAGAACATGGCGGAGCTAGAGTGAGCCACAAAGAGCACGATTCTAGGGCTCAGAAACTTAACCATCCTGGTCTGTAACTAACACAACATGTAAGTTGTTCATCTGAGATAGTTATCAACTTGGGTTGACTGTTTAAGATCTGTCAAATAGGATTTAAACCAATTATTTATTTTACCTCTTATACCATAATGATGTAGTTTGTTAAAAGAATGTTGTGATTCACAGTATCAAATACTTTTTAAGGTCAATAAATATGTCACAATTAAATTTGCATTCGTCCATGTTGCTTTGGATATTATTTACAATGTCCAGAATAGTATGTTGGGTATTATGTTTACTGCGAAATCGATATTGAGAATTAAAGAGTATATCGTTAGCCACCCATTTTTGACATGCGGACGGTCATGGCGGACGGTCGTGTGTTTCTGTACAAGAAACGCATCCGACATTGATGCTAGTTTAAACACTAATCGACGAATTTTAGTTCAGTTTTATGGCATAAAACAACGATATGGCCAATGTGGATGAAAGACTTGGCTGGAACTGTCAAGGAGAGAGAGAAAGAAATTGACAAGAAACTTGACCGAGTAATCACGAGTCTAGAATTCATCTCTACAGTATGATGAACTCAGAAAACTATATGACAACCTTATGAAGGAAAATGTTTACCTGAAGACAGAAAATGAGAAGCTGGAAAACAAATGCAAGTTTGTCGAAGGTTTCGCCATCAAAGCAATGAATGCCACAAGTGACCTCGAGCAGTATGGCAGACGAAGTATGATCGAAATAAGCGGGATGCCTCGTACATCAGAGGAAGATGCTGAAGAGATTGTGATCGATCTATTCCTTTACAAAAGAGATCATCATCTTTAAAAATACCTAGCTCTGGCTCAAAAATGGGAAGATATTTATTCGTAAAGATGAGTCATCAATGATCTTCCAAATCAAATCAAAAGATAGGACCTTAACAAAATTGACCCAGCCAGATAGGAGACAACATTCAGCTACATGTGATCATATCCCTTGCATTCCCAGAACTGCGATTATTCAGCGTTAATTTCGCTATCCGAAAGTTGAGAGATCAAGCGCTTACAAATGGAAAGACAACCCATAAGCTCGAGGGTCTGATCGTGCGGGAAAGAACAGAATCAAAAATATATTTCAACGAGAGCCTATTAAGTAAAAACAAAAACTATTTGGATATAATTTACTCAGCCAAACAAGAAATAGTAAGTTATGTGTCTTTTACGAACCATTTATATCATATAAGATTACAAATGATCATATAAATTTGTTAAATGTAACTTAATATTTCTTAACGAAACTTATAAAACCTTATATCTCGAATTACTGAAAATCACATGGCCAGTGCAAACCTAGACTCAGAATCTATATTATGTCATATTTGTCTGAAGTTTGTCTATGATAACCAAAATTCAATTTTCTGTGATTTATGCTGCACATGGCTTCATGCCAAATGTGTTAAATTAACTAAGAAAAGGTTATCATCGTTATCCTTATCCTCTGATACTTGGTTTTGCCGAAAATGCATAATATCAGTTTTCCCCTTTTCATCTATAAATAATTCTCAATTATTATCACTGACATACAATTCAATCATATCCCCTAATAGAACCTGTAGACCCAAAATAACATTATCTCTAGTCAGTAACAATTTTAGTTTAGTAACAATGTTAGTTCAAAATGCTCAATATGTACCAAAAAGGTGAAACCAACTCAAAACAATATATTCTGTGTTTCTTGTCGCCATAAAGTTCACATTAAATGCTCTCATATATCAAAGAATGAAATAATATTTGTTGATCCCCCAAATTGAAATTGAAGTTGTTATTCATGTATTTCAGTCACTTTACCATTCAAAAACATCAACAATTTCTCAGAGTTTACCTTCAATAGCAATTTTCATTGTTTATGCATAAAATATTTGTCCCTAAATAATGTTGAAATCCAGTCATTACCAACCTTGGACCTTCTATCATCGAATTACAAGTATATATCATCTGACTTTGACACTAACCCAGATAATGAAATATCATTTGAGCCTGGTTTTAAATATTACTCTTTCCATGACTTTCATAAACTAATAAACTTCAAAAACTCATGAATAATTAATGAGCATTTTGTCCAATCAGATGAAGCAAATCAGTCACGTGCATGCTCCTTTATACCTGATAAAATCTCATCATTCTAAAAGGCCTGCGGAGGGATTTGAATTTTGTCCCAGGGGGAAACGGGGTTAATGATTGAGACAATGGAATTTCTATTGATGTTTCAGCTTTCTCATTGAATTGCTAATTAGGATGAACGTTTTAAATAAAGAATACTAATGAACATGAAATTTTATATAAAGTTTCATCCTAATTAAGAATTCACTGATAAAGACCCAAAGATAGCAAAAACTACACGGAACATAAGGTACCTAGATAATAAATTTTGCACTAAAGTTACTAATATCAACAGACTACCGAGATACACAGATAATATTTTTAAAATGAAGTTATCCAACTACCATTACTTGTTTACCGAGCCACCGTTTAGTTCCAATTATGAAACCAAACTCAAAGCCGTAAAATAATAAAAACGTGCATTAAACTTACATATTTTGTGCCGGAGTCAAAAATTTAGAGTCTGCCGTCATGTCAGTCACATCGCCTTTTTGTTCCAAGTCTTGAACTTTATCGAGGTAAGCCACGACACCAAATCCTTCAAGTGCATTGCGAAACGCCGCTTCAAACAACATAGTATGGTAATTTCCTCATGTCATTCCCTTGAGATGTACGTCAGTAATTGCAGGCGGTGATTACTCGAATATATTCCCTTGAGATGTGCGTCTTTCTTTCATTGCATCGGCTTAAAGCGTTTTTGAAGCCGTTTAAAACACTCACAGCACGTGTTTTATCAAGTCTAAAAATTCTAGGGCTTCGCCCTCGAATTTTTAAACTTGATAAAACACTGCTGTTCGTGTTTTAAACAGTACTTAAATACAAATGTAAATATTAAAACAATGTCTGTCTTTCATTCAAACATAAGGAGCCTAAATCACTACTTTGAAATGTCTATCGGAATTATTAGCATTATCTGAAACTTGGAATCCAAAGAGTAAAGCACACCTTTAAACATATATTTAAACAATATATATTCATTACATTTAATAATAATAATAATATTATTTATTTATATAGCGTCATTTCCGTTAATACCAATAACGCTTTACATCCATTCAAATATTTAAATGAATCTAATAATACAAACTATGCTAAAAATTAAAAACTATATTATAAAAATGTTTTATATACATGGGATATAACAAGGATAATCTATAAATTCAAAAACTCATGAATAATTAATGAGCATTTTGACCAATCAGATGAAGCAAATCAGTCACGTGCATGCTCCTTTATACCTGATAAAATCTCATCATTCTAAAAGGCCCGCGGAGGGATTTGAATTATGTCCCAGAGGGAAACGGGGTTAATGATTGAGACAATGGAATTTCTATTGATGTTTCAGCTTTCTCACTGAATTGCTAATTAGGATGAACGTTTTATATAAAGAATATTAATGAACATGAAATTTTATATAAAGTTTCATCCTAATTAAGAATTCACTGATAAAGACCCAAAGATAGCAAAAAGTACACGGAACATAATGTACCTAGATAATAAATTTTGCACTAAATTTACTAATATCAGCAGACGACCGAGATACACAGATAATATTTATAAAATGAAGTTAACCAACTACCATTACTTGTTTACCGAGCCACTGTTTAGTTCCAATTATTAAACCAAACTCAAAGCCGTAAAATTATAAAAACGTGCATTAAACTTACATATTTTGTGCCGGAGTCAAAACTTTAGAGTCTGCCGTCATGTCAGTCACATCGCTTTCCAAGTCTTGAACTTTATCGAGGTAAACCACGACACCAAATCCTTCAAGTGCAGATTCTTCTTGCATTGCGAAATAACATAGTATGGTAATTTCTTCATATCATTCCCTTGAGATGTTCGTAATTGCAGGCGGTGATTACTCGAATATTTTGCATGGCGTTGTGAATACAAAGGTTCAATGGTTCATTAAGTAACCATTCCCTTGAGATGTGCGTCTTTCTTTCATTGCATTCTTAAAGCGTTTTTGAAGCCGTTTAAAACACTCACAGCACGTGTTTTATCAAGTCTAAAAATTCTCGGCCTTCGCCCTCGAATTTTTAAACTTGATAAAACACTGCTGTTCGTGTTTTAAACAGTACTTAAAGGCTTGTTTAAAAAGCCAGGTCTTAAGTCTATTCTTAAAAACTTTTACTGACTCACTGCATTTAATATCCAATGGAAGAGAGTTCCATAGGCCCGGCGCAGCCACTGAAAATGCCCTGTCGCCGTACGTTTTAAGTCTAGTAACTGGTTTAAGTAATAAGTAATTGGACGAAGAGCGTAACCTACGGGCGGGACAATAAGATTGCAACAGTTGCTTTAAATAAGCCGGCGCCTGATCATGTAAAGCCTTGAAAGTAATTAATAAAATCTTGAAGTAAATACGCTGTTCAACCGGCAGCCAGTGTAGTTCAACTAAAACAGGCGTAATGCATTCATGTTTGCGAACTAATCTAACAACTCTAGCAGCAGCATTTTGTACATATTGGAGTCTCTGTATAGTACTCTTAGGAAGACCAAATAAAAGAGAATTACAAAAATCTAACTTAGAAGTAACTAGAGCATAAATTAGAGTTTCACAAGATTTAATGCTTAAATACGGGCGAATCTTGCTAATGTCGAGGAGGCTTATGTAATTTAAATAAACAAACATAATCTGCGGATAAGGGACACTAATATACACATACGTGTACATACACACAAATATTGAAATAAGTAGACTAGGAACTAAAGGAATTGAACAGCTTTAAAAAAACGAGCATTAAACTGAAAATCAATAGTTGGAACTCCGTGTAAAAACTACTGAATCTTTTGTGAATTAGATGAATTGACCCAAATAGTTCCAAACTCCTGTGTAGCGACGGAGAGCAGAATGTTTCTCAGAGCAGCATATAGGGGACAATGGAGAAAAAAGTGAACCGTAGTTTCGTTTGAAAACCCACAAGCACAAGAAGATGAAGGAATACAATTTATTGCAAATAAATGCGAATTAAGTTAACTATTTTGTAACCTTTTTTGCCCTCCTAAATTAGAAGTAATAATAAATTTCAATTCTTATCAGGAGAAACTACTAATAGTGGTTGTGGATTTTACGTTAAAAATGAAATATTGTATATCAGAAGAAATTATATATCAAAATCCCATTTTTCGGATGAATGTGAATTTGAAGTCCTCTGGCTAGAAATTATTAATGAACACACACATAATTTTCTAATCTGTGTTATTTATTTGCACCCTAAATTAAAAAATCCTAAAATATTTTAGATTATTTAGATGAAACTATATCCACCATAAATAAAGAAAATAAAACTATAATCCTCACAGGTGATACAAACCTTGACTTCTTAAAAGTTGACTCCAAGGAACATATTCATGACTATTTACACCTTCTCTTGTCATACTTTCTGATACCACAAATTACTCAGCCAACAAGATTCTCAGACCATGGTAACCCAACTCTTATTGACCATTTTTTAATAAATACTCTAAATTTAAATACCATTGCTGGAAATTTAATACCACATATTACAGATCACTTGCCCAATTTTCTAATACTAACTAATACTAATATAACTTCAAATCCTACCGGTAGTACCTATAGAAGATATTATTTAAATTTTCAAAATAAAAACTTTATAAATGACATTAAAAATATTAATTTCGTACAAGAATTACCAAATTACAGTCTACCAATGAAAAGTACAATATCTTTCATAACTTTTTTGGAGATCATTAATACCCATGTACCCTTGGTCAAATTATCCAAGAAAAAAAAGCAGAAGCTATCCAGTAAACCCTGGATTTCACTAGGAATTCGTAAGTCTATAAATAAAAGAAATAAATTATATAATAAATTCATTAAAACAAAAAATACATATTTTTACAATTATAATAAATGTTATAGAAATAAAATAAACCACTTGATCAGACATTCTAAAAAAATTATTACCTTAATTACTTTAATAAATTTAAAAATAATATGAAAAAACTTTGGCAAGGTATTAAACCCCTTATTAACTTGAAAACCAATAAATCCACCAGTTATTGTCTGCAGGAAGGAAAAAAACTGATAACAAATCCTTTACAAATTGCAAATAAATTTAACACATACTTTAATAATCTTGCACTGAATTTAGTTTCAAAAATGAAACTTCCCAAAAAAACCATTAAGATTACCTACGCACTTGTATTCATGATTCCTTTTTTATAAATCCTACTACTCCCAGTGAAGTAAAATCATTGCTTGATATTCTTGATCCCAATAAGAGCCCTGGAATATATATTGTTCCAATCAAGTTAATTAAACTTGTGAGGAAGCAATTATCAATGATTCTTTTCTAAACGGTTGTTTTCCTGACAAATTAAAAAATCGAAAATAACTCCACTGCACAAAAGTGGATCAAAATTAAATATTACTAACTTCAGACCAATATCTCTTCTTCCTATATTTTCTAAAATAATTGAACAAACTATGTTGAAAAGACTGAAACATGTCTTAGAATCAAAGAATATCATATTTGAACACCAGTATGGTTTCCAAAAAAAAGGAAATCAACGGAGCTAGCCGTGCTTGACTTGCTAAATAATTTTTTTGATGCTTTTGAAGACAAGTCATACTCTGCAGTAGTTTTCCTAGACTTCGCAAAAGCTTTCGATAAAGTAAATTATGATATATTAATAGATACATTAGAAACTTATGGTGTGAGAGGTACAGCTTTGAGTTGGTTCAAATCCTATTTGTTAAATAGAAAACAAATCGTCGCCATTAATGACATACTATCAAGTGAACTTACAGTTCCACAAGGATCAATTCTCGGTCCAATCTTGTTCCTTTTAAATAAAAACGATATTTCAAATTCTTCTAAAATTCTTGATTTGTTTCTTATTTGCCGATGAGAGTAGCCTTCTTTATTCAGCCAAGGATGTGAATGAGTTAGAATGCACCATAAACAGAGAACTTACCCATATCCAAGAGTGGCTTTTAAGTAACAAGCTTTCCTTAAATGTATCAAAATAAAATTTTATTATTTTTCATTCTCCGAAACATAAGATTCCATTAGATTGACAATGACGAAATCATAGAAAAAGACAATACTAAATATTTAGGTATAATAATTGATAAACACTTGACATGGAAACAACATATTGCCTCAATTAAGACAAAGCTATCAAAAACATTAGGGATTATTTACAAGGCCAAATATTATGCATCACCTCCAGTTTTAAAGCATATTTACTATTCTTTCCTCTACCCATATTTAAATTATGCAATTTTACTCTGGGATAATGCTTATTCTACTCTGTTAAATCCAATAAGGATTTTACAAAAATAGGCTATTCGTGCCATATCCAACGAGTCCTGGAATAAACACACCCCACCCTTATTTCACAAATTAAAAATGTTAACACTGGATGATATTTTCAAAGTAAATACTAGCCTATTCATGTATGATATTTACCACAAAAACCTAAGTGATACATTCTTAAATATGTTTATGACATTAGTAGTATCCACCAACATAACACAAGAAAGTCCAAATCTCAGGATGTTTTATAAGTTACTCAAGAACTGATTATAAAAAGAATCATTAACATCAACGGAATTAAAATCTGGGATCAAATACCAAGAATATAAATAGTTTTAAAAAGACATGATTTCTGTTCTCATTGAAAAGTATAAATATGCATAAAAACATTCACATCCTTAGCCTCTTCTTTAACATATTAAGCTTCTAGCTCTCATATTAGAATTAGAACAAGTATACACTCAAATAACATATACGTAATTTTTATTATATATCTTTCTCTTTTTCCACCTCTGTTTTTCATAACTTCTTATTCAATTATAAATTCTATATTTGGTATTATATTATGACTACCTGACTGTAAAAAATATGTATTTCTGGCACACGTAACCGTAGCCAAGATGAAGCTGACTAGATAACCCCATGGTTTTTTCAGGTTCTACATTCTACAGTACAAAATGAAATTTATACTATCTATACGTCGTACTATTATATTTAACTATTATTTTGTTCCTTCCATCTAGAGTGAAATAAAATGTTGTTGTTGTTGTCGTATTTTTCAACAAAAGAGACACTGAAAACAACATGAATCGCTCTGATTGGCTAAAGTTAATGGGATTATCCTTGGAGGCGGCTCTTCTTTTCGGCCAAAACCAAATCTTTGTTGAAGTCCAGATTTTCACGAGTCGTAGCAAACAGCCGTTTCTCAAAAACTGTATCGGACAATTTTGAAATTCTTTTTCGTTCAGGTTTTATAACCTGGTTTGAATAAAAATGGGATGAAAAACTGCTTTTTCAACTTTGAAAAGGGATAAAATCTGTAATACGCAACATATGAAAAATTCCCGACACTGTATTTTAGATAATTTAGTTGAGATTCTAAAGGGATACATTTTTTTCCTGGCGGACGGAGTTGTTTCGCGTTGAAAAATATACAGCATCTACGCTTTTAAGGTTTGTTCAAAACGGATTAAATATATACTTTCTTCAATTCAAGACCTTTAAAACGGTATATAGTACGTCTATGTTGCTTTAATTACGACGCTGGCAGAGTATTTTTCAAAAATGACACCTCGAACTTTTATCGAGCCTTTGTTTGACTTTTATTGTTCAGCGGGTCTGTCGAGTATATGCTCTAAATCACCTGACAAGGAATCAGTTCTGATATTTCAACTTTCAAGAAGGTTTTCCTTCTTTTTGACTCGCAAAGAAGCAGTTCAAAACTGTATAACAAGCTCTGATATACCCTGGTAAAACATGCTTTGTAGCCAATCAAAATGCTCGTTAGATTGAATCTATATAATCTATTATAAAGTTCTATTTATACTTTATCAAACTCATTAATAATACATGAAACAAAAGAAATGGAAATCACTGAGCGATAAGTGATCTTTCAATCTGCTAGAGATTTCGTCCTGATTTAGATAAACTTTTGCTTCGAATAAGTCGTATCGCCAATATAACCGAAAACATGACTCTATACATCTAGACGTTTGATAAGTCCGATACAGTATTCGTGTCCGTACTTTAAGCACGGCCACTCATTCTGTATCTTACATACAAATAAATTATATAAAAATTATATACGTTTCTTAACAGGTCAAGTTTTCCATATCAAGATTGGAGTGGGTTCGATATGACACAGAGGATACGGACAACAACGATTTCTCACGTGGTGAACATCCTTTCGGAGCAGGAATAAGAAATCACATGCTGTTCTATTGCTACTACACCAGTACGTTGTAATAGACTTCTCGCCGTGTAAAAATTCTAGTCTGATGAGTTTCAAGTAATAAATGGAGCTATATAAAGTAGACCGTAGTAATAGAATTACAGAATGAAAATTGATCAAACTCAGCAAGATATGCTAATTTAGATTAGTATTTTCGACGACACTTCGTGTGGCAAGACGTGAAAGTTGCTATTATTTACATTCTTATATAGGTTGTAACTTCGTACTCAATACAAACAGGGGCAGCTTCACATCACCAAACTTCCCCCAGGGATATCCGTCAGGGCAGTATTGGTCCTGGAAAATCTCAGTGCCTTCAGGGCTCCGGATCTTTCTGGAGTTTGTCTCGTTTGCCCTTCAGTCTGGTAGCCATAATGATGCTGTGCAAGTATTTGACGGATCAAACGAGACTTCATCATCGCTTGGAGTGTTCACTGGTATCCACACCCAACCGCCCACAGGTGTAATGTCGTCATCTAATGAGATGTTTATCATCTTCAAGTCACACGCGTCGAATACTAACAACGGTTTTATTGCAACATACACAAGTCTGCATAACATGACAGGTAGGAAGAAAGTGTCATTCCTGTTTTCTCAAAGCTAATATTTCACCAATTAATGTTCTTACCTTGAATCAATTGCAAATTAAATGTATAGATAGATAGATAACACTTTATTTAAAGAGAGTGCACAATTACAGTAAATACCGTATTCTCCCATGTGGCCCTAACAAAAAGGATTGAAAATAACAAAATACAAAGATCACTCTAAAAAAAAGAAGTTTGAAAGCGAAAGCGATATATGAAAAAATATAAATATAAATCCTAATTTACTTAGTTAGCTAAATATATATCATAGTCCATTAATAAGTTTTACTAACACAAATTATCAGGAGTGTACTTAGATATTGAAAATTGAAAGTACAGTTTCTTAAGTGAAATTATTGATTTACAATCTTTAATATCATTCGGTAGAGTGTTCAAGATGTTAATAACTGAATATAAAAATGTTCTGCAGAGACTGTTTGTGCGTGGAACAGGAAGTCTATACTTAGTATCTGATCTGGTATTGTACACAGAAGTAAATTTAAAAGACGATAGCTTGTTAATGAGATAATCAGGCGCCCGTTTGTCTTGAATTCTTTTCAAAAGAGAGAGACGATTAGCGATACAAAGCTTATCGACAGGTTGTCAATAAGAAGATATTGTCAATAAGAAGACATCTGCTAATCTAATCTTTGGAAGTTAACAAAATACCATACTACTAATATTACAAAATGAAGGTTCATATGTTGTTTTGCACTGACTATATGGGTGTTTGATTTGAAAAAACACTCCAACGTTAGAAAACCCCCACGTCCTGTGGCACTATATGCAGTCAGATAGGACCAAATCCCCACCTCTAGAACAATAAACATTTATATAACATATTAGGGTAAACTTGTATTGAAATAAAGTAGTTTCGAGGAAAGAAATACGGAAACAACTCACGTTCTCGAGAGACCGCCAAACGCAACAATCTTGAGTCGACGTAGGGTGGACGGCGAGATGATATGCTAATTAGGCTTAAAATCATTCCATTTACTTCCGCTTGCCGTCCCTCAAGCATGTTAAGACCTGGTTCAAGAGTCAAATTTCGGGTAAAAAAACTGTTTTTCATAATTCAGCACAGCCGGTATTGGTAAGTACGCCAAGTTTCTCACGATAATAGGTATCGCCATTCTTGACTACCTTAAGTGGTTTGTGTATAGCAAAACGTGTCACGTGACTTAGAACACGAAATCAGTAAATCAAAAACACGGCTCCGAGTTTAAAACAGCTAAGGTTGAAGCATTTTACCTAAATCAGCTTAGAAAAGATGACTACAATGTTTCATTAATGAGTAATTAAGGCGAACATATGCAAAATAGGTCACATGACGTTTTGTACCCTTAATATCTCCTTATGTTTACATGATAGTCATGTTTTCTAAGCGTGGTCTGAAACACTGCGGGAGGAGTAATATTTCAGCAAGGTTACTTTATATTCATATGTTATCGTCGAAGCCGCATTTCACTTAAACGATTTTATATAATTATGACGTCATCGATCACGTGATACGACAACCATCCACTTACCAAATTTAAGGAAGTTGATATTAGTATCATGGTGTAATTAGATTTTGTTTAAACTGTTATGTCTCCTTTGAAATGCTAGATTTTAAGGTTTAAAATTAAACAAGCCATAAAAAAAGTGACCAGATGGAAGATAGTTGTCCGTTTATTTTTGCCAATGGTATTTTATGAGTGTTTGCGAACTCTGTAGCCCTAACTCTGATTTAAAAAAAATATATGTGTTTCATTTGAGTTTCGCGCGACAAGAAATCAGTAGGGAGCACACAAGCGGAGCATCACGCAGATGTTCACTCCACAAAGGCTGATTGACAACTGAAGGGTGACAAACCCCTGGGCTCCCTTTTTATACCGAAACTTCGTGTTTTAGGTCGGTAATAATCCCTAGGGAGTCCCTCATACCTTTTTAAGCAAGTTCATATCATAATTGGTCTCTTTGGTAATTCGACGCTGGTCGAAGATTCTCGCTCCTAAATTTCTAGTCGTCGTTGCTGAAGCCCTTCTAGCATCTAGCATGACTCAAGTTCCCAGGCCGCCCCCTCAAGACGAGCTACCAAATATTGACGCACATTGCAAGAAGTCAAGACGCCCCAGCAGTCAGTATATTTAGTTTTTTACTTCCCTACCGTTGTGTCGTTCAGTTTTAATTCTCTTTGTCGGTATCATGCATTTAGGGTTCCTTGTTTGTATCTTAGTCCCCTTTTATCTTACCCGTTATCCCTCAGTTAGCTTTCTTCTTCCCGTTATTCGAATTTCTCATGTTCACTACCGCAATGTGCCGTATTGCGCCGAGTAATTTCGTTGGTGCCTATCGTCTGAGTAACGTAGACACATGGCGTTGTTTCGCCGGATAATTAAGTGGGCGTTTTTTCGTCTGAGTCAAGTAAATTTTGGCGTATTTGCGCCGGAAAATCACGTTGGCGTTTGTCGTCTGAGTAACGTAGACAAGTGGCGATGTTTCGCCGGATAATTACGTGGACGCTTATGATTAGAGTCACATAAATTGGTGGCGTATTTCCTCCGGAGAATTACGTTTGCGTTTGGCGTCTTAGTAACGTAGACACGTGGCGGGGTTTCGCCAGAGCATTATGTTGACGCTAATCGTTATAGTAACGTGGATAGGTTGCGTGTTTCGCCAGAGAATTTCCTTGGCGCTTGCTGTATTAGTAACGTATATTAGGCGGTGTTTCGCCGGGGAATTATGTTGGCGCTGGTCGTCCGGGTAACGTGAATAGGTGGTAACTTATCTTATCGGGTAAGTAATGTGGCCCGTTTTCCAGGGAATTACGTTTAATTAGTTGGCGCTTGTCGTCTTGAATTACATGAGTACCAGGTGTTTCACTTTAGACTTTTCAATTGACACTGGTTATAGTCTATCAAGACCACTATATAATAGTTTATTTAGAGTGGATAAAAAATGGCTCTCTTATAGTTAAAGACAAAGTCGGAACCGTTACACCTCCTTACTTAGTCATGCCCATCACGGTAGAACCTTCCAAACCTCGCATGTGCTATAACTAAATATTTCTTAATCTCTGGATAAGACTGTCTGTTTCTGTAATTCTCCCTCGAGAAACAAGTTTATTTTATAACGATATGTTGACATATCTTCTCTTCCCGTTAATTGTAAAACTTACTAGAATTACGCGCGCTTCTGCGACTCTGATAGATAATATAAACACTAACGCTGTGGATATTACTGTCGATGTACAGCCAGGTATTCTTTACACTGATATGTCAGGCCATTTACCAATATTCATGATCAAATACGGCTCAAACACCATGGAAATAGATTGTGGTATACCACATCGCTCTATTTTGGGTCCAATACTATTTATCATCTTCATGGATGATGTTAAAAAAATTAATAGACTGGCTTACCTTGTCCTTGATGTTGACGATATGAATATCCTTGTTTATCGCAAAGATATTAAAAATATTATATCCACTATAAATTCAGGACTCGAAGAGCTCGAGGAATGGCTCACAGCCAACAGAAATAACTGTTAACCTTTCGAAAACAAATTTTGTGCTGTTCATATCTCAGCAAAGACTAAAACATGAAAAAACACTCCTCCGTTTTCTACGAAAAATCTGAAGATCGTTGATAAGACGACGTTTTTAGGATTCTCGTTGATGAACATCTAAGTTGGGAGTCTCACATAAATAATATAGCAGTTAAAATTGCCAAATCAGTTGGTGTCATTTATAGATATCGCAAATTTCTCAATCATAAAATCTTAATTAATTTGTATTTTAATCTTATCTATCCATATTTATCTTACTGTACCAGTACATGGGAAACAAATCTACATCGTCTATATATTCCACAGAGCGTACTAGGCGTGTAATCAGGTGTGTAATACCTTTCCCGGATTCCATGTTACATAGTAGGCCGCTATTCTGTGTCCTTGGAATATTAAATATTTATGAAATAACCAAATTACAACTTGGGGAACTTGCTTTTAGGCTTCACAATAATTTGTTATCTAAAACTTTAAATACAATTTTTCTAGAATTTCTGAGGTCCACACATGCAATACCCGATCGAGATCAAATGGGAATCTTTTCATCCCTAGAGCGAACCTAAATTATGGAAAATTCAGTCTAAAATTTGCAGCCTCGAATACTTGGAACAGTATACCTTTAGATATAAAACAATTACCTAGCTTGAAACATTTCAAAAATATTTTTTGTCGTTTGCTCTATTTGCTATTTTTGCTCTTTCTCGTAGCTATACTTAACCTAAACCCTTAAAGCGCCTATGAAGCTTATTTTTTTATTTTAGATATCAATTCTACATCAAGTGAATAGTAGAATGGTACAATATATCTTGCTTTGAATGCTGTGCCGCTGAGTTAAGGAGGTTTTAATATCCAAAATGTTAATTACATGACGTCAGGGGAGGCATCAATTATTATACAAAATGTTTTGTTACAATTAAACAAATTTTTAAAATTATCAGTGTTATACCCATGGTTGAAATAAAATGATATTAGAAAATAGTTTTCTTATATCAGTAGAAACGCCCATTCACAACCACTAAGAAGTGATCGCAGATGCCTCCCCTGACGTCATGTAATTAGCATTTTGGATATTAAAACCTCCTTAACTCAGCGGCACAGCATTCAAAGCAAGATATATTGTACCATTCTACTATTCACTTGATGTAGAATTGATATCTAGAATAAAAAAATAAGCTTCATAGGCACTTTAAGGTTCAGAAGCAGAGATATAGACCATTGTAATTGAAAAATATATGGCCTATAGTGATTACATAATAGAACAGCAGGGGTGCCCTATTGTCATTAAATAAAAGAAGGGGAGGGGGAGACTATAGTGATTCAAAATTAGAAGAGGAGCGGTGGCCTATAGTAATTAAATACTTGAAGATAGAGGGTGGGCTAGTGAATGAAAAACAGAAGGAGAAAGTGGCGAATAATTAAATAATCGAAGTGGACAGGTAGGCAATATTGAATCAAAAATATAACTAGGGGTAAACCATAGTAATTTCAAACTCAATGGGGTGTGGCCTATAATAATTAAATAATACAACAGGAGGAGTACCCTATGATAAAATCAAACAAGGGCAGGTTCTCAAAAAGATATAATAATGGTCGCCGATGTTCGCATTCCGGACCTATTTTTATAAAAATCTATCGCGTCGGTTTGAAGATTTTCGCATTTTACTTGAAAACAAGAGCCCATCTGGGCTTTCACTCGGGCCACATGAGATTGAAGATGAAATACACTTTCATTTGAAATCCTCTTAGTAATAACCAAAGGGAAGAATTATTAGCTGAATTTAGCAGTCTTTAGGAGTGGCCAGTAGCGCGGTGACTTTCTTACTCTGCTCCCCTAGGATATATGTAATTTAATATTTTTGTTTTTCTCGTATGTAAATTAAAGAAGTTGACCTTTTAATTTAAACACTACTTATTCATGTAACACACGTTTACAATTTAGTCTGCTGGTCTGTTATACTGCAGGTTCCGAGTACTAATACATGATTGTCTCAAAATGTATGTTTATATTGGATCTCTAATTAAAAGCTTTACCCTCATTCCCAAAACTTAAGTCTGCTCATTATATTAAAGAACTATAACTTGTTTAAGTTTACCTTGAGAGTTGAATATTGCTTGGGTCATCATAAATTATTCTGTGCTGGCGAGCGACTGTTGCTCTCACAGTTCAGGAGTTCAGATGTCTTCAGACTTCGATAGAGGATATTAACCCATAACTGCTCAACCACAGTATATATATTTACTAGTAAATTGCTATATTTCGCTATAAATGAAGCTATTCAGTATATCTGTATAACGCGGTACACAGAGAGGTCGTACAAGAACGGTAAACCATCCAAAAACGCGGTCAAAATTATTTTAGTGATGGCCTACCGATCACGGTGTTTGCGCTGGTATGTATTATGACCGAGAGTAAAATGAAATGTGGCATAAAACCTACGAAACGTACCTCAAACAAGCTGATAGCGTCCGCAGAAGATGGCGACTGGACTGGAGATAAATCTATTAGCGCCAACAATTAATGCATAATTTAACGCATGCGCAGAATTTTTTGCTGCATGATACAAAAATAAATAAATAACGGCCTGCAGATTTAGACTCGTGCCTGCCACAGGCAGCCCGAGTAACAAGTGGTCGAAATAAACATTTATATTTCCAAAATATTTCTTGGAATTCTGTTTTGTGATTACTATTCTTCAATATCATGAAATGTATGGTCCAAAAAATCTCAATGATCGGCCAAAAACCTCCCGCTGAAAAGTGCAAATCTTTACGAGACCCATTCGGCTGTCACAATACCCACGAACCACCTTATTTAGTCGTATTATATCCTTGTTCGCTCTAAAGAAATACAGATTTGAGGAGATTACACATTCCATAGGTGATTTAATAGCAGGCATAAAAGCAAGCGACCTTAGTTTGGTGGATTTAACGCGTTGAAATAAAGGCTTACTCTTTTGAGTCTAAGAGTACGAAGTAGGTTCGAATTCGCTGAGTCAGTTATTTCATGAAGGTGCCTTGGAAAATCAGGATCGGTCGATCGGAACACGGGTCGATCGGGTCACAACTTTTTGCCCAAGTGAGTTTTCATTCTTGATTTTTCCCTCAAGGACCTATTTTTTAATAGGACGTGCATTTTCTTCTGAAATTCTTTGTTATATATAGCCATTCTGTCCTCTTGGCGTTAGTGCTAAATAAAGATTATCTTTGTCTGTAGACAGTCAGACAGATAAACAAACTTTATTCGTTTTTTAATAGTTCTAACCACTTGCCAAATATAGAAAAAACATGTAAAATATATTGTAATACAATATATTTTTCATTGTAGCGTTTATTGACCGATCCTTGATAAACTATTTGTGCCAAACCAAGAGCATGCGCTCATATAGGTCATCGGATACGGTTTTGACATCACCAACTGGAATTAATTGTCTTATTAACTTTTAGTTTCTTTATTTTTCTCTCAGATCTGAATGACTGTTCCAGTAACCCATGTCTCAACGGTGGATTCTGTACGAACCACGTGATTGGATACACGTGCACGTGTACTGCAGGTTATAATGGTACCAGATGTCAGCACGATACAGGTACGAACCTTCAATTATACACAAATAAGTTTGGTAATACATCAATTCTTAACTTTGGCATTTTCCCCATATCGTGTTCGTCTTGTAATTTTAGAGTGCCGTCAACCCTTGGGAATGCAGAATGGGTACATCAAAGATTATCAGCTAAGAGCATCAAGCATTTACGGTAATCGTTGGAGGTATGGTGCCCAGCTTGCACGTATCAATTGGAATATGAACTTCGGCTGGAATGCTAAACACCTTAACACCAAACAATGGCTGGAGGTTACTTTCACAAGGAAAGCCAAGGTCGCCGGCCTGGCGACTCAGGCATATAGTCATGCCGCTGTTAAGGAATGGGTCACCTCTTACCAGATGAGCTACTCGATTGATGGAAAAGTCTGGAATATTTACAAAGAGAATGGAACTGTTAAGGTTTGCATTTAGCTTGTTTAAGGTCGAATAAACAACTGTTTGTCGTGGAGCACTTGTCACGAAATAGCTTTTAGATTGTTTTGAATATTTATAAGTATATTTGTGCGTCTGTTATGAGTTTGGACTATGATATGAATTTAACCAGTGTCTGAAATCAAAGCGATTCTAGACATCAACTCATTGGAGCCTTAGGCTAGAAATTGAAGTCAGTTTAGGCGAGCTATAGAGGTTTTGCACCACCACGTGATGGCAGCCATGTTGGTGGCCAGAACAATGAGATTTGTTCAATCATGTGAAAAATTAAATCTCAAAGGAATAAAATTCTATTGTTCTGGCCACCAACATGGCTGCCATCACGTGGTGGTGCAAAACCTCTATTGAGCGGTTGAAATTGGCAGACATTGGCAAACAATTAATATATTGATAGACATCTTCTCAAATTCATGAATAATTAATGTTTTAACAGCCAATCAGGTCATCCGATTTTGGGCAGGTGCATGTACCTTGATACACGATGAAACTCCATATGAAGATGCGAGGAGGTATCTTGATGTACAGTCAAATGACAGATGAATCTTAATGTCCAATGAAACGCCAGATCAAGGTTGCTCCAATTATTTCAAACACTGATCAAGTCACTTGAATTTTAGTAAGATTGCATTTTGATAAGAATTACCTCAAAGGTATGGTGAGAAGATAAGGAAAAGAAGGAAATAAAACTCCATGCTTATAGTGTAACTCGAACCTCGCTTGTAGCTGCTATATACCAACTGATCGTCCTCTATCTTGTCCACGACGCTATCATGCCGTTTGTTGAAACGACCATGCGTTACCAGCAATGCAATACGAAATGGCGTCCAAGCATGCTCAATAAGGACAACTACTAGTCCAAAATGGCGGCCGCCAAAAAAACACATTAAAGAAATGGTAAATGTGCAGCGAGCGTCCATCGCGCGCGGGAGGTTGCTAAGCACGAAAAGAAGCGTAAGGGTCGCTCGACAAAGCCGAGAGCGACCCTAGCTTCTTGAGTGCTTAGGCAACCTCCCAAGTGCGTCCATAACTCGATGTACGCACAGCTGTGGCGTTTACCATTTCTTTTATAACATAACCACAACAATTAAAGAGCACATAATGTTTTATTGGTGATGAAATATAAATTATCAATACATGAAGCGCTCGAAAAAAAACGCATAAATTAAGCTGAGCGCTGGCGCGACTGAAGATGTTCCAGTGCAAAAACAAGTCATTCATTGATCCTGCTCAACAAAATGTTTATTCAAACCTTGGTCTCGAGGAAAACCGAAAAGAGAAGATATAACCTGCTAAAAAGTTCTCGAACTGCAAGAGAAAGACATTTATTCAGTCCTTTTGTTGGAAGCAAGTCGTCTGTTGAAAACTGAATAGCTTTCGAAGGAAATTAAAAACGATCTGCACAACTCTAAAAGTCATTGGAGCAATCGTCTGAACCAGAGGTTTGGAATTTGTCGTTTTTCCTATGGAGTAAACTATCAGCTGAATCTTCTGGTTTTGGCTTGTTGCTGTTGCCATTTTATGCCAGTACGGGATATGCTTGAGACAAGTGAACTAAGTAAGTTTGTTTGTTGTTCTCTAAAATTGTATGTTTAATTACTTTCACATCCAAAAGTGGCAATAAATTTATCTCGTTGTAAAATGAAGTCACTGAATGTGGAGCTTCATTATTCTGTAGTTTGCATTAAGGTTACTGGATACCTTCAAAAGTGATTTTCGCAAAAATGCGTTTACGCGGGCGCTCGGCGAACAAAATATGGGAACCTATATATCAATGGAAAGGTTGATAACTGAAGAATACCAGTAAAAAGTTACTTTATACGGAATTACTCTAGATTTAAAACTACAGTCACTTTAACCCGATGTCGAAGACGTTTATAAACGCGAATTACCAGCGCCGGGTTTTTATACTTACGAAGTAATTACACTTGTGTCAAGTTAAGCGGACATTGATCTCCAAAAGCGTGTGTGCGATTTTTGATATCTATTTTCTATGCGAAATTATTGCAGTTTAAAGTCGAGTCATCGATTATTTTTGCCAAGCCATCACGCTTGGACCGATATCTTTAAAACTAAAAAGAAATCGGGAAAAAGCACACACACTTTTGGAGATTAGTTATCGTAGAATCACTGGACGAAATTTTAAAAAAATCCGGTAAATTCCTATATGCAATCAATTCACTTGAAGACTGCAGAAACGTTGAAAAATTGTAGCCGAGAAATCGGCATTAGAAGTTCAGCAACTGATTCACACCTACTTAGAGCGGCTTTCCGGACTCGACACCCATTCTCCAATCAGAAGCGACCTCCTGGAGTCTCCCAAAATTCCGCGGGAATAACTAAAGGTAGAGTTTCAATATGTAAATACCATTTAATACAAGCCATAGTTCTCCTTGTACTCGCTTGTTTTAATATCTGGGTTCCAGAGGATATTGTAATCTAGGAATTAGAGAAATATATATATTTGCCGAGATGAATATTGTATGTTGATTTCCGATCAAAGGTACGCGCCGTATCTACAGCCGGCTTGTTTGACTTGGAAAAAAAAAAGACAAAAAGGTGAACCGTCAGACTTTACGTTTCCATCTTAGCTTTCTTGGAAACAAATATTCTCTCGGCTGGCTCCTATCAATTCTTCTTTACGTTCAGATGTGGATCACTCGGCACGCAAGTGAAAATACGAACCCTTGTCGGGTTTTGCGAGAACTTCTGATTTGGCTCGAAGTCGTATGCGTTGTTTGGCCTTGTTTTGCTTTTCGTTTTTCTTTGTTTTCCAAGCTCCTGCTTGCTTTTTGGAAGACATAAGGCCAACAACCGATGGAATTACGGAATCGTGTGTGGAAAAACGTTTCTCAATGAACGTAAACATTGGTATATGAAATGAATTTTAATATGCGCTAGCTTTCCTCACACTTTCGATACGGGCGAGTGAGCACTTGTCATGTGTTAATTTATCTGCTGTCAATCAAACAGAACCTTTTACTTCCGGTTAAAAACTTCCTTTTGGTATTTCTCCGTCAATATTTTTTTTTTTTGAACGGAGTTTTTAGTATATCAAACACTGCTACTAAAACTACATTTCTGTGCGAAAAAAAAATTCCCACTCTTTCTCGTTTTGAAGGTATCCAGTAACCTTAATATCAGGACACTAGAAAACGTTTCAATGAGGTTTATTCCACCTCTGGCTCTTCGGCGCTTTTTGTCTCGACTGATATAAGTTTTATAGTTCCCACCAAATAAACCATTGTGGTTTCTTTTAAAGGGGCTGTGTCACGGTAATAGACTTTACATTCGTGTTCCGGGTCGGAAGCAGCTAGTCCCACCTCGTGGCCATGTGGGATGCTTAAACTCAAAGCAAATGTGTAAAAATGACTAACAAACAGTGTATATAAACAGTGTCCAGGCAAAATATTGAAAATCCTTTCAATCAAGCATTGAGGGAGGGAAGATTAACTGTTTGTATCCATTAACAGGCACCAACGGAGCGATTACTCGATACATACGCAATGCCATGACATAGCCCCTTTAATAGGTCACAAACCTCGTCTGGATTTTTTTACTTTACCTCTAAATATCGAGATTGAACAGTTCGTCGTATTTTTTGTCCATCTTTTCTAAATATTTTAGGATCCAAAACTGAGGGGGAAATTAAAGCTCGTAAATCTTGTTCGTCGTTCGTACAGATTTTCAAGCCGTCTCAACTCTTTCGTTTGTGGTGGCTCGGAAAAATAAATGAAGCTCAAAAATGTACCAAGACAGTCACTGAAAAAAATTCCCTGTTCACATGGATTAGCGTTTTTTTTCTCTAATTATCCTGTAAAATACATTTCGTGGGAACAGAAAAGAAAAATTTGGTGCAATCGTGAATAAAATCCGACGTGAGCGTGCAACCCATGGGCAAATGTCCACGGCTATTAGCCAATCAGAGCACTTGGTTTATCGTGGTTATATTATAAAACATACATACATACATATTTTATTGCCAATTAAGCTCACGCAGTGCTGGACATATGTGGTCATACTTCCTTGTGTGTGTCACTATTCTGCATGTAAAATTTTGCACCATTTGAAATTTCTTATCAGAGGTAGTGGACCATACATATTGTTCCACAGTAATCCCTCACTTGGAAGTCCGAGTTACCGAAGTTTAATAACAGTAAACACTGACACGGGAATGAAAACTAGTCCTTTACTGTCGAACCAAGAATAACGTGGCCGACCAAATCCCTCGTTCCCCGAATCCCACTCCTGCGCATGCGCGAATATAAATTACACAGGAAGCCCAATTACAATTCTTTAGAACATTCTCCTTTTCCTTGATAAAAGGATATCAACTCGATATCGAACTAAACAATTAATATGTTATCAACTGGAATGTTCATCTAGAGAGCAATCTTTATTTATTAGCAGTCTTCTAAGGGACAAATCTTTACTCCAGGTCTCTTCGTGATGCTCTTCCCGACTTGAACATACACCAATCGAACCTTCCCATCGGCTCCGGGATGCGTTCCCACGATCCTTCCCATATCATAATGACAACATCGCCTACTTGGAAGTTATCTTGATTGCGGAACCACTTCTTCCTTGCGTTCAATCCAGGAAGCCATTCCCGCAGCCAAAAATGCCGGACAACATCTTGCACTCGGCGCCACCACCTCCTGGGGTTAAACTCTGTAATATCGACGCTGTTAGGTGCAAATCGTCCTCCGACTTGACCATACAAAAAATGGTTCGGTGTGAGGGGCACCGCATCTGTTGGATTCACCGATTGATAAGTCAATGGATGAGAGTTAATCAATCCCTCAGCTCCCACAACTGCACTCAAAAGTTCCTCATCAGTAATACTATCAGACCCCAAAATAGCGTAGATGGCTTTCTTTGCTGCTTGTATCATGACTTCATGTACACCGCTGAAATGTGGAGCTAGAGGTTATCTGATAAAACATATGTTGGAAGACCACGTGTCGATGCCATTCGAAAGAATGCATTCAAGAATGAGTCAGTGTCTAGACTGTATGCTACTTCAAGATGTACAGCCCTAGTAGCTAGGCACGCGAACAGACAAAGGTATCTCTTCTGACGGATCTTCCCTCTACCTTGTTTTGGGAAGAAAGGTCCACCAAAGTCAACAGAGGTCTGGCTAAAGGCACGCAAAGACTTCCCTATACGTAGTTCTGGCAACGGGGTCATAACCTGCTTGAATGGTGTGGCCTTCTTCCTTCTACATTCCATACATTCTCTTTCCCACTCCCTTATGGCCTCCCTGGCTGAGATTACCCAGTAGCAGACTGACAGCTCGGATAGTACTCGATTGGTACCCTCATGGGTTCTGTTCATGACTGTTCTTTACTATCAACTTGGTAATCCAATGATTCCTTGGTAGAATTATGGGGTAGCGAGTTTCCCATGGAAGACATTCCGCATATCAATCTGAGTATTCCATCTTCATCTACTATCGGCTTCAAAGACAGCAACTTTGATCCGGTAGGTAGTTCTTTCCCTGTCTTCACAGCACATATCTCATGTAATTGGAATGCTTCTTGTTGAGTAAGTCTGACATATCGCATGTCTGCAGTGGCAATCTATTCTGGCTCAATAGGCCTTTCTCACGCGGCAGCCATCTTGAAATTAAAACGAGGCTCATAACGCATGGAAATCCAATATGGCGGATGCTGCTGCTGAAACCACTGGAATTCCTGCAAGTACAACTCCTGTTTCGATCGTTTTGGACTGGACATATTCTCTTCAAGCACTCCCAACAATCTACATGAAAGATGTAGAATATTTTGTGAGCAGTGCAAAGTCTCCTAAAAGTGGTCTGATCAAAGGATACAAATTTCGTCGAAGGATTCATACACGAGTTTCGAGGTCAGAGGAATTCGAATACATGTACTTGGTCAAATAAACACTCTACATTGCCGTGGCCGGTTATTTTCTACTACTGAAGTGGTTTTTGTATTTCTCTTTTCAGTTGCTAGTAATCCTGAGAAAAAAGGCGAAATACACTTTAAATGCAAGTGCTTTCAATCACACTGTAACAGTGTTATTAAATATTTATCTTCAATGTCTTGGATGTGCCTGAAATACCTACCTGGCCAAGGGGTATGCAACCATAAAACAGCACTTCTATACCAAGCAGCCCACTAAAGTATGCTAAATATTAAAACTGTTCCAGTTATACCGTCAAAGACCTCTCTCTCTCTCTCTCTCTCTCTCTCTCTCTCTCTCTCTCTCTCTCTCAAGAATGACACAAACCCGGGACTGGTCTTAGGATATCCATATAAGAAAACCTGCGTTCAAGTCAGAGGGGAAAGGCGGGCTTTTGAAGGAGTTAAGGGCAGCCTGTACAATCCCATTGCTTCAGATTTCCCACCAAAGAAGTTTATTGTAGATTTTCAATCAGAAATTATTTCCAATTTCCTCTTTACACAGTTCTCAAACCTTTTTTCTTCAAGTACCACCTTTACAAAAAACAAGTTTGGCTTGGTTCCAAATGGGAGCATCCTGTCGTATCAACAAAAGCTCGCCACAGACTTTTCACACATTAAACAAATTCCCCAATGCAGAGATTTTCCTGACCTACCAACTAGTATATATGCACAGGCTTATGGCACAGTACTCACGAGAAAGGAGTCACTACACATTGCAGGACAACAAATCACAATGGAGGAGTCTTATCAAGTTGACAAGGAAACAAATGATCAAGCAGACAATCCTTTTTGGCATGAACTAAGGAAAAACAGAATAACTGCATCCAAATTCAAAAGGGTTGCTGCAAGGAAAAAGGACCATGAAAGCCTGGTAAACCTGCTGAAAAAAACGGTGAAGCAGACGGAAGCAATGAGATATGGCTTAGCTAAAGAAGGAAATGCTGCTGCAATTTATGCAGATTCCAAAGGTTATAATGGTAGGAGGACAGGATTTGTTATTAATCCAGGATGTCCCCATTTGTGTGCAAGTCCTGACTACATGGTATTTGATCCATCTGAAACAGATGATCCTTTTGGTCTATTGAAAATCAAGTGCTTGCAGTGCTTATCATAAGTGGTGCCAAAGTCTAAGGTTGTGCAATGGTCAACTAAAACTGAGAAAGACCCATGACTATTATTATCAGAGTCAAGGCCAGCTTGGCATAACTGGGATGCAAAGGTGTGATCTGATGGTCTTGTGCAAAGATGATTGGCATATTGAAAGGGTTTACATTGATGAGGATTTCTTTCACATCATGTGTTGCAACTTAGATAAATTTTACTTTGAGATTTTTTGGGTACACTGATCTAATTCCGATGTAGTACAATCACAGAATGTAATTTGACCCTGACTGTGTATTTCTTTACAGGCCAAATAAAAATATGTGATGGTCAGCCAACCAAACCTAAATTTCCCCACCCACCATGTACCTTTTTCCATTAAACTTTCAACTACAAGCTTGATATTAGAGAAATATTGAAATCTGCAAAAAATGAAAACCCAACCGGTGCAAAAATAAAATAAAAGTTAGTTCATATACCTACCCTCCTTTGTACAGTGTAACCAGAATCACAGTTTTTATTTGGCCCCATTGTAAAACATCTCTTAACTCTATGATTCCTTATCTATTTTATTACAGGAATACTTGCTTGATGCATACATGATGCAATAACAATGTCATGTACAGTTTTCCTTGGAGAAAGAACTAATTGTATGATGTCTTTTGGTTATAAAATAAGAGAAACCTGATCCAAAAAGCCATTTCAAAACAATTAGATGTTTTATAACAAACTGTAAAGAACACAGCAAAAGTCATAATATTCAAAAGAAGGGTCCTTTAAAGTTTGTTAGAATGCAACAAATTGTCCAGAGTTGGTTAACCGATGAAACAAAGAAAGTGGAACATATGAGTCAAAAATATGAAATTATTTAACTCGCCGTATAGCACGTTCCACGTGTATTCTTAGTTTCGCTATTTCCTGTGTTTTCTTTACATCTTCTGAGGAAAACTGGGGCTTTCCTTTAGGAAATGGAGGCATGTTTAAGGTACAACTTTTTGGAGTAAGAATATCCTCAATTGTGAAACCACTATCAGCCATCACTCCATCATGTAGCTCTAATAGTTCAATTAATCCTGATCTTCGGGTGATTTCCTTGTCACTTATAAATCCAGTGTACAAGGCAGATACAAATGACACTGCTCCAGCTGGTGTGATGTCCAGCAAACCCTTTAATGTGGTTCTACTTTTGTAAAATTCTGAATGAAGGGCTAAAGAAGATGGTGTTTGTACTTTCATCTCATTACAATCTATAATAACCCTTACATTTGGAAAAACATCTTGGAATGATTTTGGCATGGTCTTGTTGACTTGTTCCCTTCTTGGCCAAACAGGTACGGAGCCCAACAGGAAGTACAGAAAATTTGTCCATGTGAGCAAAGTTCTGTTTACTGTAGCAACAGAGATTTGGAACCTCTCAGCCAAATCTTGCTCATAAAGACCAAGTTTAATTTTACACAGAAAAAGAAAGAGTTGATCTTCAATTCAAAGGGCTTGGTCTTTGGAAGTAAACAGAAAATTTGCATCAGAATGTGAGATTGCCGCCTCTTCAGGGCCTTGTTTACCTCTGGCCCTTTGAACTCGTGCTCGTGTTCTCATTGTTTCTCATTTTCGCTTTACCAAAGAAATAAACATTTTAAGAATCCTCCAGGAAGAGAAGCCGGTGCAAAAGTTTATTATTTCATCAGTGTACATATATCTTAATTGCCAGTCCAAACCTACTCAAAGTTTTCACCTTCTTAAGTTCTCGCTTTATTCTATCCATTTCCTCCTTGGCTGCCACAAGTTCATCACGAATATCCTCATCCTCTTCTTTAAAGTGCCTATCACCCTTTTGCAATTTTGATAGCTTATGAACCTCCGAAAAGATTTGATTACTTCTGTGAAGATATTTTTGGTTTAAAGTGAATACTTTAAGATCTACGCTTGTTTGAAATCGTGTAAATGTGACCTTTCCTGACCCATGACCGCGTAAGGAAAAGCCTGGATCGAAACCTGAGTAGACGTCATCTTGACGTCATATAATTAATTCGCCTTTGCAATCATTTGAAGAAATATTAACATGTTGACTAATATGACTTTTTTCTTTACTAACAACCCACAAACTGTGTATATTTTCTATGCATCGATGTTGTTGTGATAAAAAGGCGCCATGGAAAATAATGCATTAATGAGATGACGTCTACCCAGGTTTCGACCCATACTTTTACTTACGCGGTCATGGGTCAGGAAAGGTCACATTTACACGATTTCAAACAAGAGTAGAACATAAAGTATTCACTTTAAACCAAAAAATTATTCTCAGAAGTACTCAAAACATTTCGGAGGTTCGGGACTTTAACTGGAAGGCAATAATCATGTTCTAACGATGGTGGTGTAATTATAATTACAGAATCGCAATTGTCTGCACCCTGGTATGCCTCTAGACTTCGTCGTCTTTTTGATGGAGAAGGTCGTGTAATCGTTTCAGTAGTCCAGTCAAAAACTAAAGGAATAGCGGCCGATAACATATCTTTTCTTCCCGTTAAAGTTATCTTAATGTCGCTGGTTTTGAAGTGCGCAGAGCAAACTTTCGTGTGAGGCTTAATATGTTGGCCACAAGCAGATATTAAATTCACACGAGGATCAAATTGCAACATTATGTTGCATATTTAAGCTAGTGGTAAATTAACATATACACACCACAAAAAAGTCTCCAGTCTCTACGGATCTTAACAATCCACTCGGAACGCCTCCTTGGTTCAGATGGAAAGCTATGGAATGATACTCCCGTGTCTTTCCGAGAATCGTTCACACACAAGGGAACACAGCAATGGTACGCCGCCATCTTGGATTTACAGGCGTTGTTAGCCTCGTTTTCATTTCAAGATGGCTGCCGCGTGAGAAAGGCCTATTGCTCCCTTCCTGTGAAGAGGGGCTGGCAAACGGCAGTTATCCAAGAATCGGTTCACTCTTGCAGTAACTCTAGTGAGTCTATTCCAGCTGGAATATCTGGTTGGGCCAGGCGACTCTCACTTCTTGATCATGAAGTGATAAATGTCCGTTCTTCTTCATGGTACTGTCTCCGGACCTCATGATCTATTTCCTGTTTGGCTTCAATCTTGGTCTCAGGCCATTGTGTCTGACCTTGCCCAAGAAAGGATGGGCCACTCCACCTCTTCTCTTCTTCAATGAGTGCGGAGACACTCAGTCCTCTAGTAAGTAGGTCAGCTGGGTTCTGTTTCGTTGGAACATATCTCCACTGTTCTGGATCGGTCACGTTCTGTATTTCTCCCACACGATTTGCTACGAATTGCTTAAATTTCCGGTTTCTTCCAGGGATCCAGTACAGTACATCCATACTGTCAAATTAGAAAATCCACCGAGATTTATCAATGCCCAGTACCTTTCCAACATTTTCAAAAAGTTTGAGTCCAACAACTGCAGCCATTAGCTCCAAGCGAGGTATGCTTACGGCTTGTAGTGGCGCAACTCGTGATTTCGAGGCTACAAGACGACAAGTGACAGTTCCGTCCTCATACAAATGCTTTGTGTACAAAGCTGTACCATATGTATCTTGAGAGGCGTCAACGAAAGTGTGCATAGTGATGGATTTAACTTCAGCTGCAGTCCTGAGGCAACGAGGTATGCGAAGGTTAGGCAGCTACAACAGTTCATCAAACCAATGTTGAGCCTTGGATGACAAATTCTTGTCCAATGGTTCATCCCAGTCAACTCTACTGGAGACCACATTTCTTTTAGGAGGATCTTGACACTCACCACATTTGGTAACAAGAATCCTAGAGGATCAAACAAGGTAAGATATGGTCTATCTTCTGGCTTCAGCCTGATCTGCAAATAGATCTCCTTCATGTCACATATCAATACAACAGGGTCCCGGAGAAATCGAAGTAGTACTGCAAACAGGTCATTTTGCAGCTTGGGCGTAGCTTCGGGACTTGTCGAACTAGTAGCTTGTTGAAGTAATTAAATGCTCTTCATTGTTTATTTGTTTCATGAAAGAAGTTCACATGCTTTGGATAACGAATTTCATAATTCCTACCGGATTAAAAACACAACCGATATATCTTACTCAAGAAGCTACGTTTGGTACTGTTCCGCTCGTCGGTTGGCTGGCTTACTTTAAACTTGAACTCGTCCTCCTTGGGAGCCCACAATATCCCCAGAGTTTTGACAGGAGGCAACTCTCCTCTGTCAAGATCCACTTCAGTTACACCATCGGAAGCTGGAATGCACTGTAAGATTTCAGGAGCATTAGATAGCCACCTCATTGCATGCATCCCAGCAGATCCCCATATCTGTGACAGTTGACTGTATAACTCAATGCCAGTCTTTATGTCACGGACAGAATCCATGCTATCATCCATGTACTCTTCAAGATTGTCTCAGCTCCAAGGGGGAACTCCAACTGGTGCTTTCGGGTATGTTGCTGGGCAACAAACTGGGCCTGAAATGGAGAGGAGTTAACCCCAAACACAACAAGGTCAAACTCAAAAACATCAGGTTCTCTTTGAGTGTTCAGAACTCGCCACAGGAATCGGTGATATGGTCTATCTTCTGGCTTCAGCCTGATCTGCAAATAGATCTCCTTCATGTCACATATCAATACAACAGGGTCCCGGAGAAATCGAAGTGGTACTGCAAACAGGTCATTTTGCAGCTTGGGCCCTTGATGCACAACACTGTTGGCCTGGCTAACTTCAGGGGATTTCTGTAATCGTTTCTATGTGTTCTGAAGTCGACGTAATGATATACTGTAGTTGTCTGGTAAAGCACACTTATCAGTCCTACAGGGCATGCCAACACTGTAGTGACCACGTTCAAAGGTGAGAGATTTAGCAACTGTGTCCCTCGTGCCTTTTCTTCCGCTTTGATGATCTGAGTTTCTTTTGGCTCTTCAATGTCCCAGAAACGACGAATAAGCCTATTCAGTCTGGATTGGTTTAGATTCCACTAGAACTTGCATCCATCTTCGGATTACCAATACAGGTCCATCCTAATGGTGTCAACCTGGCTATTGGTTCTCCAGGCTGTCCTCTCACATCCTCTAACGAGTACAGCAGGTCTGACTGATCTACTCCAATTAGTAAGGCCTACTTGGGGAAACCTAAGTTCCTTCAGGTGCTTCCATTTGGATTTGTACACATTCCAGTCCACTACTTACATGCCAGTAACACTTTCTGTTGCTTTACTCACTTTCCCGTTTAAACTCCTAATGTTAAACTCAACTACAGAAGTGTCTAGTCTTTCCTGGTTGTCATAGAGTACATATGCATTTACAGTCAGTTCATAAGACCTACCCTCTAGCCCAAGTTCGGCGGCGACGTCACAGTTGAGATATGACCTGCTACTAGCTTCATCCAAGAGAGCATTTACTTTTACCCTTATGGTGCCATTGGTCAGGTACACAGAAACAATTCTGAGTGCTATAAATTATGTGGAAACTAGAGGCTCGGTCACCATGGTTGTCGTGTGGGTCCTCTCCTGGCAGCATTACCAGCTGGCAATCTTGATGAATCTATCTCACCGGCTGCCTCTGTTGGATTCTCTCTTTCCTTCCTTTGATGCTTCATTCGGCCTTCTTGTTCCGCAAACTCTGCTCCTGTTACATGCTTCGGCTCTATGTCCATTGGCGAGACATCTGAAGCATAACTTCTGGTCCTTGGATATGTCCCATCTGCGGCTTAGTGTCATCCTCTTAAAGCCGTCATATGCCCATATTCCATGTATGAGTGACATTACACACCTTGCACTTCTTATTATATCTCTTGGGACTAGGTTCGAGTTGAGTAACAAATGTACTCCCAGCTGAGGTCTTCTATTTCTTATTACATTGCTTACACTGTGTCACGGTAAGACTTTACATTCGTTTTTCCGAGCCGGAAAGAGCTATTCCACCGATTTTGATATGAACTAACGAACCTCTCGGCCATGTGGGATGCTTAAAATCAAAGCAAATATGCAAAAATGACTAACAAACAGTGTATATGAATAGTCTCCAGAGAAAATATTGAAAATCTTTTCAATAAAGCATTGCGGGAGGGATGTTTAACTGTTTGTATCCTATTAACAGCCACTAAACGAGCGATTACTCGATACATGCGCAGTACCATTACAGCCTCTTTAAGGACTCCTGTTATAGACTCTCTGTCAATAAACTGCCTTCGCGCCCCTACATTCTCGACACGATTATTATCACTAACCCATTGCTTGTACTTTGCAAGAAGGTTCTTGTCGAACTTACGATGAAGGGTGATATAACGAGATCTACTGTCAAGCTCTGCTTGTTGATGTGCAGCTGTGAGATTCACGACTATTACATCTAGAAGTTCAGCGAACTGTTCAAGGTCTTTGTCGTTCCCTTCTCTGACAGGTTTAAGCATATCTAACTCTTCCAACCTAAGTGTCAAAGCTCTACGTACTCCACCATACTTTCGATCCAGTCGGGTTTTTCTGCCTCGTATGCTGCTGCAGAATTCCCCAGGTTTTCAATGACCTTGAGCGCTTCCCCTTGTAGACAGTCACGCAACCTTAATAATTTGTACTGCCTAGAGACTTCTGTAGTGGCTTTGGCCCGGTCAACACATGAATATAATGCTGCATTTCAACCTTGGTAATTCTTCTTGTTCCCAGGGAACTTTGGAGCACTCACTCTCTTTAGCAGTGCTGAAGAATCATAGCTGATTTGGTTGGTGGTAGACCGTGATGGCTGGTCACTTTGAGGTGTCACAGGCAGTACTTGGTTTGCATTTGACCATCACTGCTGTGGGGTGAGGCGTGTACTACTCCATGGTAGGGATGTGTGATGCGAGGTTCCAGTTTTAGCTGAAGTGACAGGCACTAACGAGCCTTGGGGACGACAAGGAATGGGGTGATCCCCTGGTGGGGTTTGCTATCCTCTTGATATCACTAAAGTCCTCCCCCCGATAAATAAACTTAAATTCTCCATCACCTGCACTCTTGAACACAATCCACCCTCTAATGTCATTATTAGTTTCGTTCTTGTCCTGGTATATGTGCATTTGGACTTCGCTTTCTCTCTCTCCAGTTTCTCCATTCTCGAAAACCCTTATCGTTCAATCCGTAAATTCCCATACATTCGCTGTTAAAAATCCTTGTTCTGCTACCAAATTATGTTCCACAGTAATCCCTCACTTGCAAGTCCGAGTTACCGAAGTTTAATAACAGTAAACACTGACACGGGAATGAAAACTAGTCTTCAAGAACAACATGGCCGACCAAATCCCTCGTGCACCGAATCCCACTCCTGCGCATACGCGTATACAAATTGACCACTTCGAATCGCCATCGTTTAGCCTACCTTCTCGTCCTGTACACAAGTGAATAGCCCACTTCCGCGATATGCTTTACTTGTCACGCACAAAGGTTTCAATACGAGGCGCCGTGCTAAATAAAATGTTTCTTTTCACAGAGAAAAGAATAATTTTAATTTAGCACGGGGCCTCGTATTGAAACCTTTGTGCTTGACAAGTAAAGCATATCGCGGAAGTGGGCTATTGTGATTCGACAAAGTGGTTTCCTGGATATTCGAAAAAATGTACTATAATTGCCACTACATCCCATACAAATACACTACTATTTTGATATTTCGGACCTTCTTTTAATACCTTCAACAGCGCTTCTATATTTCAAGAATTTGGTCACTTTAATTGCTATTGTGCGTTCTATTTTGAACCGATTCCATCATAAAAGTCCTTAAAATAATGTGTCCAAAGTGGTTCCATTTGTCAAAAAATACAGCATACTTCGAGGATAGTTCACCAGGAACTACAGTTCGCCATTTCTAAAGGGCCTCGAAGGTGTCATTTTGGTTGAGTAACGAAATCAAGGAGAAACTACACAGTTCTACGCTTGTTTATGGCCGCCATTTCACTTATCGCTATGTACTCTTGCACTGATTTGTGGGATAGCATTAGTCCTTAGGCTCTTTCAACCAAATGGCAAATAAGTAATGCTTGCTTTTTATCGACTATAAAATTTCCAATTTTTCGCACGATTTTTAAAATAAATATGACTTGCTATGATATTATCGGCAATTATGAAAAGAAATCTCTTAAACAATTCAGAATAAGTAGGAAGTTGTTCTCACCCACCAGCCTCTCTTCTCACAGTCTCGGCCGTTTTGTCAGAAATAGCATTCCATCATGTACCGCATCACCAAATGTAGTACCGCTGACAGCGGCTCAAAAAGTCTAATATTGCGGAGAAAATAACAATCACAACCTTGTGATCAATACTTTTATGCAACAGAATACCAGACAACAATACTTCCCAATGATTTATGAATACAGGTATTGTAGTCGTGTCAGAAGTTATATTAAAAACTTATTTTGCATGTTTGCCTGTCGTATTCAAAAACCGAGAAAGCAATAAATCTCTCATGATCAAGATTAATTTGCGTTCTCTGTTTTTTTATACCACGGTCAAACACGTTTTTGATATACAACTTCATTTACAATAATCGAAGAATTCACTGGGATATGCATGACATACTTAATGTTGTGCATATGTGTGCTTACATGTCGATTAGGGAAGCATTTCTTAATTTTAGGAGTCAATGAACGGATCGACCAGTCCAGAGTCAATAGAAGGGGATGGTTAGGAAACCCGGCAGACTTTAAAGGGCTAACAAAGGCGCTGCGATTTATGTTGGAAAGGGGTAAAACAAAAGATTGTGCACGGCATTGGCGTACCCTGAATGACTGAACCCAAACATTTCTATTGGCCGATTGATTAACGTATTCTAATATCTATTGTGCTTTGTGCACGGTCACGGTTGAATAAAGCGAGTAAAGGTCGCTGTGTTTCATAACCAGCCCCCTATAACCAGTCGTAACCAAAAATATCCCTATTACTTTCATGTCAATGCTGTTTTTTCTGTTATTTGTTGGAGAGACCAGTAGTAACCAAAAAATATCATGAATACTTTCATTTTAATAGTTTTTTTTAATGGAATTTCACCAATGAATAAATTATAACCTATTACAACAACTTCGATAGAATTCGGTCACAGTGAAAATCTTTGTTTAAATTTAGTCAGTAGCAGCCTTGAAGGTGAAAAAATATTGGCTTAATCTTAATTTAGATTTGCAAAATTATAATGTTCAGCTTAGGTGCTTATGAAATTTGTTATTTTAGAACTAATGTGTTTTTCCTTATCCTCAGATGTTTAAAGGGAACATCGACAGAAACACGATTGTAAAGCACACCCTGAGAGACTCTGTGATGGCGGTGTTTTTGAGGATACTTCCAATGACCTGGCATAAACACATAGGAATGAGAATGGAAGTGTATGGCTGTTATATGGGACCGAAATTGAAGGGTATAAATATAGTATATTGTAAAGTAATGAGTTTAATCATATATTACTCAACATTTTATTTTGATTCTGATTAGTTTAAAGGAGTGCAATTGTATCCCCTATTGCACGCACAGATTTGTTTTAATTCCATTTAGAATCAGGAACTTGAATGAACTCGAAGTATACGTGAACGTTTTGGCAGATTGTTCCCGAAAAAATAACAAACAAATCACGTCCTAAACCATACAATTCTCCTTAAAACATGCACAAATATCGATCTCGGACTCCCTGTGTTAAACTATTCAATTTACAACTTTAATTTCCGTTACGTCATGTACTTTCTGGTTGTATGCCTTCACCTTTTCCGTTACATATGCGCGTGCAATCTTCTGCATGTGCACTATTTGTTTTCGTAAATGAATTTCCATTACATATATGCGCGTGCATCTCTTCGTATCTGGTTATTGGGAGCTCTGGTTATAGGCTTGCCTATATATATATCTAGCATGTTTTCACAAAAGGGGGTTTTAGGTTCTAGGGCTCCTTTTGTGGAAACAGCGTAGATCTTGTGTGCCTTTAAGCTTTAAAAGCCAGTTACTCGTGTTTTTGCCGCTTTCTTGAAAGGGCAAATGACAGTTTACGACTTTTCTGGCCTTTCTTTCCAATAATTGATCTGTAGGTATTTTATGAGGGTGGTGTGGGGTGGGGAGGAGTAGTTCAAAAAATTTCGCGAAAAACCAACTTTGCCTGACGTATGGCGCAACGATTTGCTTAGTGAAAGATGTACATTTTCCACTAGGTCTGAGAAAAAAGGTGCATTTTTGGGATCAAAACGTTGAAAAGTGAGTTACTGGCTTTTAAAGCCAACAAGTACGCATTAATTTACTTGTGTAACCTAAATTTCAAAGTGGCGCCATTTCTCGACCTTTTAATGGATTTCGATGCACTATACGGCAATACAACGGCCTCTTCCTGTACTTTCAGACTGGCGTGCCAGTTTTGCCCTATTTGGAGTAGAAAATCCGAAAATGTGTTTTTTTGTAACCTAACCTTAATCTCTCAAAGTTACTTGTGTACCCTAATATCTTCAAAGTGGCGCCATTTCTCGAGCTTTCAATGGATTTCGATGCACTATACGGCAATACAACGTTCTCTTCATGTAGATTGCGTTTAATGGATGGAAGTTTCCTGTATTTTGAGTAACAATACCAGAAAATGGCCTTTTTCTAACCTAAGCATAACCTCTAGGTCTCAAATAAAGAAATTATGGGATAGATCTCACACAAGTAAATTATGGGATAGAAAGGCCATTAAAGTCTTCAACTGTCATTTGCCGTTTCAAGAAAACGGCAAAAACACGAGTTACTGGCTTTTAAAGCTAAAGGCACACAAGATCTAGCATGTTTTCACAAAAGGGGGTTTTAGGTTCTAGGGCTCCTTTTGTGGAAACAGCGTAGATCTTGTGTGCCTTTAAGCTTTAAAAGCCAGTTACTCGTGTTTTTGCCGCTTTCTTGAAAGGGCAAATGACAGTTTACGACTTTTCTGGCCTTTCTTTCCAATAATTGATCTGTAGGTATTTTATGAGGGTGGTGTGGGGTGGGGAGGAGTAGTTCAAAAAATTTCGCGAAAAACCAACTTTGCCTGACGTATGGCGCAACGATTTGCTTAGTGAAAGATGTACATTTTCCACTAGGTCTGAGAAAAAAGGTGCATTTTTGGGATCAAAACGTTGAAAAGTGAGTTACTGGCTTTTAAAGCCAACAAGTACGCATTAATTTACTTGTGTAACCTAAATTTCAAAGTGGCGCCATTTCTCGACCTTTTAATGGATTTCGATGCACTATACGGCAATACAACGGCCTCTTCCTGTACTTTCAGACTGGCGTGCCAGTTTTGCCCTATTTGGAGTAGAAAATCCGAAAATGTGTTTTTTTGTAACCTAACCTTAATCTCTCAAAGTTACTTGTGTACCCTAATATCTTCAAAGTGGCGCCATTTCTCGAGCTTTCAATGGATTTCGATGCACTATACGGCAATACAACGTTCTCTTCATGTAGATTGCGTTTAATGGATGGAAGTTTCCTGTATTTTGAGTAACAATACCAGAAAATGGCCTTTTTCTAACCTAAGCATAACCTCTAGGTCTCAAATAAAGAAATTATGGGATAGATCTCACACAAGTAAATTATGGGATAGAAAGGCCATTAAAGTCTTCAACTGTCATTTGCCGTTTCAAGAAAACGGCAAAAACACGAGTTACTGGCTTTTAAAGCTAAAGGCACACAAGATCTAGCATGTTTTCACAAAAGGGGGTTTTAGGTTCTAGGGCTCCTTTTGTGGAAACAGCGTAGATCTTGTGTGCCTTTAAGCTTTAAAAGCCAGTTACTCGTGTTTTTGCCGCTTTCTTGAAAGGGCAAATGACAGTTTACGACTTTTCTGGCCTTTCTTTCCAATAATTGATCTGTAGGTATTTTATGAGGGTGGTGTGGGGTGGGGAGGAGTAGTTCAAAAAATTTCGCGAAAAACCAACTTTGCCTGACGTATGGCGCAACGATTTGCTTAGTGAAAGATGTACATTTTCCACTAGGTCTGAGAAAAAAGGTGCATTTTTGGGATCAAAACGTTGAAAAGTGAGTTACTGGCTTTTAAAGCCAACAAGTACGCATTAATTTACTTGTGTAACCTAAATTTCAAAGTGGCGCCATTTCTCGACCTTTTAATGGATTTCGATGCACTATACGGCAATACAACGGCCTCTTCCTGTACTTTCAGACTGGCGTGCCAGTTTTGCCCTATTTGGAGTAGAAAATCCGAAAATGTGTTTTTTTGTAACCTAACCTTAATCTCTCAAAGTTACTTGTGTACCCTAATATCTTCAAAGTGGCGCCATTTCTCGAGCTTTCAATGGATTTCGATGCACTATACGGCAATACAACGTTCTCTTCATGTAGATTGCGTTTAATGGATGGAAGTTTCCTGTATTTTGAGTAACAATACCAGAAAATGGCCTTTTTCTAACCTAAGCATAACCTCTAGGTCTCAAATAAAGAAATTATGGGATAGATCTCACACAAGTAAATTATGGGATAGAAAGGCCATTAAAGTCTTCAACTGTCATTTGCCGTTTCAAGAAAACGGCAAAAACACGAGTTACTGGCTTTTAAAGCTAAAGGCACACAAGATCTAGCATGTTTTCACAAAAGGGGGTTTTAGGTTCTAGGGCTCCTTTTGTGGAAACAGCGTAGATCTTGTGTGCCTTTAAGCTTTAAAAGCCAGTTACTCGTGTTTTTGCCGCTTTCTTGAAAGGGCAAATGACAGTTTACGACTTTTCTGGCCTTTCTTTCCAATAATTGATCTGTAGGTATTTTATGAGGGTGGTGTGGGGTGGGGAGGAGTAGTTCAAAAAATTTCGCGAAAAACCAACTTTGCCTGACGTATGGCGCAACGATTTGCTTAGTGAAAGATGTACATTTTCCACTAGGTCTGAGAAAAAAGGTGCATTTTTGGGATCAAAACGTTGAAAAGTGAGTTACTGGCTTTTAAAGCCAACAAGTACGCATTAATTTACTTGTGTAACCTAAATTTCAAAGTGGCGCCATTTCTCGACCTTTTAATGGATTTCGATGCACTATACGGCAATACAACGGCCTCTTCCTGTACTTTCAGACTGGCGTGCCAGTTTTGCCCTATTTGGAGTAGAAAATCCGAAAATGTGTTTTTTTGTAACCTAACCTTAATCTCTCAAAGTTACTTGTGTACCCTAATATCTTCAAAGTGGCGCCATTTCTCGAGCTTTCAATGGATTTCGATGCACTATACGGCAATACAACGTTCTCTTCATGTAGATTGCGTTTAATGGATGGAAGTTTCCTGTATTTTGAGTAACAATACCAGAAAATGGCCTTTTTCTAACCTAAGCATAACCTCTAGGTCTCAAATAAAGAAATTATGGGATAGATCTCACACAAGTAAATTATGGGATAGAAAGGCCATTAAAGTCTTCAACTGTCATTTGCCGTTTCAAGAAAACGGCAAAAACACGAGTTACTGGCTTTTAAAGCTAAAGGCACACAAGATCTAGCATGTTTTCACAAAAGGGGGTTTTAGGTTCTAGGGCTCCTTTTGTGGAAACAGCGTAGATCTTGTGTGCCTTTAAGCTTTAAAAGCCAGTTACTCGTGTTTTTGCCGCTTTCTTGAAAGGGCAAATGACAGTTTACGACTTTTCTGGCCTTTCTTTCCAATAATTGATCTGTAGGTATTTTATGAGGGTGGTGTGGGGTGGGGAGGAGTAGTTCAAAAAATTTCGCGAAAAACCAACTTTGCCTGACGTATGGCGCAACGATTTGCTTAGTGAAAGATGTACATTTTCCACTAGGTCTGAGAAAAAAGGTGCATTTTTGGGATCAAAACGTTGAAAAGTGAGTTACTGGCTTTTAAAGCCAACAAGTACGCATTAATTTACTTGTGTAACCTAAATTTCAAAGTGGCGCCATTTCTCGACCTTTTAATGGATTTCGATGCACTATACGGCAATACAACGGCCTCTTCCTGTACTTTCAGACTGGCGTGCCAGTTTTGCCCTATTTGGAGTAGAAAATCCGAAAATGTGTTTTTTTGTAACCTAACCTTAATCTCTCAAAGTTACTTGTGTACCCTAATATCTTCAAAGTGGCGCCATTTCTCGAGCTTTCAATGGATTTCGATGCACTATACGGCAATACAACGTTCTCTTCATGTAGATTGCGTTTAATGGATGGAAGTTTCCTGTATTTTGAGTAACAATACCAGAAAATGGCCTTTTTCTAACCTAAGCATAACCTCTAGGTCTCAAATAAAGAAATTATGGGATAGATCTCACACAAGTAAATTATGGGATAGAAAGGCCATTAAAGTCTTCAACTGTCATTTGCCGTTTCAAGAAAACGGCAAAAACACGAGTTACTGGCTTTTAAAGCTAAAGGCACACAAGATCTAGCATGTTTTCACAAAAGGGGGTTTTAGGTTCTAGGGCTCCTTTTGTGGAAACAGCGTAGATCTTGTGTGCCTTTAAGCTTTAAAAGCCAGTTACTCGTGTTTTTGCCGCTTTCTTGAAAGGGCAAATGACAGTTTACGACTTTTCTGGCCTTTCTTTCCAATAATTGATCTGTAGGTATTTTATGAGGGTGGTGTGGGGTGGGGAGGAGTAGTTCAAAAAATTTCGCGAAAAACCAACTTTGCCTGACGTATGGCGCAACGATTTGCTTAGTGAAAGATGTACATTTTCCACTAGGTCTGAGAAAAAAGGTGCATTTTTGGGATCAAAACGTTGAAAAGTGAGTTACTGGCTTTTAAAGCCAACAAGTACGCATTAATTTACTTGTGTAACCTAAATTTCAAAGTGGCGCCATTTCTCGACCTTTTAATGGATTTCGATGCACTATACGGCAATACAACGGCCTCTTCCTGTACTTTCAGACTGGCGTGCCAGTTTTGCCCTATTTGGAGTAGAAAATCCGAAAATGTGTTTTTTTGTAACCTAACCTTAATCTCTCAAAGTTACTTGTGTACCCTAATATCTTCAAAGTGGCGCCATTTCTCGAGCTTTCAATGGATTTCGATGCACTATACGGCAATACAACGTTCTCTTCATGTAGATTGCGTTTAATGGATGGAAGTTTCCTGTATTTTGAGTAACAATACCAGAAAATGGCCTTTTTCTAACCTAAGCATAACCTCTAGGTCTCAAATAAAGAAATTATGGGATAGATCTCACACAAGTAAATTATGGGATAGAAAGGCCATTAAAGTCTTCAACTGTCATTTGCCGTTTCAAGAAAACGGCAAAAACACGAGTTACTGGCTTTTAAAGCTAAAGGCACACAAGATCTAGCATGTTTTCACAAAAGGGGGTTTTAGGTTCTAGGGCTCCTTTTGTGGAAACAGCGTAGATCTTGTGTGCCTTTAAGCTTTAAAAGCCAGTTACTCGTGTTTTTGCCGCTTTCTTGAAAGGGCAAATGACAGTTTACGACTTTTCTGGCCTTTCTTTCCAATAATTGATCTGTAGGTATTTTATGAGGGTGGTGTGGGGTGGGGAGGAGTAGTTCAAAAAATTTCGCGAAAAACCAACTTTGCCTGACGTATGGCGCAACGATTTGCTTAGTGAAAGATGTACATTTTCCACTAGGTCTGAGAAAAAAGGTGCATTTTTGGGATCAAAACGTTGAAAAGTGAGTTACTGGCTTTTAAAGCCAACAAGTACGCATTAATTTACTTGTGTAACCTAAATTTCAAAGTGGCGCCATTTCTCGACCTTTTAATGGATTTCGATGCACTATACGGCAATACAACGGCCTCTTCCTGTACTTTCAGACTGGCGTGCCAGTTTTGCCCTATTTGGAGTAGAAAATCCGAAAATGTGTTTTTTTGTAACCTAACCTTAATCTCTCAAAGTTACTTGTGTACCCTAATATCTTCAAAGTGGCGCCATTTCTCGAGCTTTCAATGGATTTCGATGCACTATACGGCAATACAACGTTCTCTTCATGTAGATTGCGTTTAATGGATGGAAGTTTCCTGTATTTTGAGTAACAATACCAGAAAATGGCCTTTTTCTAACCTAAGCATAACCTCTAGGTCTCAAATAAAGAAATTATGGGATAGATCTCACACAAGTAAATTATGGGATAGAAAGGCCATTAAAGTCTTCAACTGTCATTTGCCGTTTCAAGAAAACGGCAAAAACACGAGTTACTGGCTTTTAAAGCTAAAGGCACACAAGATCTAGCATGTTTTCACAAAAGGGGGTTTTAGGTTCTAGGGCTCCTTTTGTGGAAACAGCGTAGATCTTGTGTGCCTTTAAGCTTTAAAAGCCAGTTACTCGTGTTTTTGCCGCTTTCTTGAAAGGGCAAATGACAGTTTACGACTTTTCTGGCCTTTCTTTCCAATAATTGATCTGTAGGTATTTTATGAGGGTGGTGTGGGGTGGGGAGGAGTAGTTCAAAAAATTTCGCGAAAAACCAACTTTGCCTGACGTATGGCGCAACGATTTGCTTAGTGAAAGATGTACATTTTCCACTAGGTCTGAGAAAAAAGGTGCATTTTTGGGATCAAAACGTTGAAAAGTGAGTTACTGGCTTTTAAAGCCAACAAGTACGCATTAATTTACTTGTGTAACCTAAATTTCAAAGTGGCGCCATTTCTCGACCTTTTAATGGATTTCGATGCACTATACGGCAATACAACGGCCTCTTCCTGTACTTTCAGACTGGCGTGCCAGTTTTGCCCTATTTGGAGTAGAAAATCCGAAAATGTGTTTTTTTGTAACCTAACCTTAATCTCTCAAAGTTACTTGTGTACCCTAATATCTTCAAAGTGGCGCCATTTCTCGAGCTTTCAATGGATTTCGATGCACTATACGGCAATACAACGTTCTCTTCATGTAGATTGCGTTTAATGGATGGAAGTTTCCTGTATTTTGAGTAACAATACCAGAAAATGGCCTTTTTCTAACCTAAGCATAACCTCTAGGTCTCAAATAAAGAAATTATGGGATAGATCTCACACAAGTAAATTATGGGATAGAAAGGCCATTAAAGTCTTCAACTGTCATTTGCCGTTTCAAGAAAACGGCAAAAACACGAGTTACTGGCTTTTAAAGCTAAAGGCACACAAGATCTAGCATGTTTTCACAAAAGGGGGTTTTAGGTTCTAGGGCTCCTTTTGTGGAAACAGCGTAGATCTTGTGTGCCTTTAAGCTTTAAAAGCCAGTTACTCGTGTTTTTGCCGCTTTCTTGAAAGGGCAAATGACAGTTTACGACTTTTCTGGCCTTTCTTTCCAATAATTGATCTGTAGGTATTTTATGAGGGTGGTGTGGGGTGGGGAGGAGTAGTTCAAAAAATTTCGCGAAAAACCAACTTTGCCTGACGTATGGCGCAACGATTTGCTTAGTGAAAGATGTACATTTTCCACTAGGTCTGAGAAAAAAGGTGCATTTTTGGGATCAAAACGTTGAAAAGTGAGTTACTGGCTTTTAAAGCCAACAAGTACGCATTAATTTACTTGTGTAACCTAAATTTCAAAGTGGCGCCATTTCTCGACCTTTTAATGGATTTCGATGCACTATACGGCAATACAACGGCCTCTTCCTGTACTTTCAGACTGGCGTGCCAGTTTTGCCCTATTTGGAGTAGAAAATCCGAAAATGTGTTTTTTTGTAACCTAACCTTAATCTCTCAAAGTTACTTGTGTACCCTAATATCTTCAAAGTGGCGCCATTTCTCGAGCTTTCAATGGATTTCGATGCACTATACGGCAATACAACGTTCTCTTCATGTAGATTGCGTTTAATGGATGGAAGTTTCCTGTATTTTGAGTAACAATACCAGAAAATGGCCTTTTTCTAACCTAAGCATAACCTCTAGGTCTCAAATAAAGAAATTATGGGATAGATCTCACACAAGTAAATTATGGGATAGAAAGGCCATTAAAGTCTTCAACTGTCATTTGCCGTTTCAAGAAAACGGCAAAAACACGAGTTACTGGCTTTTAAAGCTAAAGGCACACAAGATCTAGCATGTTTTCACAAAAGGGGGTTTTAGGTTCTAGGGCTCCTTTTGTGGAAACAGCGTAGATCTTGTGTGCCTTTAAGCTTTAAAAGCCAGTTACTCGTGTTTTTGCCGCTTTCTTGAAAGGGCAAATGACAGTTTACGACTTTTCTGGCCTTTCTTTCCAATAATTGATCTGTAGGTATTTTATGAGGGTGGTGTGGGGTGGGGAGGAGTAGTTCAAAAAATTTCGCGAAAAACCAACTTTGCCTGACGTATGGCGCAACGATTTGCTTAGTGAAAGATGTACATTTTCCACTAGGTCTGAGAAAAAAGGTGCATTTTTGGGATCAAAACGTTGAAAAGTGAGTTACTGGCTTTTAAAGCCAACAAGTACGCATTAATTTACTTGTGTAACCTAAATTTCAAAGTGGCGCCATTTCTCGACCTTTTAATGGATTTCGATGCACTATACGGCAATACAACGGCCTCTTCCTGTACTTTCAGACTGGCGTGCCAGTTTTGCCCTATTTGGAGTAGAAAATCCGAAAATGTGTTTTTTTGTAACCTAACCTTAATCTCTCAAAGTTACTTGTGTACCCTAATATCTTCAAAGTGGCGCCATTTCTCGAGCTTTCAATGGATTTCGATGCACTATACGGCAATACAACGTTCTCTTCATGTAGATTGCGTTTAATGGATGGAAGTTTCCTGTATTTTGAGTAACAATACCAGAAAATGGCCTTTTTCTAACCTAAGCATAACCTCTAGGTCTCAAATAAAGAAATTATGGGATAGATCTCACACAAGTAAATTATGGGATAGAAAGGCCATTAAAGTCTTCAACTGTCATTTGCCGTTTCAAGAAAACGGCAAAAACACGAGTTCCTGGCTTTTAAAGCTAAAGGCACACAAGATCTAGCATGTTTTCACAAAAGGGGGTTTTAGGTTCTAGGGCTCCTTTTGTGGAAACAGCGTAGATCTTGTGTGCCTTTAAGCTTTAAAAGCCAGTTACTCGTGTTTTTGCCGCTTTCTTGAAAGGGCAAATGACAGTTTACGACTTTTCTGGCCTTTCTTTCCAATAATTGATCTGTAGGTATTTTATGAGGGTGGTGTGGGGTGGGGAGGAGTAGTTCAAAAAATTTCGCGAAAAACCAACTTTGCCTGACGTATGGCGCAACGATTTGCTTAGTGAAAGATGTACATTTTCCACTAGGTCTGAGAAAAAAGGTGCATTTTTGGGATCAAAACGTTGAAAAGTGAGTTACTGGCTTTTAAAGCCAACAAGTACGCATTAATTTACTTGTGTAACCTAAATTTCAAAGTGGCGCCATTTCTCGACCTTTTAATGGATTTCGATGCACTATACGGCAATACAACGGCCTCTTCCTGTACTTTCAGACTGGCGTGCCAGTTTTGCCCTATTTGGAGTAGAAAATCCGAAAATGTGTTTTTTTGTAACCTAACCTTAATCTCTCAAAGTTACTTGTGTACCCTAATATCTTCAAAGTGGCGCCATTTCTCGAGCTTTCAATGGATTTCGATGCACTATACGGCAATACAACGTTCTCTTCATGTAGATTGCGTTTAATGGATGGAAGTTTCCTGTATTTTGAGTAACAATACCAGAAAATGGCCTTTTTCTAACCTAAGCATAACCTCTAGGTCTCAAATAAAGAAATTATGGGATAGATCTCACACAAGTAAATTATGGGATAGAAAGGCCATTAAAGTCTTCAACTGTCATTTGCCGTTTCAAGAAAACGGCAAAAACACGAGTTACTGGCTTTTAAAGCTAAAGGCACACAAGATCTAGCATGTTTTCACAAAAGGGGGTTTTAGGTTCTAGGGCTCCTTTTGTGGAAACAGCGTAGATCTTGTGTGCCTTTAAGCTTTAAAAGCCAGTTACTCGTGTTTTTGCCGCTTTCTTGAAAGGGCAAATGACAGTTTACGACTTTTCTGGCCTTTCTTTCCAATAATTGATCTGTAGGTATTTTATGAGGGTGGTGTGGGGTGGGGAGGAGTAGTTCAAAAAATTTCGCGAAAAACCAACTTTGCCTGACGTATGGCGCAACGATTTGCTTAGTGAAAGATGTACATTTTCCACTAGGTCTGAGAAAAAAGGTGCATTTTTGGGATCAAAACGTTGAAAAGTGAGTTACTGGCTTTTAAAGCCAACAAGTACGCATTAATTTACTTGTGTAACCTAAATTTCAAAGTGGCGCCATTTCTCGACCTTTTAATGGATTTCGATGCACTATACGGCAATACAACGGCCTCTTCCTGTACTTTCAGACTGGCGTGCCAGTTTTGCCCTATTTGGAGTAGAAAATCCGAAAATGTGTTTTTTTGTAACCTAACCTTAATCTCTCAAAGTTACTTGTGTACCCTAATATCTTCAAAGTGGCGCCATTTCTCGAGCTTTCAATGGATTTCGATGCACTATACGGCAATACAACGTTCTCTTCATGTAGATTGCGTTTAATGGATGGAAGTTTCCTGTATTTTGAGTAACAATACCAGAAAATGGCCTTTTTCTAACCTAAGCATAACCTCTAGGTCTCAAATAAAGAAATTATGGGATAGATCTCACACAAGTAAATTATGGGATAGAAAGGCCATTAAAGTCTTCAACTGTCATTTGCCGTTTCAAGAAAACGGCAAAAACACGAGTTACTGGCTTTTAAAGCTAAAGGCACACAAGATCTAGCATGTTTTCACAAAAGGGGGTTTTAGGTTCTAGGGCTCCTTTTGTGGAAACAGCGTAGATCTTGTGTGCCTTTAAGCTTTAAAAGCCAGTTACTCGTGTTTTTGCCGCTTTCTTGAAAGGGCAAATGACAGTTTACGACTTTTCTGGCCTTTCTTTCCAATAATTGATCTGTAGGTATTTTATGAGGGTGGTGTGGGGTGGGGAGGAGTAGTTCAAAAAATTTCGCGAAAAACCAACTTTGCCTGACGTATGGCGCAACGATTTGCTTAGTGAAAGATGTACATTTTCCACTAGGTCTGAGAAAAAAGGTGCATTTTTGGGATCAAAACGTTGAAAAGTGAGTTACTGGCTTTTAAAGCCAACAAGTACGCATTAATTTACTTGTGTAACCTAAATTTCAAAGTGGCGCCATTTCTCGACCTTTTAATGGATTTCGATGCACTATACGGCAATACAACGGCCTCTTCCTGTACTTTCAGACTGGCGTGCCAGTTTTGCCCTATTTGGAGTAGAAAATCCGAAAATGTGTTTTTTTGTAACCTAACCTTAATCTCTCAAAGTTACTTGTGTACCCTAATATCTTCAAAGTGGCGCCATTTCTCGAGCTTTCAATGGATTTCGATGCACTATACGGCAATACAACGTTCTCTTCATGTAGATTGCGTTTAATGGATGGAAGTTTCCTGTATTTTGAGTAACAATACCAGAAAATGGCCTTTTTCTAACCTAAGCATAACCTCTAGGTCTCAAATAAAGAAATTATGGGATAGATCTCACACAAGTAAATTATGGGATAGAAAGGCCATTAAAGTCTTCAACTGTCATTTGCCGTTTCAAGAAAACGGCAAAAACACGAGTTACTGGCTTTTAAAGCTAAAGGCACACAAGATCTAGCATGTTTTCACAAAAGGGGGTTTTAGGTTCTAGGGCTCCTTTTGTGGAAACAGCGTAGATCTTGTGTGCCTTTAAGCTTTAAAAGCCAGTTACTCGTGTTTTTGCCGCTTTCTTGAAAGGGCAAATGACAGTTTACGACTTTTCTGGCCTTTCTTTCCAATAATTGATCTGTAGGTATTTTATGAGGGTGGTGTGGGGTGGGGAGGAGTAGTTCAAAAAATTTCGCGAAAAACCAACTTTGCCTGACGTATGGCGCAACGATTTGCTTAGTGAAAGATGTACATTTTCCACTAGGTCTGAGAAAAAAGGTGCATTTTTGGGATCAAAACGTTGAAAAGTGAGTTACTGGCTTTTAAAGCCAACAAGTACGCATTAATTTACTTGTGTAACCTAAATTTCAAAGTGGCGCCATTTCTCGACCTTTTAATGGATTTCGATGCACTATACGGCAATACAACGGCCTCTTCCTGTACTTTCAGACTGGCGTGCCAGTTTTGCCCTATTTGGAGTAGAAAATCCGAAAATGTGTTTTTTTGTAACCTAACCTTAATCTCTCAAAGTTACTTGTGTACCCTAATATCTTCAAAGTGGCGCCATTTCTCGAGCTTTCAATGGATTTCGATGCACTATACGGCAATACAACGTTCTCTTCATGTAGATTGCGTTTAATGGATGGAAGTTTCCTGTATTTTGAGTAACAATACCAGAAAATGGCCTTTTTCTAACCTAAGCATAACCTCTAGGTCTCAAATAAAGAAATTATGGGATAGATCTCACACAAGTAAATTATGGGATAGAAAGGCCATTAAAGTCTTCAACTGTCATTTGCCGTTTCAAGAAAACGGCAAAAACACGAGTTACTGGCTTTTAAAGCTAAAGGCACACAAGATCTAGCATGTTTTCACAAAAGGGGGTTTTAGGTTCTAGGGCTCCTTTTGTGGAAACAGCGTAGATCTTGTGTGCCTTTAAGCTTTAAAAGCCAGTTACTCGTGTTTTTGCCGCTTTCTTGAAAGGGCAAATGACAGTTTACGACTTTTCTGGCCTTTCTTTCCAATAATTGATCTGTAGGTATTTTATGAGGGTGGTGTGGGGTGGGGAGGAGTAGTTCAAAAAATTTCGCGAAAAACCAACTTTGCCTGACGTATGGCGCAACGATTTGCTTAGTGAAAGATGTACATTTTCCACTAGGTCTGAGAAAAAAGGTGCATTTTTGGGATCAAAACGTTGAAAAGTGAGTTACTGGCTTTTAAAGCCAACAAGTACGCATTAATTTACTTGTGTAACCTAAATTTCAAAGTGGCGCCATTTCTCGACCTTTTAATGGATTTCGATGCACTATACGGCAATACAACGGCCTCTTCCTGTACTTTCAGACTGGCGTGCCAGTTTTGCCCTATTTGGAGTAGAAAATCCGAAAATGTGTTTTTTTGTAACCTAACCTTAATCTCTCAAAGTTACTTGTGTACCCTAATATCTTCAAAGTGGCGCCATTTCTCGAGCTTTCAATGGATTTCGATGCACTATACGGCAATACAACGTTCTCTTCATGTAGATTGCGTTTAATGGATGGAAGTTTCCTGTATTTTGAGTAACAATACCAGAAAATGGCCTTTTTCTAACCTAAGCATAACCTCTAGGTCTCAAATAAAGAAATTATGGGATAGATCTCACACAAGTAAATTATGGGATAGAAAGGCCATTAAAGTCTTCAACTGTCATTTGCCGTTTCAAGAAAACGGCAAAAACACGAGTTACTGGCTTTTAAAGCTAAAGGCACACAAGATCTAGCATGTTTTCACAAAAGGGGGTTTTAGGTTCTAGGGCTCCTTTTGTGGAAACAGCGTAGATCTTGTGTGCCTTTAAGCTTTAAAAGCCAGTTACTCGTGTTTTTGCCGCTTTCTTGAAAGGGCAAATGACAGTTTACGACTTTTCTGGCCTTTCTTTCCAATAATTGATCTGTAGGTATTTTATGAGGGTGGTGTGGGGTGGGGAGGAGTAGTTCAAAAAATTTCGCGAAAAACCAACTTTGCCTGACGTATGGCGCAACGATTTGCTTAGTGAAAGATGTACATTTTCCACTAGGTCTGAGAAAAAAGGTGCATTTTTGGGATCAAAACGTTGAAAAGTGAGTTACTGGCTTTTAAAGCCAACAAGTACGCATTAATTTACTTGTGTAACCTAAATTTCAAAGTGGCGCCATTTCTCGACCTTTTAATGGATTTCGATGCACTATACGGCAATACAACGGCCTCTTCCTGTACTTTCAGACTGGCGTGCCAGTTTTGCCCTATTTGGAGTAGAAAATCCGAAAATGTGTTTTTTTGTAACCTAACCTTAATCTCTCAAAGTTACTTGTGTACCCTAATATCTTCAAAGTGGCGCCATTTCTCGAGCTTTCAATGGATTTCGATGCACTATACGGCAATACAACGTTCTCTTCATGTAGATTGCGTTTAATGGATGGAAGTTTCCTGTATTTTGAGTAACAATACCAGAAAATGGCCTTTTTCTAACCTAAGCATAACCTCTAGGTCTCAAATAAAGAAATTATGGGATAGATCTCACACAAGTAAATTATGGGATAGAAAGGCCATTAAAGTCTTCAACTGTCATTTGCCGTTTCAAGAAAACGGCAAAAACACGAGTTACTGGCTTTTAAAGCTAAAGGCACACAAGATCTAGCATGTTTTCACAAAAGGGGGTTTTAGGTTCTAGGGCTCCTTTTGTGGAAACAGCGTAGATCTTGTGTGCCTTTAAGCTTTAAAAGCCAGTTACTCGTGTTTTTGCCGCTTTCTTGAAAGGGCAAATGACAGTTTACGACTTTTCTGGCCTTTCTTTCCAATAATTGATCTGTAGGTATTTTATGAGGGTGGTGTGGGGTGGGGAGGAGTAGTTCAAAAAATTTCGCGAAAAACCAACTTTGCCTGACGTATGGCGCAACGATTTGCTTAGTGAAAGATGTACATTTTCCACTAGGTCTGAGAAAAAAGGTGCATTTTTGGGATCAAAACGTTGAAAAGTGAGTTACTGGCTTTTAAAGCCAACAAGTACGCATTAATTTACTTGTGTAACCTAAATTTCAAAGTGGCGCCATTTCTCGACCTTTTAATGGATTTCGATGCACTATACGGCAATACAACGGCCTCTTCCTGTACTTTCAGACTGGCGTGCCAGTTTTGCCCTATTTGGAGTAGAAAATCCGAAAATGTGTTTTTTTGTAACCTAACCTTAATCTCTCAAAGTTACTTGTGTACCCTAATATCTTCAAAGTGGCGCCATTTCTCGAGCTTTCAATGGATTTCGATGCACTATACGGCAATACAACGTTCTCTTCATGTAGATTGCGTTTAATGGATGGAAGTTTCCTGTATTTTGAGTAACAATACCAGAAAATGGCCTTTTTCTAACCTAAGCATAACCTCTAGGTCTCAAATAAAGAAATTATGGGATAGATCTCACACAAGTAAATTATGGGATAGAAAGGCCATTAAAGTCTTCAACTGTCATTTGCCGTTTCAAGAAAACGGCAAAAACACGAGTTACTGGCTTTTAAAGCTAAAGGCACACAAGATCTAGCATGTTTTCACAAAAGGGGGTTTTAGGTTCTAGGGCTCCTTTTGTGGAAACAGCGTAGATCTTGTGTGCCTTTAAGCTTTAAAAGCCAGTTACTCGTGTTTTTGCCGCTTTCTTGAAAGGGCAAATGACAGTTTACGACTTTTCTGGCCTTTCTTTCCAATAATTGATCTGTAGGTATTTTATGAGGGTGGTGTGGGGTGGGGAGGAGTAGTTCAAAAAATTTCGCGAAAAACCAACTTTGCCTGACGTATGGCGCAACGATTTGCTTAGTGAAAGATGTACATTTTCCACTAGGTCTGAGAAAAAAGGTGCATTTTTGGGATCAAAACGTTGAAAAGTGAGTTACTGGCTTTTAAAGCCAACAAGTACGCATTAATTTACTTGTGTAACCTAAATTTCAAAGTGGCGCCATTTCTCGACCTTTTAATGGATTTCGATGCACTATACGGCAATACAACGGCCTCTTCCTGTACTTTCAGACTGGCGTGCCAGTTTTGCCCTATTTGGAGTAGAAAATCCGAAAATGTGTTTTTTTGTAACCTAACCTTAATCTCTCAAAGTTACTTGTGTACCCTAATATCTTCAAAGTGGCGCCATTTCTCGAGCTTTCAATGGATTTCGATGCACTATACGGCAATACAACGTTCTCTTCATGTAGATTGCGTTTAATGGATGGAAGTTTCCTGTATTTTGAGTAACAATACCAGAAAATGGCCTTTTTCTAACCTAAGCATAACCTCTAGGTCTCAAATAAAGAAATTATGGGATAGATCTCACACAAGTAAATTATGGGATAGAAAGGCCATTAAAGTCTTCAACTGTCATTTGCCGTTTCAAGAAAACGGCAAAAACACGAGTTACTGGCTTTTAAAGCTAAAGGCACACAAGATCTAGCATGTTTTCACAAAAGGGGGTTTTAGGTTCTAGGGCTCCTTTTGTGGAAACAGCGTAGATCTTGTGTGCCTTTAAGCTTTAAAAGCCAGTTACTCGTGTTTTTGCCGCTTTCTTGAAAGGGCAAATGACAGTTTACGACTTTTCTGGCCTTTCTTTCCAATAATTGATCTGTAGGTATTTTATGAGGGTGGTGTGGGGTGGGGAGGAGTAGTTCAAAAAATTTCGCGAAAAACCAACTTTGCCTGACGTATGGCGCAACGATTTGCTTAGTGAAAGATGTACATTTTCCACTAGGTCTGAGAAAAAAGGTGCATTTTTGGGATCAAAACGTTGAAAAGTGAGTTACTGGCTTTTAAAGCCAACAAGTACGCATTAATTTACTTGTGTAACCTAAATTTCAAAGTGGCGCCATTTCTCGACCTTTTAATGGATTTCGATGCACTATACGGCAATACAACGGCCTCTTCCTGTACTTTCAGACTGGCGTGCCAGTTTTGCCCTATTTGGAGTAGAAAATCCGAAAATGTGTTTTTTTGTAACCTAACCTTAATCTCTCAAAGTTACTTGTGTACCCTAATATCTTCAAAGTGGCGCCATTTCTCGAGCTTTCAATGGATTTCGATGCACTATACGGCAATACAACGTTCTCTTCATGTAGATTGCGTTTAATGGATGGAAGTTTCCTGTATTTTGAGTAACAATACCAGAAAATGGCCTTTTTCTAACCTAAGCATAACCTCTAGGTCTCAAATAAAGAAATTATGGGATAGATCTCACACAAGTAAATTATGGGATAGAAAGGCCATTAAAGTCTTCAACTGTCATTTGCCGTTTCAAGAAAACGGCAAAAACACGAGTTACTGGCTTTTAAAGCTAAAGGCACACAAGATCTAGCATGTTTTCACAAAAGGGGGTTTTAGGTTCTAGGGCTCCTTTTGTGGAAACAGCGTAGATCTTGTGTGCCTTTAAGCTTTAAAAGCCAGTTACTCGTGTTTTTGCCGCTTTCTTGAAAGGGCAAATGACAGTTTACGACTTTTCTGGCCTTTCTTTCCAATAATTGATCTGTAGGTATTTTATGAGGGTGGTGTGGGGTGGGGAGGAGTAGTTCAAAAAATTTCGCGAAAAACCAACTTTGCCTGACGTATGGCGCAACGATTTGCTTAGTGAAAGATGTACATTTTCCACTAGGTCTGAGAAAAAAGGTGCATTTTTGGGATCAAAACGTTGAAAAGTGAGTTACTGGCTTTTAAAGCCAACAAGTACGCATTAATTTACTTGTGTAACCTAAATTTCAAAGTGGCGCCATTTCTCGACCTTTTAATGGATTTCGATGCACTATACGGCAATACAACGGCCTCTTCCTGTACTTTCAGACTGGCGTGCCAGTTTTGCCCTATTTGGAGTAGAAAATCCGAAAATGTGTTTTTTTGTAACCTAACCTTAATCTCTCAAAGTTACTTGTGTACCCTAATATCTTCAAAGTGGCGCCATTTCTCGAGCTTTCAATGGATTTCGATGCACTATACGGCAATACAACGTTCTCTTCATGTAGATTGCGTTTAATGGATGGAAGTTTCCTGTATTTTGAGTAACAATACCAGAAAATGGCCTTTTTCTAACCTAAGCATAACCTCTAGGTCTCAAATAAAGAAATTATGGGATAGATCTCACACAAGTAAATTATGGGATAGAAAGGCCATTAAAGTCTTCAACTGTCATTTGCCGTTTCAAGAAAACGGCAAAAACACGAGTTACTGGCTTTTAAAGCTAAAGGCACACAAGATCTAGCATGTTTTCACAAAAGGGGGTTTTAGGTTCTAGGGCTCCTTTTGTGGAAACAGCGTAGATCTTGTGTGCCTTTAAGCTTTAAAAGCCAGTTACTCGTGTTTTTGCCGCTTTCTTGAAAGGGCAAATGACAGTTTACGACTTTTCTGGCCTTTCTTTCCAATAATTGATCTGTAGGTATTTTATGAGGGTGGTGTGGGGTGGGGAGGAGTAGTTCAAAAAATTTCGCGAAAAACCAACTTTGCCTGACGTATGGCGCAACGATTTGCTTAGTGAAAGATGTACATTTTCCACTAGGTCTGAGAAAAAAGGTGCATTTTTGGGATCAAAACGTTGAAAAGTGAGTTACTGGCTTTTAAAGCCAACAAGTACGCATTAATTTACTTGTGTAACCTAAATTTCAAAGTGGCGCCATTTCTCGACCTTTTAATGGATTTCGATGCACTATACGGCAATACAACGGCCTCTTCCTGTACTTTCAGACTGGCGTGCCAGTTTTGCCCTATTTGGAGTAGAAAATCCGAAAATGTGTTTTTTTGTAACCTAACCTTAATCTCTCAAAGTTACTTGTGTACCCTAATATCTTCAAAGTGGCGCCATTTCTCGAGCTTTCAATGGATTTCGATGCACTATACGGCAATACAACGTTCTCTTCATGTAGATTGCGTTTAATGGATGGAAGTTTCCTGTATTTTGAGTAACAATACCAGAAAATGGCCTTTTTCTAACCTAAGCATAACCTCTAGGTCTCAAATAAAGAAATTATGGGATAGATCTCACACAAGTAAATTATGGGATAGAAAGGCCATTAAAGTCTTCAACTGTCATTTGCCGTTTCAAGAAAACGGCAAAAACACGAGTTACTGGCTTTTAAAGCTAAAGGCACACAAGATCTAGCATGTTTTCACAAAAGGGGGTTTTAGGTTCTAGGGCTCCTTTTGTGGAAACAGCGTAGATCTTGTGTGCCTTTAAGCTTTAAAAGCCAGTTACTCGTGTTTTTGCCGCTTTCTTGAAAGGGCAAATGACAGTTTACGACTTTTCTGGCCTTTCTTTCCAATAATTGATCTGTAGGTATTTTATGAGGGTGGTGTGGGGTGGGGAGGAGTAGTTCAAAAAATTTCGCGAAAAACCAACTTTGCCTGACGTATGGCGCAACGATTTGCTTAGTGAAAGATGTACATTTTCCACTAGGTCTGAGAAAAAAGGTGCATTTTTGGGATCAAAACGTTGAAAAGTGAGTTACTGGCTTTTAAAGCCAACAAGTACGCATTAATTTACTTGTGTAACCTAAATTTCAAAGTGGCGCCATTTCTCGACCTTTTAATGGATTTCGATGCACTATACGGCAATACAACGGCCTCTTCCTGTACTTTCAGACTGGCGTGCCAGTTTTGCCCTATTTGGAGTAGAAAATCCGAAAATGTGTTTTTTTGTAACCTAACCTTAATCTCTCAAAGTTACTTGTGTACCCTAATATCTTCAAAGTGGCGCCATTTCTCGAGCTTTCAATGGATTTCGATGCACTATACGGCAATACAACGTTCTCTTCATGTAGATTGCGTTTAATGGATGGAAGTTTCCTGTATTTTGAGTAACAATACCAGAAAATGGCCTTTTTCTAACCTAAGCATAACCTCTAGGTCTCAAATAAAGAAATTATGGGATAGATCTCACACAAGTAAATTATGGGATAGAAAGGCCATTAAAGTCTTCAACTGTCATTTGCCGTTTCAAGAAAACGGCAAAAACACGAGTTACTGGCTTTTAAAGCTAAAGGCACACAAGATCTAGCATGTTTTCACAAAAGGGGGTTTTAGGTTCTAGGGCTCCTTTTGTGGAAACAGCGTAGATCTTGTGTGCCTTTAAGCTTTAAAAGCCAGTTACTCGTGTTTTTGCCGCTTTCTTGAAAGGGCAAATGACAGTTTACGACTTTTCTGGCCTTTCTTTCCAATAATTGATCTGTAGGTATTTTATGAGGGTGGTGTGGGGTGGGGAGGAGTAGTTCAAAAAATTTCGCGAAAAACCAACTTTGCCTGACGTATGGCGCAACGATTTGCTTAGTGAAAGATGTACATTTTCCACTAGGTCTGAGAAAAAAGGTGCATTTTTGGGATCAAAACGTTGAAAAGTGAGTTACTGGCTTTTAAAGCCAACAAGTACGCATTAATTTACTTGTGTAACCTAAATTTCAAAGTGGCGCCATTTCTCGACCTTTTAATGGATTTCGATGCACTATACGGCAATACAACGGCCTCTTCCTGTACTTTCAGACTGGCGTGCCAGTTTTGCCCTATTTGGAGTAGAAAATCCGAAAATGTGTTTTTTTGTAACCTAACCTTAATCTCTCAAAGTTACTTGTGTACCCTAATATCTTCAAAGTGGCGCCATTTCTCGAGCTTTCAATGGATTTCGATGCACTATACGGCAATACAACGTTCTCTTCATGTAGATTGCGTTTAATGGATGGAAGTTTCCTGTATTTTGAGTAACAATACCAGAAAATGGCCTTTTTCTAACCTAAGCATAACCTCTAGGTCTCAAATAAAGAAATTATGGGATAGATCTCACACAAGTAAATTATGGGATAGAAAGGCCATTAAAGTCTTCAACTGTCATTTGCCGTTTCAAGAAAACGGCAAAAACACGAGTTACTGGCTTTTAAAGCTAAAGGCACACAAGATCTAGCATGTTTTCACAAAAGGGGGTTTTAGGTTCTAGGGCTCCTTTTGTGGAAACAGCGTAGATCTTGTGTGCCTTTAAGCTTTAAAAGCCAGTTACTCGTGTTTTTGCCGCTTTCTTGAAAGGGCAAATGACAGTTTACGACTTTTCTGGCCTTTCTTTCCAATAATTGATCTGTAGGTATTTTATGAGGGTGGTGTGGGGTGGGGAGGAGTAGTTCAAAAAATTTCGCGAAAAACCAACTTTGCCTGACGTATGGCGCAACGATTTGCTTAGTGAAAGATGTACATTTTCCACTAGGTCTGAGAAAAAAGGTGCATTTTTGGGATCAAAACGTTGAAAAGTGAGTTACTGGCTTTTAAAGCCAACAAGTACGCATTAATTTACTTGTGTAACCTAAATTTCAAAGTGGCGCCATTTCTCGACCTTTTAATGGATTTCGATGCACTATACGGCAATACAACGGCCTCTTCCTGTACTTTCAGACTGGCGTGCCAGTTTTGCCCTATTTGGAGTAGAAAATCCGAAAATGTGTTTTTTTGTAACCTAACCTTAATCTCTCAAAGTTACTTGTGTACCCTAATATCTTCAAAGTGGCGCCATTTCTCGAGCTTTCAATGGATTTCGATGCACTATACGGCAATACAACGTTCTCTTCATGTAGATTGCGTTTAATGGATGGAAGTTTCCTGTATTTTGAGTAACAATACCAGAAAATGGCCTTTTTCTAACCTAAGCATAACCTCTAGGTCTCAAATAAAGAAATTATGGGATAGATCTCACACAAGTAAATTATGGGATAGAAAGGCCATTAAAGTCTTCAACTGTCATTTGCCGTTTCAAGAAAACGGCAAAAACACGAGTTACTGGCTTTTAAAGCTAAAGGCACACAAGATCTAGCATGTTTTCACAAAAGGGGGTTTTAGGTTCTAGGGCTCCTTTTGTGGAAACAGCGTAGATCTTGTGTGCCTTTAAGCTTTAAAAGCCAGTTACTCGTGTTTTTGCCGCTTTCTTGAAAGGGCAAATGACAGTTTACGACTTTTCTGGCCTTTCTTTCCAATAATTGATCTGTAGGTATTTTATGAGGGTGGTGTGGGGTGGGGAGGAGTAGTTCAAAAAATTTCGCGAAAAACCAACTTTGCCTGACGTATGGCGCAACGATTTGCTTAGTGAAAGATGTACATTTTCCACTAGGTCTGAGAAAAAAGGTGCATTTTTGGGATCAAAACGTTGAAAAGTGAGTTACTGGCTTTTAAAGCCAACAAGTACGCATTAATTTACTTGTGTAACCTAAATTTCAAAGTGGCGCCATTTCTCGACCTTTTAATGGATTTCGATGCACTATACGGCAATACAACGGCCTCTTCCTGTACTTTCAGACTGGCGTGCCAGTTTTGCCCTATTTGGAGTAGAAAATCCGAAAATGTGTTTTTTTGTAACCTAACCTTAATCTCTCAAAGTTACTTGTGTACCCTAATATCTTCAAAGTGGCGCCATTTCTCGAGCTTTCAATGGATTTCGATGCACTATACGGCAATACAACGTTCTCTTCATGTAGATTGCGTTTAATGGATGGAAGTTTCCTGTATTTTGAGTAACAATACCAGAAAATGGCCTTTTTCTAACCTAAGCATAACCTCTAGGTCTCAAATAAAGAAATTATGGGATAGATCTCACACAAGTAAATTATGGGATAGAAAGGCCATTAAAGTCTTCAACTGTCATTTGCCGTTTCAAGAAAACGGCAAAAACACGAGTTACTGGCTTTTAAAGCTAAAGGCACACAAGATCTAGCATGTTTTCACAAAAGGGGGTTTTAGGTTCTAGGGCTCCTTTTGTGGAAACAGCGTAGATCTTGTGTGCCTTTAAGCTTTAAAAGCCAGTTACTCGTGTTTTTGCCGCTTTCTTGAAAGGGCAAATGACAGTTTACGACTTTTCTGGCCTTTCTTTCCAATAATTGATCTGTAGGTATTTTATGAGGGTGGTGTGGGGTGGGGAGGAGTAGTTCAAAAAATTTCGCGAAAAACCAACTTTGCCTGACGTATGGCGCAACGATTTGCTTAGTGAAAGATGTACATTTTCCACTAGGTCTGAGAAAAAAGGTGCATTTTTGGGATCAAAACGTTGAAAAGTGAGTTACTGGCTTTTAAAGCCAACAAGTACGCATTAATTTACTTGTGTAACCTAAATTTCAAAGTGGCGCCATTTCTCGACCTTTTAATGGATTTCGATGCACTATACGGCAATACAACGGCCTCTTCCTGTACTTTCAGACTGGCGTGCCAGTTTTGCCCTATTTGGAGTAGAAAATCCGAAAATGTGTTTTTTTGTAACCTAACCTTAATCTCTCAAAGTTACTTGTGTACCCTAATATCTTCAAAGTGGCGCCATTTCTCGAGCTTTCAATGGATTTCGATGCACTATACGGCAATACAACGTTCTCTTCATGTAGATTGCGTTTAATGGATGGAAGTTTCCTGTATTTTGAGTAACAATACCAGAAAATGGCCTTTTTCTAACCTAAGCATAACCTCTAGGTCTCAAATAAAGAAATTATGGGATAGATCTCACACAAGTAAATTATGGGATAGAAAGGCCATTAAAGTCTTCAACTGTCATTTGCCGTTTCAAGAAAACGGCAAAAACACGAGTTACTGGCTTTTAAAGCTAAAGGCACACAAGATCTAGCATGTTTTCACAAAAGGGGGTTTTAGGTTCTAGGGCTCCTTTTGTGGAAACAGCGTAGATCTTGTGTGCCTTTAAGCTTTAAAAGCCAGTTACTCGTGTTTTTGCCGCTTTCTTGAAAGGGCAAATGACAGTTTACGACTTTTCTGGCCTTTCTTTCCAATAATTGATCTGTAGGTATTTTATGAGGGTGGTGTGGGGTGGGGAGGAGTAGTTCAAAAAATTTCGCGAAAAACCAACTTTGCCTGACGTATGGCGCAACGATTTGCTTAGTGAAAGATGTACATTTTCCACTAGGTCTGAGAAAAAAGGTGCATTTTTGGGATCAAAACGTTGAAAAGTGAGTTACTGGCTTTTAAAGCCAACAAGTACGCATTAATTTACTTGTGTAACCTAAATTTCAAAGTGGCGCCATTTCTCGACCTTTTAATGGATTTCGATGCACTATACGGCAATACAACGGCCTCTTCCTGTACTTTCAGACTGGCGTGCCAGTTTTGCCCTATTTGGAGTAGAAAATCCGAAAATGTGTTTTTTTGTAACCTAACCTTAATCTCTCAAAGTTACTTGTGTACCCTAATATCTTCAAAGTGGCGCCATTTCTCGAGCTTTCAATGGATTTCGATGCACTATACGGCAATACAACGTTCTCTTCATGTAGATTGCGTTTAATGGATGGAAGTTTCCTGTATTTTGAGTAACAATACCAGAAAATGGCCTTTTTCTAACCTAAGCATAACCTCTAGGTCTCAAATAAAGAAATTATGGGATAGATCTCACACAAGTAAATTATGGGATAGAAAGGCCATTAAAGTCTTCAACTGTCATTTGCCGTTTCAAGAAAACGGCAAAAACACGAGTTACTGGCTTTTAAAGCTAAAGGCACACAAGATCTAGCATGTTTTCACAAAAGGGGGTTTTAGGTTCTAGGGCTCCTTTTGTGGAAACAGCGTAGATCTTGTGTGCCTTTAAGCTTTAAAAGCCAGTTACTCGTGTTTTTGCCGCTTTCTTGAAAGGGCAAATGACAGTTTACGACTTTTCTGGCCTTTCTTTCCAATAATTGATCTGTAGGTATTTTATGAGGGTGGTGTGGGGTGGGGAGGAGTAGTTCAAAAAATTTCGCGAAAAACCAACTTTGCCTGACGTATGGCGCAACGATTTGCTTAGTGAAAGATGTACATTTTCCACTAGGTCTGAGAAAAAAGGTGCATTTTTGGGATCAAAACGTTGAAAAGTGAGTTACTGGCTTTTAAAGCCAACAAGTACGCATTAATTTACTTGTGTAACCTAAATTTCAAAGTGGCGCCATTTCTCGACCTTTTAATGGATTTCGATGCACTATACGGCAATACAACGGCCTCTTCCTGTACTTTCAGACTGGCGTGCCAGTTTTGCCCTATTTGGAGTAGAAAATCCGAAAATGTGTTTTTTTGTAACCTAACCTTAATCTCTCAAAGTTACTTGTGTACCCTAATATCTTCAAAGTGGCGCCATTTCTCGAGCTTTCAATGGATTTCGATGCACTATACGGCAATACAACGTTCTCTTCATGTAGATTGCGTTTAATGGATGGAAGTTTCCTGTATTTTGAGTAACAATACCAGAAAATGGCCTTTTTCTAACCTAAGCATAACCTCTAGGTCTCAAATAAAGAAATTATGGGATAGATCTCACACAAGTAAATTATGGGATAGAAAGGCCATTAAAGTCTTCAACTGTCATTTGCCGTTTCAAGAAAACGGCAAAAACACGAGTTACTGGCTTTTAAAGCTAAAGGCACACAAGATCTAGCATGTTTTCACAAAAGGGGGTTTTAGGTTCTAGGGCTCCTTTTGTGGAAACAGCGTAGATCTTGTGTGCCTTTAAGCTTTAAAAGCCAGTTACTCGTGTTTTTGCCGCTTTCTTGAAAGGGCAAATGACAGTTTACGACTTTTCTGGCCTTTCTTTCCAATAATTGATCTGTAGGTATTTTATGAGGGTGGTGTGGGGTGGGGAGGAGTAGTTCAAAAAATTTCGCGAAAAACCAACTTTGCCTGACGTATGGCGCAACGATTTGCTTAGTGAAAGATGTACATTTTCCACTAGGTCTGAGAAAAAAGGTGCATTTTTGGGATCAAAACGTTGAAAAGTGAGTTACTGGCTTTTAAAGCCAACAAGTACGCATTAATTTACTTGTGTAACCTAAATTTCAAAGTGGCGCCATTTCTCGACCTTTTAATGGATTTCGATGCACTATACGGCAATACAACGGCCTCTTCCTGTACTTTCAGACTGGCGTGCCAGTTTTGCCCTATTTGGAGTAGAAAATCCGAAAATGTGTTTTTTTGTAACCTAACCTTAATCTCTCAAAGTTACTTGTGTACCCTAATATCTTCAAAGTGGCGCCATTTCTCGAGCTTTCAATGGATTTCGATGCACTATACGGCAATACAACGTTCTCTTCATGTAGATTGCGTTTAATGGATGGAAGTTTCCTGTATTTTGAGTAACAATACCAGAAAATGGCCTTTTTCTAACCTAAGCATAACCTCTAGGTCTCAAATAAAGAAATTATGGGATAGATCTCACACAAGTAAATTATGGGATAGAAAGGCCATTAAAGTCTTCAACTGTCATTTGCCGTTTCAAGAAAACGGCAAAAACACGAGTTACTGGCTTTTAAAGCTAAAGGCACACAAGATCTAGCATGTTTTCACAAAAGGGGGTTTTAGGTTCTAGGGCTCCTTTTGTGGAAACAGCGTAGATCTTGTGTGCCTTTAAGCTTTAAAAGCCAGTTACTCGTGTTTTTGCCGCTTTCTTGAAAGGGCAAATGACAGTTTACGACTTTTCTGGCCTTTCTTTCCAATAATTGATCTGTAGGTATTTTATGAGGGTGGTGTGGGGTGGGGAGGAGTAGTTCAAAAAATTTCGCGAAAAACCAACTTTGCCTGACGTATGGCGCAACGATTTGCTTAGTGAAAGATGTACATTTTCCACTAGGTCTGAGAAAAAAGGTGCATTTTTGGGATCAAAACGTTGAAAAGTGAGTTACTGGCTTTTAAAGCCAACAAGTACGCATTAATTTACTTGTGTAACCTAAATTTCAAAGTGGCGCCATTTCTCGACCTTTTAATGGATTTCGATGCACTATACGGCAATACAACGGCCTCTTCCTGTACTTTCAGACTGGCGTGCCAGTTTTGCCCTATTTGGAGTAGAAAATCCGAAAATGTGTTTTTTTGTAACCTAACCTTAATCTCTCAAAGTTACTTGTGTACCCTAATATCTTCAAAGTGGCGCCATTTCTCGAGCTTTCAATGGATTTCGATGCACTATACGGCAATACAACGTTCTCTTCATGTAGATTGCGTTTAATGGATGGAAGTTTCCTGTATTTTGAGTAACAATACCAGAAAATGGCCTTTTTCTAACCTAAGCATAACCTCTAGGTCTCAAATAAAGAAATTATGGGATAGATCTCACACAAGTAAATTATGGGATAGAAAGGCCATTAAAGTCTTCAACTGTCATTTGCCGTTTCAAGAAAACGGCAAAAACACGAGTTACTGGCTTTTAAAGCTAAAGGCACACAAGATCTAGCATGTTTTCACAAAAGGGGGTTTTAGGTTCTAGGGCTCCTTTTGTGGAAACAGCGTAGATCTTGTGTGCCTTTAAGCTTTAAAAGCCAGTTACTCGTGTTTTTGCCGCTTTCTTGAAAGGGCAAATGACAGTTTACGACTTTTCTGGCCTTTCTTTCCAATAATTGATCTGTAGGTATTTTATGAGGGTGGTGTGGGGTGGGGAGGAGTAGTTCAAAAAATTTCGCGAAAAACCAACTTTGCCTGACGTATGGCGCAACGATTTGCTTAGTGAAAGATGTACATTTTCCACTAGGTCTGAGAAAAAAGGTGCATTTTTGGGATCAAAACGTTGAAAAGTGAGTTACTGGCTTTTAAACCAAACAAGTACGCATTAATTTACTTGTGTAACCTAAATTTCAAAGTGGCGCCATTTCTCGACCTTTTAATGGATTTCGATGCACTATACGGCAATACAACGGCCTCTTCCTGTACTTTCAGACTGGCGTGCCAGTTTTGCCCTATTTGGAGTAGAAAATCCGAAAATGTGTTTTTTTGTAACCTAACCTTAATCTCTCAAAGTTACTTGTGTACCCTAATATCTTCAAAGTGGCGCCATTTCTCGAGCTTTCAATGGATTTCGATGCACTATACGGCAATACAACGTTCTCTTCATGTAGATTGCGTTTAATGGATGGAAGTTTCCTGTATTTTGAGTAACAATACCAGAAAATGGCCTTTTTCTAACCTAAGCATAACCTCTAGGTCTCAAATAAAGAAATTATGGGATAGATCTCACACAAGTAAATTATGGGATAGAAAGGCCATTAAAGTCTTCAACTGTCATTTGCCGTTTCAAGAAAACGGCAAAAACACGAGTTACTGGCTTTTAAAGCTAAAGGCACACAAGATCTAGCATGTTTTCACAAAAGGGGGTTTTAGGTTCTAGGGCTCCTTTTGTGGAAACAGCGTAGATCTTGTGTGCCTTTAAGCTTTAAAAGCCAGTTACTCGTGTTTTTGCCGCTTTCTTGAAAGGGCAAATGACAGTTTACGACTTTTCTGGCCTTTCTTTCCAATAATTGATCTGTAGGTATTTTATGAGGGTGGTGTGGGGTGGGGAGGAGTAGTTCAAAAAATTTCGCGAAAAACCAACTTTGCCTGACGTATGGCGCAACGATTTGCTTAGTGAAAGATGTACATTTTCCACTAGGTCTGAGAAAAAAGGTGCATTTTTGGGATCAAAACGTTGAAAAGTGAGTTACTGGCTTTTAAAGCCAACAAGTACGCATTAATTTACTTGTGTAACCTAAATTTCAAAGTGGCGCCATTTCTCGACCTTTTAATGGATTTCGATGCACTATACGGCAATACAACGGCCTCTTCCTGTACTTTCAGACTGGCGTGCCAGTTTTGCCCTATTTGGAGTAGAAAATCCGAAAATGTGTTTTTTTGTAACCTAACCTTAATCTCTCAAAGTTACTTGTGTACCCTAATATCTTCAAAGTGGCGCCATTTCTCGAGCTTTCAATGGATTTCGATGCACTATACGGCAATACAACGTTCTCTTCATGTAGATTGCGTTTAATGGATGGAAGTTTCCTGTATTTTGAGTAACAATACCAGAAAATGGCCTTTTTCTAACCTAAGCATAACCTCTAGGTCTCAAATAAAGAAATTATGGGATAGATCTCACACAAGTAAATTATGGGATAGAAAGGCCATTAAAGTCTTCAACTGTCATTTGCCGTTTCAAGAAAACGGCAAAAACACGAGTTACTGGCTTTTAAAGCTAAAGGCACACAAGATCTAGCATGTTTTCACAAAAGGGGGTTTTAGGTTCTAGGGCTCCTTTTGTGGAAACAGCGTAGATCTTGTGTGCCTTTAAGCTTTAAAAGCCAGTTACTCGTGTTTTTGCCGCTTTCTTGAAAGGGCAAATGACAGTTTACGACTTTTCTGGCCTTTCTTTCCAATAATTGATCTGTAGGTATTTTATGAGGGTGGTGTGGGGTGGGGAGGAGTAGTTCAAAAAATTTCGCGAAAAACCAACTTTGCCTGACGTATGGCGCAACGATTTGCTTAGTGAAAGATGTACATTTTCCACTAGGTCTGAGAAAAAAGGTGCATTTTTGGGATCAAAACGTTGAAAAGTGAGTTACTGGCTTTTAAAGCCAACAAGTACGCATTAATTTACTTGTGTAACCTAAATTTCAAAGTGGCGCCATTTCTCGACCTTTTAATGGATTTCGATGCACTATACGGCAATACAACGGCCTCTTCCTGTACTTTCAGACTGGCGTGCCAGTTTTGCCCTATTTGGAGTAGAAAATCCGAAAATGTGTTTTTTTGTAACCTAACCTTAATCTCTCAAAGTTACTTGTGTACCCTAATATCTTCAAAGTGGCGCCATTTCTCGAGCTTTCAATGGATTTCGATGCACTATACGGCAATACAACGTTCTCTTCATGTAGATTGCGTTTAATGGATGGAAGTTTCCTGTATTTTGAGTAACAATACCAGAAAATGGCCTTTTTCTAAATAAAGAAATTATGGGATAGATCTCACACAAGTAAATTATGGGATAGAAAGGCCATTAAAGTCTTCAACTGTCATTTGCCGTTTCAAGAAAACGGCAAAAACACGAGTTACTGGCTTTTAAAGCTAAAGGCACACAAGATCTAGCATGTTTTCACAAAAGGGGGTTTTAGGTTCTAGGGCTCCTTTTGTGGAAACAGCGTAGATCTTGTGTGCCTTTAAGCTTTAAAAGCCAGTTACTCGTGTTTTTGCCGCTTTCTTGAAAGGGCAAATGACAGTTTACGACTTTTCTGGCCTTTCTTTCCAATAATTGATCTGTAGGTATTTTATGAGGGTGGTGTGGGGTGGGGAGGAGTAGTTCAAAAAATTTCGCGAAAAACCAACTTTGCCTGACGTATGGCGCAACGATTTGCTTAGTGAAAGATGTACATTTTCCACTAGGTCTGAGAAAAAAGGTGCATTTTTGGGATCAAAACGTTGAAAAGTGAGTTACTGGCTTTTAAAGCCAACAAGTACGCATTAATTTACTTGTGTAACCTAAATTTCAAAGTGGCGCCATTTCTCGACCTTTTAATGGATTTCGAAGCACTATACGGCAATACAACGGCCTCTTCCTGTACTTTCAGACTGGCGTGCCAGTTTTGCCCTATTTGGAGTAGAAAATCCGAAAATGTGTTTTTTTGTAACCTAACCTTAATCTCTCAAAGTTACTTGTGTACCCTAATATCTTCAAAGTGGCGCCATTTCTCGAGCTTTCAATGGATTTCGATGCACTATACGGCAATACAACGTTCTCTTCATGTAGATTGCGTTTAATGGATGGAAGTTTCCTGTATTTTGAGTAACAATACCAGAAAATGGCCTTTTTCTAACCTAAGCATAACCTCTAGGTCTCAAATAAAGAAATTATGGGATAGATCTCACACAAGTAAATTATGGGATAGAAAGGCCATTAAAGTCTTCAACTGTCATTTGCCGTTTCAAGAAAACGGCAAAAACACGAGTTACTGGCTTTTAAAGCTAAAGGCACACAAGATCTAGCATGTTTTCACAAAAGGGGGTTTTAGGTTCTAGGGCTCCTTTTGTGGAAACAGCGTAGATCTTGTGTGCCTTTAAGCTTTAAAAGCCAGTTACTCGTGTTTTTGCCGCTTTCTTGAAAGGGCAAATGACAGTTTACGACTTTTCTGGCCTTTCTTTCCAATAATTGATCTGTAGGTATTTTATGAGGGTGGTGTGGGGTGGGGAGGAGTAGTTCAAAAAATTTCGCGAAAAACCAACTTTGCCTGACGTATGGCGCAACGATTTGCTTAGTGAAAGATGTACATTTTCCACTAGGTCTGAGAAAAAAGGTGCATTTTTGGGATCAAAACGTTGAAAAGTGAGTTACTGGCTTTTAAAGCCAACAAGTACGCATTAATTTACTTGTGTAACCTAAATTTCAAAGTGGCGCCATTTCTCGACCTTTTAATGGATTTCGATGCACTATACGGCAATACAACGGCCTCTTCCTGTACTTTCAGACTGGCGTGCCAGTTTTGCCCTATTTGGAGTAGAAAATCCGAAAATGTGTTTTTTTGTAACCTAACCTTAATCTCTCAAAGTTACTTGTGTACCCTAATATCTTCAAAGTGGCGCCATTTCTCGAGCTTTCAATGGATTTCGATGCACTATACGGCAATACAACGTTCTCTTCATGTAGATTGCGTTTAATGGATGGAAGTTTCCTGTATTTTGAGTAACAATACCAGAAAATGGCCTTTTTCTAACCTAAGCATAACCTCTAGGTCTCAAATAAAGAAATTATGGGATAGATCTCACACAAGTAAATTATGGGATAGAAAGGCCATTAAAGTCTTCAACTGTCATTTGCCGTTTCAAGAAAACGGCAAAAACACGAGTTACTGGCTTTTAAAGCTAAAGGCACACAAGATCTAGCATGTTTTCACAAAAGGGGGTTTTAGGTTCTAGGGCTCCTTTTGTGGAAACAGCGTAGATCTTGTGTGCCTTTAAGCTTTAAAAGCCAGTTACTCGTGTTTTTGCCGCTTTCTTGAAAGGGCAAATGACAGTTTACGACTTTTCTGGCCTTTCTTTCCAATAATTGATCTGTAGGTATTTTATGAGGGTGGTGTGGGGTGGGGAGGAGTAGTTCAAAAAATTTCGCGAAAAACCAACTTTGCCTGACGTATGGCGCAACGATTTGCTTAGTGAAAGATGTACATTTTCCACTAGGTCTGAGAAAAAAGGTGCATTTTTGGGATCAAAACGTTGAAAAGTGAGTTACTGGCTTTTAAAGCCAACAAGTACGCATTAATTTACTTGTGTAACCTAAATTTCAAAGTGGCGCCATTTCTCGACCTTTTAATGGATTTCGATGCACTATACGGCAATACAACGGCCTCTTCCTGTACTTTCAGACTGGCGTGCCAGTTTTGCCCTATTTGGAGTAGAAAATCCGAAAATGTGTTTTTTTGTAACCTAACCTTAATCTCTCAAAGTTACTTGTGTACCCTAATATCTTCAAAGTGGCGCCATTTCTCGAGCTTTCAATGGATTTCGATGCACTATACGGCAATACAACGTTCTCTTCATGTAGATTGCGTTTAATGGATGGAAGTTTCCTGTATTTTGAGTAACAATACCAGAAAATGGCCTTTTTCTAACCTAAGCATAACCTCTAGGTCTCAAATAAAGAAATTATGGGATAGATCTCACACAAGTAAATTATGGGATAGAAAGGCCATTAAAGTCTTCAACTGTCATTTGCCGTTTCAAGAAAACGGCAAAAACACGAGTTACTGGCTTTTAAAGCTAAAGGCACACAAGATCTAGCATGTTTTCACAAAAGGGGGTTTTAGGTTCTAGGGCTCCTTTTGTGGAAACAGCGTAGATCTTGTGTGCCTTTAAGCTTTAAAAGCCAGTTACTCGTGTTTTTGCCGCTTTCTTGAAAGGGCAAATGACAGTTTACGACTTTTCTGGCCTTTCTTTCCAATAATTGATCTGTAGGTATTTTATGAGGGTGGTGTGGGGTGGGGAGGAGTAGTTCAAAAAATTTCGCGAAAAACCAACTTTGCCTGACGTATGGCGCAACGATTTGCTTAGTGAAAGATGTACATTTTCCACTAGGTCTGAGAAAAAAGGTGCATTTTTGGGATCAAAACGTTGAAAAGTGAGTTACTGGCTTTTAAAGCCAACAAGTACGCATTAATTTACTTGTGTAACCTAAATTTCAAAGTGGCGCCATTTCTCGACCTTTTAATGGATTTCGATGCACTATACGGCAATACAACGGCCTCTTCCTGTACTTTCAGACTGGCGTGCCAGTTTTGCCCTATTTGGAGTAGAAAATCCGAAAATGTGTTTTTTTGTAACCTAACCTTAATCTCTCAAAGTTACTTGTGTACCCTAATATCTTCAAAGTGGCGCCATTTCTCGAGCTTTCAATGGATTTCGATGCACTATACGGCAATACAACGTTCTCTTCATGTAGATTGCGTTTAATGGATGGAAGTTTCCTGTATTTTGAGTAACAATACCAGAAAATGGCCTTTTTCTAACCTAAGCATAACCTCTAGGTCTCAAATAAAGAAATTATGGGATAGATCTCACACAAGTAAATTATGGGATAGAAAGGCCATTAAAGTCTTCAACTGTCATTTGCCGTTTCAAGAAAACGGCAAAAACACGAGTTACTGGCTTTTAAAGCTAAAGGCACACAAGATCTAGCATGTTTTCACAAAAGGGGGTTTTAGGTTCTAGGGCTCCTTTTGTGGAAACAGCGTAGATCTTGTGTGCCTTTAAGCTTTAAAAGCCAGTTACTCGTGTTTTTGCCGCTTTCTTGAAAGGGCAAATGACAGTTTACGACTTTTCTGGCCTTTCTTTCCAATAATTGATCTGTAGGTATTTTATGAGGGTGGTGTGGGGTGGGGAGGAGTAGTTCAAAAAATTTCGCGAAAAACCAACTTTGCCTGACGTATGGCGCAACGATTTGCTTAGTGAAAGATGTACATTTTCCACTAGGTCTGAGAAAAAAGGTGCATTTTTGGGATCAAAACGTTGAAAAGTGAGTTACTGGCTTTTAAAGCCAACAAGTACGCATTAATTTACTTGTGTAACCTAAATTTCAAAGTGGCGCCATTTCTCGACCTTTTAATGGATTTCGATGCACTATACGGCAATACAACGGCCTCTTCCTGTACTTTCAGACTGGCGTGCCAGTTTTGCCCTATTTGGAGTAGAAAATCCGAAAATGTGTTTTTTTGTAACCTAACCTTAATCTCTCAAAGTTACTTGTGTACCCTAATATCTTCAAAGTGGCGCCATTTCTCGAGCTTTCAATGGATTTCGATGCACTATACGGCAATACAACGTTCTCTTCATGTAGATTGCGTTTAATGGATGGAAGTTTCCTGTATTTTGAGTAACAATACCAGAAAATGGCCTTTTTCTAACCTAAGCATAACCTCTAGGTCTCAAATAAAGAAATTATGGGATAGATCTCACACAAGTAAATTATGGGATAGAAAGGCCATTAAAGTCTTCAACTGTCATTTGCCGTTTCAAGAAAACGGCAAAAACACGAGTTACTGGCTTTTAAAGCTAAAGGCACACAAGATCTAGCATGTTTTCACAAAAGGGGGTTTTAGGTTCTAGGGCTCCTTTTGTGGAAACAGCGTAGATCTTGTGTGCCTTTAAGCTTTAAAAGCCAGTTACTCGTGTTTTTGCCGCTTTCTTGAAAGGGCAAATGACAGTTTACGACTTTTCTGGCCTTTCTTTCCAATAATTGATCTGTAGGTATTTTATGAGGGTGGTGTGGGGTGGGGAGGAGTAGTTCAAAAAATTTCGCGAAAAACCAACTTTGCCTGACGTATGGCGCAACGATTTGCTTAGTGAAAGATGTACATTTTCCACTAGGTCTGAGAAAAAAGGTGCATTTTTGGGATCAAAACGTTGAAAAGTGAGTTACTGGCTTTTAAAGCCAACAAGTACGCATTAATTTACTTGTGTAACCTAAATTTCAAAGTGGCGCCATTTCTCGACCTTTTAATGGATTTCGATGCACTATACGGCAATACAACGGCCTCTTCCTGTACTTTCAGACTGGCGTGCCAGTTTTGCCCTATTTGGAGTAGAAAATCCGAAAATGTGTTTTTTTGTAACCTAACCTTAATCTCTCAAAGTTACTTGTGTACCCTAATATCTTCAAAGTGGCGCCATTTCTCGAGCTTTCAATGGATTTCGATGCACTATACGGCAATACAACGTTCTCTTCATGTAGATTGCGTTTAATGGATGGAAGTTTCCTGTATTTTGAGTAACAATACCAGAAAATGGCCTTTTTCTAACCTAAGCATAACCTCTAGGTCTCAAATAAAGAAATTATGGGATAGATCTCACACAAGTAAATTATGGGATAGAAAGGCCATTAAAGTCTTCAACTGTCATTTGCCGTTTCAAGAAAACGGCAAAAACACGAGTTACTGGCTTTTAAAGCTAAAGGCACACAAGATCTAGCATGTTTTCACAAAAGGGGGTTTTAGGTTCTAGGGCTCCTTTTGTGGAAACAGCGTAGATCTTGTGTGCCTTTAAGCTTTAAAAGCCAGTTACTCGTGTTTTTGCCGCTTTCTTGAAAGGGCAAATGACAGTTTACGACTTTTCTGGCCTTTCTTTCCAATAATTGATCTGTAGGTATTTTATGAGGGTGGTGTGGGGTGGGGAGGAGTAGTTCAAAAAATTTCGCGAAAAACCAACTTTGCCTGACGTATGGCGCAACGATTTGCTTAGTGAAAGATGTACATTTTCCACTAGGTCTGAGAAAAAAGGTGCATTTTTGGGATCAAAACGTTGAAAAGTGAGTTACTGGCTTTTAAAGCCAACAAGTACGCATTAATTTACTTGTGTAACCTAAATTTCAAAGTGGCGCCATTTCTCGACCTTTTAATGGATTTCGATGCACTATACGGCAATACAACGGCCTCTTCCTGTACTTTCAGACTGGCGTGCCAGTTTTGCCCTATTTGGAGTAGAAAATCCGAAAATGTGTTTTTTTGTAACCTAACCTTAATCTCTCAAAGTTACTTGTGTACCCTAATATCTTCAAAGTGGCGCCATTTCTCGAGCTTTCAATGGATTTCGATGCACTATACGGCAATACAACGTTCTCTTCATGTAGATTGCGTTTAATGGATGGAAGTTTCCTGTATTTTGAGTAACAATACCAGAAAATGGCCTTTTTCTAACCTAAGCATAACCTCTAGGTCTCAAATAAAGAAATTATGGGATAGATCTCACACAAGTAAATTATGGGATAGAAAGGCCATTAAAGTCTTCAACTGTCATTTGCCGTTTCAAGAAAACGGCAAAAACACGAGTTACTGGCTTTTAAAGCTAAAGGCACACAAGATCTAGCATGTTTTCACAAAAGGGGGTTTTAGGTTCTAGGGCTCCTTTTGTGGAAACAGCGTAGATCTTGTGTGCCTTTAAGCTTTAAAAGCCAGTTACTCGTGTTTTTGCCGCTTTCTTGAAAGGGCAAATGACAGTTTACGACTTTTCTGGCCTTTCTTTCCAATAATTGATCTGTAGGTATTTTATGAGGGTGGTGTGGGGTGGGGAGGAGTAGTTCAAAAAATTTCGCGAAAAACCAACTTTGCCTGACGTATGGCGCAACGATTTGCTTAGTGAAAGATGTACATTTTCCACTAGGTCTGAGAAAAAAGGTGCATTTTTGGGATCAAAACGTTGAAAAGTGAGTTACTGGCTTTTAAAGCCAACAAGTACGCATTAATTTACTTGTGTAACCTAAATTTCAAAGTGGCGCCATTTCTCGACCTTTTAATGGATTTCGATGCACTATACGGCAATACAACGGCCTCTTCCTGTACTTTCAGACTGGCGTGCCAGTTTTGCCCTATTTGGAGTAGAAAATCCGAAAATGTGTTTTTTTGTAACCTAACCTTAATCTCTCAAAGTTACTTGTGTACCCTAATATCTTCAAAGTGGCGCCATTTCTCGAGCTTTCAATGGATTTCGATGCACTATACGGCAATACAACGTTCTCTTCATGTAGATTGCGTTTAATGGATGGAAGTTTCCTGTATTTTGAGTAACAATACCAGAAAATGGCCTTTTTCTAACCTAAGCATAACCTCTAGGTCTCAAATAAAGAAATTATGGGATAGATCTCACACAAGTAAATTATGGGATAGAAAGGCCATTAAAGTCTTCAACTGTCATTTGCCGTTTCAAGAAAACGGCAAAAACACGAGTTACTGGCTTTTAAAGCTAAAGGCACACAAGATCTAGCATGTTTTCACAAAAGGGGGTTTTAGGTTCTAGGGCTCCTTTTGTGGAAACAGCGTAGATCTTGTGTGCCTTTAAGCTTTAAAAGCCAGTTACTCGTGTTTTTGCCGCTTTCTTGAAAGGGCAAATGACAGTTTACGACTTTTCTGGCCTTTCTTTCCAATAATTGATCTGTAGGTATTTTATGAGGGTGGTGTGGGGTGGGGAGGAGTAGTTCAAAAAATTTCGCGAAAAACCAACTTTGCCTGACGTATGGCGCAACGATTTGCTTAGTGAAAGATGTACATTTTCCACTAGGTCTGAGAAAAAAGGTGCATTTTTGGGATCAAAACGTTGAAAAGTGAGTTACTGGCTTTTAAAGCCAACAAGTACGCATTAATTTACTTGTGTAACCTAAATTTCAAAGTGGCGCCATTTCTCGACCTTTTAATGGATTTCGATGCACTATACGGCAATACAACGGCCTCTTCCTGTACTTTCAGACTGGCGTGCCAGTTTTGCCCTATTTGGAGTAGAAAATCCGAAAATGTGTTTTTTTGTAACCTAACCTTAATCTCTCAAAGTTACTTGTGTACCCTAATATCTTCAAAGTGGCGCCATTTCTCGAGCTTTCAATGGATTTCGATGCACTATACGGCAATACAACGTTCTCTTCATGTAGATTGCGTTTAATGGATGGAAGTTTCCTGTATTTTGAGTAACAATACCAGAAAATGGCCTTTTTCTAACCTAAGCATAACCTCTAGGTCTCAAATAAAGAAATTATGGGATAGATCTCACACAAGTAAATTATGGGATAGAAAGGCCATTAAAGTCTTCAACTGTCATTTGCCGTTTCAAGAAAACGGCAAAAACACGAGTTACTGGCTTTTAAAGCTAAAGGCACACAAGATCTAGCATGTTTTCACAAAAGGGGGTTTTAGGTTCTAGGGCTCCTTTTGTGGAAACAGCGTAGATCTTGTGTGCCTTTAAGCTTTAAAAGCCAGTTACTCGTGTTTTTGCCGCTTTCTTGAAAGGGCAAATGACAGTTTACGACTTTTCTGGCCTTTCTTTCCAATAATTGATCTGTAGGTATTTTATGAGGGTGGTGTGGGGTGGGGAGGAGTAGTTCAAAAAATTTCGCGAAAAACCAACTTTGCCTGACGTATGGCGCAACGATTTGCTTAGTGAAAGATGTACATTTTCCACTAGGTCTGAGAAAAAAGGTGCATTTTTGGGATCAAAACGTTGAAAAGTGAGTTACTGGCTTTTAAAGCCAACAAGTACGCATTAATTTACTTGTGTAACCTAAATTTCAAAGTGGCGCCATTTCTCGACCTTTTAATGGATTTCGATGCACTATACGGCAATACAACGGCCTCTTCCTGTACTTTCAGACTGGCGTGCCAGTTTTGCCCTATTTGGAGTAGAAAATCCGAAAATGTGTTTTTTTGTAACCTAACCTTAATCTCTCAAAGTTACTTGTGTACCCTAATATCTTCAAAGTGGCGCCATTTCTCGAGCTTTCAATGGATTTCGATGCACTATACGGCAATACAACGTTCTCTTCATGTAGATTGCGTTTAATGGATGGAAGTTTCCTGTATTTTGAGTAACAATACCAGAAAATGGCCTTTTTCTAACCTAAGCATAACCTCTAGGTCTCAAATAAAGAAATTATGGGATAGATCTCACACAAGTAAATTATGGGATAGAAAGGCCATTAAAGTCTTCAACTGTCATTTGCCGTTTCAAGAAAACGGCAAAAACACGAGTTACTGGCTTTTAAAGCTAAAGGCACACAAGATCTAGCATGTTTTCACAAAAGGGGGTTTTAGGTTCTAGGGCTCCTTTTGTGGAAACAGCGTAGATCTTGTGTGCCTTTAAGCTTTAAAAGCCAGTTACTCGTGTTTTTGCCGCTTTCTTGAAAGGGCAAATGACAGTTTACGACTTTTCTGGCCTTTCTTTCCAATAATTGATCTGTAGGTATTTTATGAGGGTGGTGTGGGGTGGGGAGGAGTAGTTCAAAAAATTTCGCGAAAAACCAACTTTGCCTGACGTATGGCGCAACGATTTGCTTAGTGAAAGATGTACATTTTCCACTAGGTCTGAGAAAAAAGGTGCATTTTTGGGATCAAAACGTTGAAAAGTGAGTTACTGGCTTTTAAAGCCAACAAGTACGCATTAATTTACTTGTGTAACCTAAATTTCAAAGTGGCGCCATTTCTCGACCTTTTAATGGATTTCGATGCACTATACGGCAATACAACGGCCTCTTCCTGTACTTTCAGACTGGCGTGCCAGTTTTGCCCTATTTGGAGTAGAAAATCCGAAAATGTGTTTTTTTGTAACCTAACCTTAATCTCTCAAAGTTACTTGTGTACCCTAATATCTTCAAAGTGGCGCCATTTCTCGAGCTTTCAATGGATTTCGATGCACTATACGGCAATACAACGTTCTCTTCATGTAGATTGCGTTTAATGGATGGAAGTTTCCTGTATTTTGAGTAACAATACCAGAAAATGGCCTTTTTCTAACCTAAGCATAACCTCTAGGTCTCAAATAAAGAAATTATGGGATAGATCTCACACAAGTAAATTATGGGATAGAAAGGCCATTAAAGTCTTCAACTGTCATTTGCCGTTTCAAGAAAACGGCAAAAACACGAGTTACTGGCTTTTAAAGCTAAAGGCACACAAGATCTAGCATGTTTTCACAAAAGGGGGTTTTAGGTTCTAGGGCTCCTTTTGTGGAAACAGCGTAGATCTTGTGTGCCTTTAAGCTTTAAAAGCCAGTTACTCGTGTTTTTGCCGCTTTCTTGAAAGGGCAAATGACAGTTTACGACTTTTCTGGCCTTTCTTTCCAATAATTGATCTGTAGGTATTTTATGAGGGTGGTGTGGGGTGGGGAGGAGTAGTTCAAAAAATTTCGCGAAAAACCAACTTTGCCTGACGTATGGCGCAACGATTTGCTTAGTGAAAGATGTACATTTTCCACTAGGTCTGAGAAAAAAGGTGCATTTTTGGGATCAAAACGTTGAAAAGTGAGTTACTGGCTTTTAAAGCCAACAAGTACGCATTAATTTACTTGTGTAACCTAAATTTCAAAGTGGCGCCATTTCTCGACCTTTTAATGGATTTCGATGCACTATACGGCAATACAACGGCCTCTTCCTGTACTTTCAGACTGGCGTGCCAGTTTTGCCCTATTTGGAGTAGAAAATCCGAAAATGTGTTTTTTTGTAACCTAACCTTAATCTCTCAAAGTTACTTGTGTACCCTAATATCTTCAAAGTGGCGCCATTTCTCGAGCTTTCAATGGATTTCGATGCACTATACGGCAATACAACGTTCTCTTCATGTAGATTGCGTTTAATGGATGGAAGTTTCCTGTATTTTGAGTAACAATACCAGAAAATGGCCTTTTTCTAACCTAAGCATAACCTCTAGGTCTCAAATAAAGAAATTATGGGATAGATCTCACACAAGTAAATTATGGGATAGAAAGGCCATTAAAGTCTTCAACTGTCATTTGCCGTTTCAAGAAAACGGCAAAAACACGAGTTACTGGCTTTTAAAGCTAAAGGCACACAAGATCTAGCATGTTTTCACAACAAAAGGGGGTTTTAGGTTCTAGGGCTCCTTTTGTGGAAACAGCGTAGATCTTGTGTGCCCTTTAAGCTTTAAAAGCCAGTTACTCGTGTTTTTGCCTGCTTTCTTGAAAGGGCAAATGACAGTTTACGACTTTTCTGGCCTTTCTTTCCAATAATTGATCTGTAGGTATTTTATGAGGGTGGTGTGGGGTGGGAGGAGTAGTTCAAAAAATTTCGCGAAAAACCAACTTTGCCTGACGTATGGCGCAACGATTTGCTTAGTGAAAGATGTACATTTTCCACTAGGTCTGAGAAAAAAGGTGCATTTTTGGGATCAAAACGTGTGAAAGTGAGTTACTGGCTTTAAAGCCAACAAGTACGCATTAATTTACTTGTGTAACCTAAATTTCAAAGTGGCGCCATTTCTCGACCTTTTAATGGATTTCGATGCACTATACGGCAATACAACGGCCTCTTCCTGTACTTTCAGACTGGCGTGCCAGTTTTGCCCTATTTGGAGTAGAAAATCCGAAAATGTGTTTTTTTGTAACCTACCTTAATCTCTCAAAGTTACTTGTGTACCCTAATATCTTCAAAGTGGCGCCATTTCTCGAGCTTTCAATGGATTTCGATGCACTATACGGCAATACAACGTCTCTTCATGTAGATTGCGTTAATGGATGGAAGTTTCCTGTATTTTGAGTAACAATACCAGAAAATCGGCCTTTTTCTAACCTAAGCATAACCTCTGGTCTCAAATAAAGAAATTATGGGATAGATCACACAAGTAAATTATGGGATAGAAAGGCCATTAAAGTCTTCAACTGTCATTTGCCGTTTCAAGAAAAACGGCAAAAACACGAGTTACTGGCTTTTAAAGCTAAAGGCACACAAGATCTAGCATGTTTTCACAAAAGGGGGTTTTAGGTTCTAGGCTCCTTTTGTGGAAACAGCGTAGATCTTGTGTGCCTTTAAGCTTTAAAAGCCAGTTACTCGTGTTTTTTGCCGCTTTCTTGAAAGGGCAAATGACAGTTTACGACTTTTCTGGCCTTTCTTTCCAATAATTGATCTGTAGGTATTTTATGAGGGTGGTGTGGGTGGGGAGGAGTAGTTCAAAAAATTTCGCGAAAAACCAACTTTGCCTGACGTATGGCGCCAACGATTTGCTTAGTGAAAGATGTACATTTTCCACTAGGTCTGAGAAAAAAGGGTGCATTTTTGGGATCAAAACGTTGAAAAGTGAGTTACTGGCTTTTAAAGCCAACAAGTACGCATTAATTTACTTGTGTAACCTAAATTTCAAAGTGGCGCCATTTCTCGACCTTTTAATGGATTTCGATGCACTATACGGCAATACAACGGCCTCTTCCTTACTTTCAGACTGGCGTGCCCAGTTTTTGCCCTATTGTGGAGTAGAAAATCCGAAAATGTGTTTTTTTGTAACCTAACCTTAATCTCTCACAAGTTACTTGTGTACCCTAATATCTTCAAAGTGGCGCCTTTCTCGAGCTTTTCAATGGATTTCGATGCACTATACGGCAATACAACGTTCTCTTCATGTAGATTGCGTTTAATGGATGGAAGTTTCCTGTATTTTGAGTAACAATACCAGAAAATGGCCTTTTTCTAACCTAAGCATAACCTCTAGGTCTCAAATTAAAGAAATTATGGATAGATCTCACACAAGTCAATTATGGGATAGAAAGGCCATTCAAGTCTTCAACTGTCATTTGCCGTTTCAAGAAAACGGCAAAAACACGAGTTACTGGCTTTTAAAGCTAAAGGCACACAAGATCTAGCATGTTTTCACAAAGGGGGTTTAGGTTCTAGGGCTCCTTTTGTGGCAACAGCGTAGATCTTGTGTGCCTTTAAGCTTTAAAAGCCAGTTACTCGTGTTTTTGCCGCTTTCTTGAAAGGGCAAATTGACAGTTTACGACTTTTCTGGCCTTTCTTTCCAATAATGATCTGTAGGTATTTTATGAGGGTGGTGTGGGGTGGGGAGGAGTAGTTCAAAAAATTTCGCGAAAAACCAACTTTGCCTGAACGTAGGCGCAACGATTTGCTTAGTGAAAGATGTACATTTTCCACTAGGTCTGAGAAAAAAGGTCATTTTTGGGATCAAAACGTTGAAAAGTGAGTTACTGGCTTTAAAGCCAACAAGTACGCATTAATTTACTTGTGTAACCTAAATTTCAAAGTGGCGCCATTTCTCGACCTTTTAATGGATTTCGATGCACTATACGGCAATACAACGGCCTCTTCCTGTACTTTCAGACTGGCGTGGCCAGTTTTGCCTATTTGGAGTAGAAAATCCGAAATGTGTTTTTTTGTAACCTAACCTTAATCTCTCAAAGTTACTTGTGTACCCTAATATCTTCAAAGTGGCGCCATTTCTCGAGCTTTCAATGGATTTCGATGCACTATACGGCAATACAACGTTCTCTTCATGTAGATTGCGTTTAATGGATGGAAGTTTCCTGTATTTTGAGTAACAATACCAGAAAATGGCCTTTTCTACTAACCTAAGCATAACCTCTAGGTCTCAAATAAAGAAAATTATGGGCTAGATCTCACACAAGTAAATTATGGGATAGAAAGGCCATTAAAGTCTTCAACTGTCATTTGCCGTTTCAAGAAAACGGCAAAAACACGAGTTACTGGCTTTTAAAGCTAAAGGCACACAAGATCTAGCATGTTTCACAAAAGGGGGTTTTAGGTTCTAGGGCTCCTTTTGTGGAAACAGCGTAGATCTTGTGTGCCTTAAGCTTTAAAAGCCAGTTACTCGTGTTTTTGCCGCTTTCTTGAAAGGGCAAATGACAGTTTACGACTTTTCTGGCCTTTCTTTCCAATAATTGATCTGTAGGTATTTTATGAGGGTGGTGTGGGGTGGGGAGGAGTAGTTCAAAAAAATTTCGCGAAAAACCAACTTTGCCTGACGTATGGCGCAAACGATTTGCTTAGTGAAAGATGTACATTTTCCACTAGGTCTGAGAAAAAAGGTGCATTTTTGGGATCAAAACGTTGAAAAGTGAGTTACTGGCTTTTAAAGCCACAAGTACGCATTAATTTACTTTGTGTAACCTAAATTTCAAAGTGGCGCCATTTCTCGACCTTTTAATGGATTTCGATGCACTATACGGCAATACAACGGCCTCTTCCTGTACTTTCAGACTGGCGTGCCAGTTTTGCCCTATTTGGAGTAGAAAATCCGAAAATGTGTTTTTTTTGTAACCTAACCTTAATCTCTCAAAGTTACTTGTGTACCCTAATATCTTCAAAGTGGCGCCATTTCTCGAGCTTTCAATGGATTTCGATGCACTATACGGCAATACAACGTTCTCTTCATGTAGATTGCGTTTAATGGATGGAAGTTTCCTGTATTTTGAGTAACAATACCAGAAAATGGCCTTTTTCTAACCTAAGCATAACCTCTAGGTCTCAAATAAAGAAATTATGGGATAGATCTCACACAAGTAAATTATGGGATAGAAAGGCCATTAAAGTCTTCAACTGTCATTTGCCGTTTCAAGAAAACGGCAAAAACACGAGTTACTGGCTTTAAAGCTAAAGGCACACAAGATCTAGCATGTTTTCACAAAAGGGGGTTTTAGGTTCTAGGGCTCCTTTTGTGGAAACAGCGTAGATCTTGTGTGCCTTTAAGCTTTAAAAGCCAGTTACTCGTGTTTTTGCCGCTTTCTTGAAAGGGGCAAATGGACAGTTTACGACTTTTCTGGCCTTTCTTTCAATAATTGATCTGTAGGTATTTTATGAGGGTGGTGTGGGGTGGGGAGGAGTAGTTCAAAAAATTTCGCGAAAAACCAACTTTGCCTGACGTATGGCGCAACGATTTTGCTTAGTGAAAGATGTACATTTTCCCACTAGGTCTGAGAAAAAAGGTGCATTTTTGGGATCAAAACGTTGAAAAGTGAGTTACTGGCTTTTAAAGCCAACAAGTACGCATTAATTTACTGTGTAACCTAAATTTCAAAGTGGCGCCATTTCTCGACCTTTTAATGGATTTCGATGCACTATACGGCAATACAACGGCCTCTTCCTGTACTTTCAGACTGGCGTGCCAGTTTTTGCCCTATTTGGAGTAGAAAATCCGAAAATGTGTTTTTTTGTAACCTAACCTTATCTCTCAAAGTTACTTGTGTACCCTAATATCTTCAAAAGTGGCGCCATTTCTCGAGCTTTCATGGATTTCGATGCACTATACGGCAATACAACGTTCTCTTCATGTAGATGCGTTTAATGGATGGAAGTTTCCTGTATTTTGAGTAACAATACCAGAAAATGGCCTTTTTCTACCTAAGCATAACCTCTAGGTCTCAAATAAAGAAATTATGGGATAGATCTCACACAAGTAAATTATGGGATAGAAAGGCCATTAAAGTCTTCAACTGTCATTTGCCGTTTCAAGAAACGGCAAAACACGAGTTACTGGCTTTTAAAGCTAAAGGCACACAAGATCTAGCATGTTTTCACAAAAGGGGGTTTTAGGTTCTAGGGCTCCTTTTGTGGAAACAGCGTAGATCTTGTGTGCCTTTAAGCTTTAAAAGCCAGTTACTCGTGTTTTTGCCGCTTTCTTGAAAGGGCAAATGACAGTTTACGACTTTTCTGGCCTTTCTTTCCAATAATTGATCTGTAGGTATTTTATGAGGGTGGTGTGGGGTGGGGAGGAGTAGTTCAAAAAATTTCGCGAAAAACCAACTTTGCCTGACGTATGGCGCAACGATTTGCTTAGTGAAAGATGTACATTTTCCACTAGGTCTGAGAAAAAAGGTGCATTTTTGGGATCAAAAACGTTGAAAAGTGAGTTACTGGCTTTTAAAGCCAACAAGTACGCATTAATTTACTTGTGTAACCTAAATTTCAAAGTGGCGCCATTTCCTCGACCTTTTAATGGATTTCGATGCACTATACGGCAATACAACGGCCTCTTCCTGTACTTTTCAGACTGGCGTGCCAGTTTTGCCCTATTTGGAGTAGAAAATCCGAAAATGTGTTTTTTTGTAACCTAACCTTAATCTCTCAAAGTTACTTGTGTACCCTAATATCTCAAAGTGGCGCCATTTCTCGAGCTTTCAATGGATTTCGATGCACTATACGGCAATACAACGTTCTCTTCATGTAGATTGCGTTTAATGGATGGAAGTTTCCTGTATTTTGAGTAACAATACCAGAAAATGGCCTTTTTCTAACCTAAGCATAACCTCTAGGTCTCAAATAAAGAAATTATGGGATAGATCTCACACAAGTAAATTATGGATAGAAAGGCCATTAAAGTCTTCAACTGTCATTTGCCGTTTCAAGAAAACGGCAAAAACACGAGTTACTGGCTTTTAAAGCTAAAGGCACACAAGATCTAGCATGTTTTCACAAAAGGGGGTTTTAGGTTCTAGGGCTCCTTTTGTGGAAACAGCGTAGATCTTGTGTGCCTTTAAGCTTTAAAAGCCAGTTACTCGTGTTTTTGCCGCTTTCATTGAAAGGGCGGCAAATGACAGTTTACGACTTTTCTGGCCTTTCTTTCCAATAATTGATCTGTAGGTATTTTATGAGGGTGGTGTGGGGTGGGGAGGAGTAGTTCAAAAAATTTCGCGAAAAACCAACTTTGCCTGACGTATGGCGCAACGATTTGCTTAGTGAAAGATGTACATTTTCCACTAGGTCTGAGAAAAAAGGTGCATTTTTGGGATCAAAACGTTGAAAAGTGAGTTACTGGCTTTTAAAGCCAACAAGTACGCATTAATTTACTTGTGTAACCTAAATTTCAAAGTGGCGCCATTTCTCGACCTTTTAATGGATTTCGATGCACTATACGGCAATACAACGGCCTCTTCCTGTACTTTCAGACTGGCGTGCCAGTTTTGCCCTATTTGGAGTAGAAAATCCGAAAATGTGTTTTTTTGTAACCTAACCTTAATCTCTCAAAGTTACTTGTGTACCCTAATATCTTCAAAGTGGCGCCATTTCTCGAGCTTTCAATGGATTTCGATGCACTATACGGCAATACAACGTTCTCTTCATGTAGATTGCGTTTAATGGATGGAAGTTTCCTGTATTTTGAGTAACAATACCAGAAAATGGCCTTTTTCTAACCTAAGCATAACCTCTAGGTCTCAAATAAAGAAATTATGGGATAGATCTCACACAAGTAAATTATGGGATAGAAAGGCCATTAAAGTCTTCAACTGTCATTTGCCGTTTCAAGAAAACGGCAAAAACACGAGTTACTGGCTTTTAAAGCTAAAGGCACACAAGATCTAGCATGTTTTCACAAAAGGGGGTTTTAGGTTCTAGGGCTCCTTTTGTGGAAACAGCGTAGATCTTGTGTGCCTTTAAGCTTTAAAAGCCAGTTACTCGTGTTTTTGCCGCTTTCTTGAAAGGGCAAATGACAGTTTACGACTTTTCTGGCCTTTCTTTCCAATAATTGATCTGTAGGTATTTTATGAGGGTGGTGTGGGGTGGGGAGGAGTAGTTCAAAAAATTTCGCGAAAAACCAACTTTGCCTGACGTATGGCGCAACGATTTGCTTAGTGAAAGATGTACATTTTCCACTAGGTCTGAGAAAAAAGGTGCATTTTTGGGATCAAAACGTTGAAAAGTGAGTTACTGGCTTTTAAAGCCAACAAGTACGCATTAATTTACTTGTGTAACCTAAATTTCAAAGTGGCGCCATTTCTCGACCTTTTAATGGATTTCGATGCACTATACGGCAATACAACGGCCTCTTCCTGTACTTTCAGACTGGCGTGCCAGTTTTGCCCTATTTGGAGTAGAAAATCCGAAAATGTGTTTTTTTGTAACCTAACCTTAATCTCTCAAAGTTACTTGTGTACCCTAATATCTTCAAAGTGGCGCCATTTCTCGAGCTTTCAATGGATTTCGATGCACTATACGGCAATACAACGTTCTCTTCATGTAGATTGCGTTTAATGGATGGAAGTTTCCTGTATTTTGAGTAACAATACCAGAAAATGGCCTTTTTCTAACCTAAGCATAACCTCTAGGTCTCAAATAAAGAAATTATGGGATAGATCTCACACAAGTAAATTATGGGATAGAAAGGCCATTAAAGTCTTCAACTGTCATTTGCCGTTTCAAGAAAACGGCAAAAACACGAGTTACTGGCTTTTAAAGCTAAAGGCACACAAGATCTAGCATGTTTTCACAAAAGGGGGTTTTAGGTTCTAGGGCTCCTTTTGTGGAAACAGCGTAGATCTTGTGTGCCTTTAAGCTTTAAAAGCCAGTTACTCGTGTTTTTGCCGCTTTCTTGAAAGGGCAAATGACAGTTTACGACTTTTCTGGCCTTTCTTTCCAATAATTGATCTGTAGGTATTTTATGAGGGTGGTGTGGGGTGGGGAGGAGTAGTTCAAAAAATTTCGCGAAAAACCAACTTTGCCTGACGTATGGCGCAACGATTTGCTTAGTGAAAGATGTACATTTTCCACTAGGTCTGAGAAAAAAGGTGCATTTTTGGGATCAAAACGTTGAAAAGTGAGTTACTGGCTTTTAAAGCCAACAAGTACGCATTAATTTACTTGTGTAACCTAAATTTCAAAGTGGCGCCATTTCTCGACCTTTTAATGGATTTCGATGCACTATACGGCAATACAACGGCCTCTTCCTGTACTTTCAGACTGGCGTGCCAGTTTTGCCCTATTTGGAGTAGAAAATCCGAAAATGTGTTTTTTTGTAACCTAACCTTAATCTCTCAAAGTTACTTGTGTACCCTAATATCTTCAAAGTGGCGCCATTTCTCGAGCTTTCAATGGATTTCGATGCACTATACGGCAATACAACGTTCTCTTCATGTAGATTGCGTTTAATGGATGGAAGTTTCCTGTATTTTGAGTAACAATACCAGAAAATGGCCTTTTTCTAACCTAAGCATAACCTCTAGGTCTCAAATAAAGAAATTATGGGATAGATCTCACACAAGTAAATTATGGGATAGAAAGGCCATTAAAGTCTTCAACTGTCATTTGCCGTTTCAAGAAAACGGCAAAAACACGAGTTACTGGCTTTTAAAGCTAAAGGCACACAAGATCTAGCATGTTTTCACAAAAGGGGGTTTTAGGTTCTAGGGCTCCTTTTGTGGAAACAGCGTAGATCTTGTGTGCCTTTAAGCTTTAAAAGCCAGTTACTCGTGTTTTTGCCGCTTTCTTGAAAGGGCAAATGACAGTTTACGACTTTTCTGGCCTTTCTTTCCAATAATTGATCTGTAGGTATTTTATGAGGGTGGTGTGGGGTGGGGAGGAGTAGTTCAAAAAATTTCGCGAAAAACCAACTTTGCCTGACGTATGGCGCAACGATTTGCTTAGTGAAAGATGTACATTTTCCACTAGGTCTGAGAAAAAAGGTGCATTTTTGGGATCAAAACGTTGAAAAGTGAGTTACTGGCTTTTAAAGCCAACAAGTACGCATTAATTTACTTGTGTAACCTAAATTTCAAAGTGGCGCCATTTCTCGACCTTTTAATGGATTTCGATGCACTATACGGCAATACAACGGCCTCTTCCTGTACTTTCAGACTGGCGTGCCAGTTTTGCCCTATTTGGAGTAGAAAATCCGAAAATGTGTTTTTTTGTAACCTAACCTTAATCTCTCAAAGTTACTTGTGTACCCTAATATCTTCAAAGTGGCGCCATTTCTCGAGCTTTCAATGGATTTCGATGCACTATACGGCAATACAACGTTCTCTTCATGTAGATTGCGTTTAATGGATGGAAGTTTCCTGTATTTTGAGTAACAATACCAGAAAATGGCCTTTTTCTAACCTAAGCATAACCTCTAGGTCTCAAATAAAGAAATTATGGGATAGATCTCACACAAGTAAATTATGGGATAGAAAGGCCATTAAAGTCTTCAACTGTCATTTGCCGTTTCAAGAAAACGGCAAAAACACGAGTTACTGGCTTTTAAAGCTAAAGGCACACAAGATCTAGCATGTTTTCACAAAAGGGGGTTTTAGGTTCTAGGGCTCCTTTTGTGGAAACAGCGTAGATCTTGTGTGCCTTTAAGCTTTAAAAGCCAGTTACTCGTGTTTTTGCCGCTTTCTTGAAAGGGCAAATGACAGTTTACGACTTTTCTGGCCTTTCTTTCCAATAATTGATCTGTAGGTATTTTATGAGGGTGGTGTGGGGTGGGGAGGAGTAGTTCAAAAAATTTCGCGAAAAACCAACTTTGCCTGACGTATGGCGCAACGATTTGCTTAGTGAAAGATGTACATTTTCCACTAGGTCTGAGAAAAAAGGTGCATTTTTGGGATCAAAACGTTGAAAAGTGAGTTACTGGCTTTTAAAGCCAACAAGTACGCATTAATTTACTTGTGTAACCTAAATTTCAAAGTGGCGCCATTTCTCGACCTTTTAATGGATTTCGATGCACTATACGGCAATACAACGGCCTCTTCCTGTACTTTCAGACTGGCGTGCCAGTTTTGCCCTATTTGGAGTAGAAAATCCGAAAATGTGTTTTTTTGTAACCTAACCTTAATCTCTCAAAGTTACTTGTGTACCCTAATATCTTCAAAGTGGCGCCATTTCTCGAGCTTTCAATGGATTTCGATGCACTATACGGCAATACAACGTTCTCTTCATGTAGATTGCGTTTAATGGATGGAAGTTTCCTGTATTTTGAGTAACAATACCAGAAAATGGCCTTTTTCTAACCTAAGCATAACCTCTAGGTCTCAAATAAAGAAATTATGGGATAGATCTCACACAAGTAAATTATGGGATAGAAAGGCCATTAAAGTCTTCAACTGTCATTTGCCGTTTCAAGAAAACGGCAAAAACACGAGTTACTGGCTTTTAAAGCTAAAGGCACACAAGATCTAGCATGTTTTCACAAAAGGGGGTTTTAGGTTCTAGGGCTCCTTTTGTGGAAACAGCGTAGATCTTGTGTGCCTTTAAGCTTTAAAAGCCAGTTACTCGTGTTTTTGCCGCTTTCTTGAAAGGGCAAATGACAGTTTACGACTTTTCTGGCCTTTCTTTCCAATAATTGATCTGTAGGTATTTTATGAGGGTGGTGTGGGGTGGGGAGGAGTAGTTCAAAAAATTTCGCGAAAAACCAACTTTGCCTGACGTATGGCGCAACGATTTGCTTAGTGAAAGATGTACATTTTCCACTAGGTCTGAGAAAAAAGGTGCATTTTTGGGATCAAAACGTTGAAAAGTGAGTTACTGGCTTTTAAAGCCAACAAGTACGCATTAATTTACTTGTGTAACCTAAATTTCAAAGTGGCGCCATTTCTCGACCTTTTAATGGATTTCGATGCACTATACGGCAATACAACGGCCTCTTCCTGTACTTTCAGACTGGCGTGCCAGTTTTGCCCTATTTGGAGTAGAAAATCCGAAAATGTGTTTTTTTGTAACCTAACCTTAATCTCTCAAAGTTACTTGTGTACCCTAATATCTTCAAAGTGGCGCCATTTCTCGAGCTTTCAATGGATTTCGATGCACTATACGGCAATACAACGTTCTCTTCATGTAGATTGCGTTTAATGGATGGAAGTTTCCTGTATTTTGAGTAACAATACCAGAAAATGGCCTTTTTCTAACCTAAGCATAACCTCTAGGTCTCAAATAAAGAAATTATGGGATAGATCTCACACAAGTAAATTATGGGATAGAAAGGGCCATTAAAGTCTTCAACTGTCATTTGCCGTTTCAAGAAAACGGCAAAAACACGAGTTACTGGCTTTTAAAGCTAAAGGCACACAAGATCTAGCATGTTTTCACAAAAGGGGGTTTTAGGTTCTAGGGCTCCTTTTGTGGAAACAGCGTAGATCTTGTGTGCCTTTAAGCTTTAAAAGCCAGTTACTCGAGTTTTTTGCCGCTTTCTTGAAAGGGCAAATGACAGTTTACGACTTTTCTGGCCTTTCTTTCCAATAATTGATCTGTAGGTATTTTATGAGGGTGGTGTGGGGTGGGGAGGAGTAGTTCAAAAAATTTCGCGAAAAACCAACTTTGGCCTGACGTATGGCGCAACGATTTGCTTAGTGAAAGATGTACATTTTCCACTAGGTCTGAGAAAAAAGGTGCATTTTTGGGATGAAAACGTTGAAAAGTGAGTTACTGGCTTTTAAAGCCAACAAGTACGCATTAATTTACTTGTGTAACCTAAATTTCAAAGTGGCGCCATTTCTCGACCTTTTTATGGATTTCGATGCACTATACGGCAATACAACGGCCTCTTCCTGTACTTTCAGACTGGCGTGCCAGTTTTGCCCTATTTGGAGTAGAAAACCCGAAAATGTGTTTTTTGTAACCTAACCTTAATCTCTCAAAGTTACTTGTGTACCCTAATATCTTCAAAGTGGCGCCATTTCTCGAGCTTTCAATGGATTTCGATGCACTATACGGCAATACAACGTTCTCTCTCATGTAGATTGCGTTTAATGGATGAAGTTTCCTGTATTTTGAGTAACAATACCAGAAAATGGCCTTTTTCTAACCTAAGCATAACCTCTAGGTCTCAAATAAAGAAATTATGGGGATAGATCTCACACAAGGTAAATTATGGGATAGAAAGGCCATTAAAGTCTTCAACTGTCATTTGCCGTTTCAAGAAAACGGCAAAAACACGAGTTACTGGCTTTTAAAGCTAAAGGCACACAAGATCTAGCATGTTTTCACAAAAGGGGGTTTTAGGTTCTAGGGCTCCTTTTGTGGAAACCAGCGTAGATCTTGTGTGCCTTTAAGCTTTAAAAGCCAGTTACTCGTGTTTTTGCCGCTTTCTTGAAAGGGCAAATGACAGTTTACGACTTTTCTGGCCTTTCTTTCCAATAATTGATCTGTAGGTATTTTATGAGGGTGGTGTGGGGTGGGGGAGGAGTAGTTCAAAAAATTTCGCGAAAAACCAACTTTGCCTGACGTATGGCGCAACGATTTGCTTAGTGAAAGATGTACATTTTCCACTAGGTCTGAGAAAAAAGGTGCATTTTTGGGATGAAAACGTTGAAAAGTGAGTTACTGGCTTTTAAAGCCAACAAGTACGCATTAATTTACTTGTGTAACCTAAATTTCAAAGTGGCGCCATTTCTCGACCTTTTAATGGATTTCGATGCACTATACGGCAATACAACGCCTCTTCCTGTACTTTCAGACTGGCGTGCCAGTTTTTGCCCTATTTGGAGTAGAAAACCCGAAAATGTGTTTTTTGTAACCTAACCTTAATCTCTCAAAGTTACTTGTGTACCCTAATATCTTCAAAGTGGCGCCATTTCTCGAGCTTTCAATGGATTTCGATGCACTATACGGCAATACAACGTTCTCTTCATGTAGATTGCGTTTAATGGATGGAAGTTTCCTGTATTTTGAGTAACAATACCAGAAAATGGCCTTTTTCTAACCTAAGCATAACCTCTAGGTCTCAAATAAAGAAATTATGGGGATAGATCTCACACAAGTAAATTATGGGATAGAAAGGCCATTAAAGTCTTCAACTGTCATTTGCCGTTTCAAGAAAACGGCAAAAACACGAGTTACTGGCTTTTAAAGCTAAAGGCACACAAGATCTAGCATGTTTTTCACAAAAGGGGGGTTTTAGGTTCTAGGGCTCCTTTTGTGGAAACAGCGTAGATCTTGTGTGCCTTTAAGCTTTAAAAGCCAGTTACTCGTGTTTTTGCCGCTTTCTTGAAAGGGCAAATGACAGTTTACGACTTTTCTGGCCTTTCTTTCCAATAATTGATCTGTAGGTATTTTATGAGGGTGGTGTGGGGTGGGGAGGGAGTAGTTCAAAAAATTTCGCGAAAAACCAACTTTGCCTGACGTATGGGCGCAACGATTTGCTTAGTGAAAGATGTACATTTTCCACTAGTGTCTGAGAAAAAAGGTGCATTTTTGGGATGAAAACGTTGAAAAGTGAGTTACTGGCTTTTAAAGCCAACAAGTACGCATTAATTTACTTGTGTAACCTAAATTTCAAAGTGGCGCCATTTCTCGACCTTTTAATGGATTTCGATGCACTATACGGCAATACAACGGCCTCTTCCTGTACTTTCAGACTGGCGTGCCAGTTTTGCCCTATTTGGAGTAGAAAACCCGAAAATGTGTTTTTTGTAACCTAACCTTAATCTCTCAAAGTTACTTAACCTTAATCTCTCAAAGTTACTTGTGTACCCTAATATCTTCAAAGTGGCGCCATTTCTCGAGCTTTCAATGGATTTCGATGCACTATACGGCAATACAACGTTCTCTTCATGTAGATTGCGTTTAATGGATGGAAGTTTCCTGTATTTTGAGTAACAATACCAGAAAATGGCCTTTTTCTAACCTAAGCATAACCTCTAGGTCTCAAATAAAGAAATTATGGGATAGATCTCACACAAGTAAATTATGGGATAGAAAGGCCATTAAAGTCTTCAACTGTCATTTGCCGTTTCAAGAAAACGGCAAAAACACGAGTTACTGGCTTTTAAAGCTAAAGGCACACAAGATCTAGCATGTTTTCACAAAAGGGGGTTTTAGGTTCTAGGGCTCCTTTTGTGGAAACAGCGTAGATCTTGTGTGCCTTTAAGCTTTAAAAGCCAGTTACTCGTGTTTTTGCCGCTTTCTTGAAAGGGCAAATGACAGTTTACGACTTTTCTGGCCTTTCTTTCCAATAATTGATCTGTAGGTATTTTATGAGGGTGGTGTGGGGTGGGGAGGAGTAGTTCAAAAAATTTCGCGAAAAACCAACTTTGCCTGACGTATGGCGCAACGATTTGCTTAGTGAAAGATGTACATTTTCCACTAGGTCTGAGAAAAAAGGTGCATTTTTGGGATCAAAACGTTGAAAAGTGAGTTACTGGCTTTTAAAGCCAACAAGTACGCATTAATTTACTTGTGTAACCTAAATTTCAAAGTGGCGCCATTTCTCGACCTTTTAATGGATTTCGATGCACTATACGGCAATACAACGGCCTCTTCCTGTACTTTCAGACTGGCGTGCCAGTTTTGCCCTATTTGGAGTAGAAAATCCGAAAATGTGTTTTTTTGTAACCTAACCTTAATCTCTCAAAGTTACTTGTGTACCCTAATATCTTCAAAGTGGCGCCATTTCTCGAGCTTTCAATGGATTTCGATGCACTATACGGCAATACAACGTTCTCTTCATGTAGATTGCGTTTAATGGATGGAAGTTTCCTGTATTTTGAGTAACAATACCAGAAAATGGCCTTTTTCTAACCTAAGCATAACCTCTAGGTCTCAAATAAAGAAATTATGGGATAGATCTCACACAAGTAAATTATGGGATAGAAAGGCCATTAAAGTCTTCAACTGTCATTTGCCGTTTCAAGAAAACGGCAAAAACACGAGTTACTGGCTTTTAAAGCTAAAGGCACACAAGATCTAGCATGTTTTCACAAAAGGGGGTTTTAGGTTCTAGGGCTCCTTTTGTGGAAACAGCGTAGATCTTGTGTGCCTTTAAGCTTTAAAAGCCAGTTACTCGTGTTTTTGCCGCTTTCTTGAAAGGGCAAATGACAGTTTACGACTTTTCTGGCCTTTCTTTCCAATAATTGATCTGTAGGTATTTTATGAGGGTGGTGTGGGGTGGGGAGGAGTAGTTCAAAAAATTTCGCGAAAAACCAACTTTGCCTGACGTATGGCGCAACGATTTGCTTAGTGAAAGATGTACATTTTCCACTAGGTCTGAGAAAAAAGGTGCATTTTTGGGATCAAAACGTTGAAAAGTGAGTTACTGGCTTTTAAAGCCAACAAGTACGCATTAATTTACTTGTGTAACCTAAATTTCAAAGTGGCGCCATTTCTCGACCTTTTAATGGATTTCGATGCACTATACGGCAATACAACGGCCTCTTCCTGTACTTTCAGACTGGCGTGCCAGTTTTGCCCTATTTGGAGTAGAAAATCCGAAAATGTGTTTTTTTGTAACCTAACCTTAATCTCTCAAAGTTACTTGTGTACCCTAATATCTTCAAAGTGGCGCCATTTCTCGAGCTTTCAATGGATTTCGATGCACTATACGGCAATACAACGTTCTCTTCATGTAGATTGCGTTTAATGGATGGAAGTTTCCTGTATTTTGAGTAACAATACCAGAAAATGGCCTTTTTCTAACCTAAGCATAACCTCTAGGTCTCAAATAAAGAAATTATGGGATAGATCTCACACAAGTAAATTATGGGATAGAAAGGCCATTAAAGTCTTCAACTGTCATTTGCCGTTTCAAGAAAACGGCAAAAACACGAGTTACTGGCTTTTAAAGCTAAAGGCACACAAGATCTAGCATGTTTTCACAAAAGGGGGTTTTAGGTTCTAGGGCTCCTTTTGTGGAAACAGCGTAGATCTTGTGTGCCTTTAAGCTTTAAAAGCCAGTTACTCGTGTTTTTGCCGCTTTCTTGAAAGGGCAAATGACAGTTTACGACTTTTCTGGCCTTTCTTTCCAATAATTGATCTGTAGGTATTTTATGAGGGTGGTGTGGGGTGGGGAGGAGTAGTTCAAAAAATTTCGCGAAAAACCAACTTTGCCTGACGTATGGCGCAACGATTTGCTTAGTGAAAGATGTACATTTTCCACTAGGTCTGAGAAAAAAGGTGCATTTTTGGGATCAAAACGTTGAAAAGTGAGTTACTGGCTTTTAAAGCCAACAAGTACGCATTAATTTACTTGTGTAACCTAAATTTCAAAGTGGCGCCATTTCTCGACCTTTTAATGGATTTCGATGCACTATACGGCAATACAACGGCCTCTTCCTGTACTTTCAGACTGGCGTGCCAGTTTTGCCCTATTTGGAGTAGAAAATCCGAAAATGTGTTTTTTTGTAACCTAACCTTAATCTCTCAAAGTTACTTGTGTACCCTAATATCTTCAAAGTGGCGCCATTTCTCGAGCTTTCAATGGATTTCGATGCACTATACGGCAATACAACGTTCTCTTCATGTAGATTGCGTTTAATGGATGGAAGTTTCCTGTATTTTGAGTAACAATACCAGAAAATGGCCTTTTTCTAACCTAAGCATAACCTCTAGGTCTCAAATAAAGAAATTATGGGATAGATCTCACACAAGTAAATTATGGGATAGAAAGGCCATTAAAGTCTTCAACTGTCATTTGCCGTTTCAAGAAAACGGCAAAAACACGAGTTACTGGCTTTTAAAGCTAAAGGCACACAAGATCTAGCATGTTTTCACAAAAGGGGGTTTTAGGTTCTAGGGCTCCTTTTGTGGAAACAGCGTAGATCTTGTGTGCCTTTAAGCTTTAAAAGCCAGTTACTCGTGTTTTTGCCGCTTTCTTGAAAGGGCAAATGACAGTTTACGACTTTTCTGGCCTTTCTTTCCAATAATTGATCTGTAGGTATTTTATGAGGGTGGTGTGGGGTGGGGAGGAGTAGTTCAAAAAATTTCGCGAAAAACCAACTTTGCCTGACGTATGGCGCAACGATTTGCTTAGTGAAAGATGTACATTTTCCACTAGGTCTGAGAAAAAAGGTGCATTTTTGGGATCAAAACGTTGAAAAGTGAGTTACTGGCTTTTAAAGCCAACAAGTACGCATTAATTTACTTGTGTAACCTAAATTTCAAAGTGGCGCCATTTCTCGACCTTTTAATGGATTTCGATGCACTATACGGCAATACAACGGCCTCTTCCTGTACTTTCAGACTGGCGTGCCAGTTTTGCCCTATTTGGAGTAGAAAATCCGAAAATGTGTTTTTTTGTAACCTAACCTTAATCTCTCAAAGTTACTTGTGTACCCTAATATCTTCAAAGTGGCGCCATTTCTCGAGCTTTCAATGGATTTCGATGCACTATACGGCAATACAACGTTCTCTTCATGTAGATTGCGTTTAATGGATGGAAGTTTCCTGTATTTTGAGTAACAATACCAGAAAATGGCCTTTTTCTAACCTAAGCATAACCTCTAGGTCTCAAATAAAGAAATTATGGGATAGATCTCACACAAGTAAATTATGGGATAGAAAGGCCATTAAAGTCTTCAACTGTCATTTGCCGTTTCAAGAAAACGGCAAAAACACGAGTTACTGGCTTTTAAAGCTAAAGGCACACAAGATCTAGCATGTTTTCACAAAAGGGGGTTTTAGGTTCTAGGGCTCCTTTTGTGGAAACAGCGTAGATCTTGTGTGCCTTTAAGCTTTAAAAGCCAGTTACTCGTGTTTTTGCCGCTTTCTTGAAAGGGCAAATGACAGTTTACGACTTTTCTGGCCTTTCTTTCCAATAATTGATCTGTAGGTATTTTATGAGGGTGGTGTGGGGTGGGGAGGAGTAGTTCAAAAAATTTCGCGAAAAACCAACTTTGCCTGACGTATGGCGCAACGATTTGCTTAGTGAAAGATGTACATTTTCCACTAGGTCTGAGAAAAAAGGTGCATTTTTGGGATCAAAACGTTGAAAAGTGAGTTACTGGCTTTTAAAGCCAACAAGTACGCATTAATTTACTTGTGTAACCTAAATTTCAAAGTGGCGCCATTTCTCGACCTTTTAATGGATTTCGATGCACTATACGGCAATACAACGGCCTCTTCCTGTACTTTCAGACTGGCGTGCCAGTTTTGCCCTATTTGGAGTAGAAAATCCGAAAATGTGTTTTTTTGTAACCTAACCTTAATCTCTCAAAGTTACTTGTGTACCCTAATATCTTCAAAGTGGCGCCATTTCTCGAGCTTTCAATGGATTTCGATGCACTATACGGCAATACAACGTTCTCTTCATGTAGATTGCGTTTAATGGATGGAAGTTTCCTGTATTTTGAGTAACAATACCAGAAAATGGCCTTTTTCTAACCTAAGCATAACCTCTAGGTCTCAAATAAAGAAATTATGGGATAGATCTCACACAAGTAAATTATGGGATAGAAAGGCCATTAAAGTCTTCAACTGTCATTTGCCGTTTCAAGAAAACGGCAAAAACACGAGTTACTGGCTTTTAAAGCTAAAGGCACACAAGATCTAGCATGTTTTCACAAAAGGGGGTTTTAGGTTCTAGGGCTCCTTTTGTGGAAACAGCGTAGATCTTGTGTGCCTTTAAGCTTTAAAAGCCAGTTACTCGTGTTTTTGCCGCTTTCTTGAAAGGGCAAATGACAGTTTACGACTTTTCTGGCCTTTCTTTCCAATAATTGATCTGTAGGTATTTTATGAGGGTGGTGTGGGGTGGGGAGGAGTAGTTCAAAAAATTTCGCGAAAAACCAACTTTGCCTGACGTATGGCGCAACGATTTGCTTAGTGAAAGATGTACATTTTCCACTAGGTCTGAGAAAAAAGGTGCATTTTTGGGATCAAAACGTTGAAAAGTGAGTTACTGGCTTTTAAAGCCAACAAGTACGCATTAATTTACTTGTGTAACCTAAATTTCAAAGTGGCGCCATTTCTCGACCTTTTAATGGATTTCGATGCACTATACGGCAATACAACGGCCTCTTCCTGTACTTTCAGACTGGCGTGCCAGTTTTGCCCTATTTGGAGTAGAAAATCCGAAAATGTGTTTTTTTGTAACCTAACCTTAATCTCTCAAAGTTACTTGTGTACCCTAATATCTTCAAAGTGGCGCCATTTCTCGAGCTTTCAATGGATTTCGATGCACTATACGGCAATACAACGTTCTCTTCATGTAGATTGCGTTTAATGGATGGAAGTTTCCTGTATTTTGAGTAACAATACCAGAAAATGGCCTTTTTCTAACCTAAGCATAACCTCTAGGTCTCAAATAAAGAAATTATGGGATAGATCTCACACAAGTAAATTATGGGATAGAAAGGCCATTAAAGTCTTCAACTGTCATTTGCCGTTTCAAGAAAACGGCAAAAACACGAGTTACTGGCTTTTAAAGCTAAAGGCACACAAGATCTAGCATGTTTTCACAAAAGGGGGTTTTAGGTTCTAGGGCTCCTTTTGTGGAAACAGCGTAGATCTTGTGTGCCTTTAAGCTTTAAAAGCCAGTTACTCGTGTTTTTGCCGCTTTCTTGAAAGGGCAAATGACAGTTTACGACTTTTCTGGCCTTTCTTTCCAATAATTGATCTGTAGGTATTTTATGAGGGTGGTGTGGGGTGGGGAGGAGTAGTTCAAAAAATTTCGCGAAAAACCAACTTTGCCTGACGTATGGCGCAACGATTTGCTTAGTGAAAGATGTACATTTTCCACTAGGTCTGAGAAAAAAGGTGCATTTTTGGGATCAAAACGTTGAAAAGTGAGTTACTGGCTTTTAAAGCCAACAAGTACGCATTAATTTACTTGTGTAACCTAAATTTCAAAGTGGCGCCATTTCTCGACCTTTTAATGGATTTCGATGCACTATACGGCAATACAACGGCCTCTTCCTGTACTTTCAGACTGGCGTGCCAGTTTTGCCCTATTTGGAGTAGAAAATCCGAAAATGTGTTTTTTTGTAACCTAACCTTAATCTCTCAAAGTTACTTGTGTACCCTAATATCTTCAAAGTGGCGCCATTTCTCGAGCTTTCAATGGATTTCGATGCACTATACGGCAATACAACGTTCTCTTCATGTAGATTGCGTTTAATGGATGGAAGTTTCCTGTATTTTGAGTAACAATACCAGAAAATGGCCTTTTTCTAACCTAAGCATAACCTCTAGGTCTCAAATAAAGAAATTATGGGATAGATCTCACACAAGTAAATTATGGGATAGAAAGGCCATTAAAGTCTTCAACTGTCATTTGCCGTTTCAAGAAAACGGCAAAAACACGAGTTACTGGCTTTTAAAGCTAAAGGCACACAAGATCTAGCATGTTTTCACAAAAGGGGGTTTTAGGTTCTAGGGCTCCTTTTGTGGAAACAGCGTAGATCTTGTGTGCCTTTAAGCTTTAAAAGCCAGTTACTCGTGTTTTTGCCGCTTTCTTGAAAGGGCAAATGACAGTTTACGACTTTTCTGGCCTTTCTTTCCAATAATTGATCTGTAGGTATTTTATGAGGGTGGTGTGGGGTGGGGAGGAGTAGTTCAAAAAATTTCGCGAAAAACCAACTTTGCCTGACGTATGGCGCAACGATTTGCTTAGTGAAAGATGTACATTTTCCACTAGGTCTGAGAAAAAAGGTGCATTTTTGGGATCAAAACGTTGAAAAGTGAGTTACTGGCTTTTAAAGCCAACAAGTACGCATTAATTTACTTGTGTAACCTAAATTTCAAAGTGGCGCCATTTCTCGACCTTTTAATGGATTTCGATGCACTATACGGCAATACAACGGCCTCTTCCTGTACTTTCAGACTGGCGTGCCAGTTTTGCCCTATTTGGAGTAGAAAATCCGAAAATGTGTTTTTTTGTAACCTAACCTTAATCTCTCAAAGTTACTTGTGTACCCTAATATCTTCAAAGTGGCGCCATTTCTCGAGCTTTCAATGGATTTCGATGCACTATACGGCAATACAACGTTCTCTTCATGTAGATTGCGTTTAATGGATGGAAGTTTCCTGTATTTTGAGTAACAATACCAGAAAATGGCCTTTTTCTAACCTAAGCATAACCTCTAGGTCTCAAATAAAGAAATTATGGGATAGATCTCACACAAGTAAATTATGGGATAGAAAGGCCATTAAAGTCTTCAACTGTCATTTGCCGTTTCAAGAAAACGGCAAAAACACGAGTTACTGGCTTTTAAAGCTAAAGGCACACAAGATCTAGCATGTTTTCACAAAAGGGGGTTTTAGGTTCTAGGGCTCCTTTTGTGGAAACAGCGTAGATCTTGTGTGCCTTTAAGCTTTAAAAGCCAGTTACTCGTGTTTTTGCCGCTTTCTTGAAAGGGCAAATGACAGTTTACGACTTTTCTGGCCTTTCTTTCCAATAATTGATCTGTAGGTATTTTATGAGGGTGGTGTGGGGTGGGGAGGAGTAGTTCAAAAAATTTCGCGAAAAACCAACTTTGCCTGACGTATGGCGCAACGATTTGCTTAGTGAAAGATGTACATTTTCCACTAGGTCTGAGAAAAAAGGTGCATTTTTGGGATCAAAACGTTGAAAAGTGAGTTACTGGCTTTTAAAGCCAACAAGTACGCATTAATTTACTTGTGTAACCTAAATTTCAAAGTGGCGCCATTTCTCGACCTTTTAATGGATTTCGATGCACTATACGGCAATACAACGGCCTCTTCCTGTACTTTCAGACTGGCGTGCCAGTTTTGCCCTATTTGGAGTAGAAAATCCGAAAATGTGTTTTTTTGTAACCTAACCTTAATCTCTCAAAGTTACTTGTGTACCCTAATATCTTCAAAGTGGCGCCATTTCTCGAGCTTTCAATGGATTTCGATGCACTATACGGCAATACAACGTTCTCTTCATGTAGATTGCGTTTAATGGATGGAAGTTTCCTGTATTTTGAGTAACAATACCAGAAAATGGCCTTTTTCTAACCTAAGCATAACCTCTAGGTCTCAAATAAAGAAATTATGGGATAGATCTCACACAAGTAAATTATGGGATAGAAAGGCCATTAAAGTCTTCAACTGTCATTTGCCGTTTCAAGAAAACGGCAAAAACACGAGTTACTGGCTTTTAAAGCTAAAGGCACACAAGATCTAGCATGTTTTCACAAAAGGGGGTTTTAGGTTCTAGGGCTCCTTTTGTGGAAACAGCGTAGATCTTGTGTGCCTTTAAGCTTTAAAAGCCAGTTACTCGTGTTTTTGCCGCTTTCTTGAAAGGGCAAATGACAGTTTACGACTTTTCTGGCCTTTCTTTCCAATAATTGATCTGTAGGTATTTTATGAGGGTGGTGTGGGGTGGGGAGGAGTAGTTCAAAAAATTTCGCGAAAAACCAACTTTGCCTGACGTATGGCGCAACGATTTGCTTAGTGAAAGATGTACATTTTCCACTAGGTCTGAGAAAAAAGGTGCATTTTTGGGATCAAAACGTTGAAAAGTGAGTTACTGGCTTTTAAAGCCAACAAGTACGCATTAATTTACTTGTGTAACCTAAATTTCAAAGTGGCGCCATTTCTCGACCTTTTAATGGATTTCGATGCACTATACGGCAATACAACGGCCTCTTCCTGTACTTTCAGACTGGCGTGCCAGTTTTGCCCTATTTGGAGTAGAAAATCCGAAAATGTGTTTTTTTGTAACCTAACCTTAATCTCTCAAAGTTACTTGTGTACCCTAATATCTTCAAAGTGGCGCCATTTCTCGAGCTTTCAATGGATTTCGATGCACTATACGGCAATACAACGTTCTCTTCATGTAGATTGCGTTTAATGGATGGAAGTTTCCTGTATTTTGAGTAACAATACCAGAAAATGGCCTTTTTCTAACCTAAGCATAACCTCTAGGTCTCAAATAAAGAAATTATGGGATAGATCTCACACAAGTAAATTATGGGATAGAAAGGCCATTAAAGTCTTCAACTGTCATTTGCCGTTTCAAGAAAACGGCAAAAACACGAGTTACTGGCTTTTAAAGCTAAAGGCACACAAGATCTAGCATGTTTTCACAAAAGGGGGTTTTAGGTTCTAGGGCTCCTTTTGTGGAAACAGCGTAGATCTTGTGTGCCTTTAAGCTTTAAAAGCCAGTTACTCGTGTTTTTGCCGCTTTCTTGAAAGGGCAAATGACAGTTTACGACTTTTCTGGCCTTTCTTTCCAATAATTGATCTGTAGGTATTTTATGAGGGTGGTGTGGGGTGGGGAGGAGTAGTTCAAAAAATTTCGCGAAAAACCAACTTTGCCTGACGTATGGCGCAACGATTTGCTTAGTGAAAGATGTACATTTTCCACTAGGTCTGAGAAAAAAGGTGCATTTTTGGGATCAAAACGTTGAAAAGTGAGTTACTGGCTTTTAAAGCCAACAAGTACGCATTAATTTACTTGTGTAACCTAAATTTCAAAGTGGCGCCATTTCTCGACCTTTTAATGGATTTCGATGCACTATACGGCAATACAACGGCCTCTTCCTGTACTTTCAGACTGGCGTGCCAGTTTTGCCCTATTTGGAGTAGAAAATCCGAAAATGTGTTTTTTTGTAACCTAACCTTAATCTCTCAAAGTTACTTGTGTACCCTAATATCTTCAAAGTGGCGCCATTTCTCGAGCTTTCAATGGATTTCGATGCACTATACGGCAATACAACGTTCTCTTCATGTAGATTGCGTTTAATGGATGGAAGTTTCCTGTATTTTGAGTAACAATACCAGAAAATGGCCTTTTTCTAACCTAAGCATAACCTCTAGGTCTCAAATAAAGAAATTATGGGATAGATCTCACACAAGTAAATTATGGGATAGAAAGGCCATTAAAGTCTTCAACTGTCATTTGCCGTTTCAAGAAAACGGCAAAAACACGAGTTACTGGCTTTTAAAGCTAAAGGCACACAAGATCTAGCATGTTTTCACAAAAGGGGGTTTTAGGTTCTAGGGCTCCTTTTGTGGAAACAGCGTAGATCTTGTGTGCCTTTAAGCTTTAAAAGCCAGTTACTCGTGTTTTTGCCGCTTTCTTGAAAGGGCAAATGACAGTTTACGACTTTTCTGGCCTTTCTTTCCAATAATTGATCTGTAGGTATTTTATGAGGGTGGTGTGGGGTGGGGAGGAGTAGTTCAAAAAATTTCGCGAAAAACCAACTTTGCCTGACGTATGGCGCAACGATTTGCTTAGTGAAAGATGTACATTTTCCACTAGGTCTGAGAAAAAAGGTGCATTTTTGGGATCAAAACGTTGAAAAGTGAGTTACTGGCTTTTAAAGCCAACAAGTACGCATTAATTTACTTGTGTAACCTAAATTTCAAAGTGGCGCCATTTCTCGACCTTTTAATGGATTTCGATGCACTATACGGCAATACAACGGCCTCTTCCTGTACTTTCAGACTGGCGTGCCAGTTTTGCCCTATTTGGAGTAGAAAATCCGAAAATGTGTTTTTTTGTAACCTAACCTTAATCTCTCAAAGTTACTTGTGTACCCTAATATCTTCAAAGTGGCGCCATTTCTCGAGCTTTCAATGGATTTCGATGCACTATACGGCAATACAACGTTCTCTTCATGTAGATTGCGTTTAATGGATGGAAGTTTCCTGTATTTTGAGTAACAATACCAGAAAATGGCCTTTTTCTAACCTAAGCATAACCTCTAGGTCTCAAATAAAGAAATTATGGGATAGATCTCACACAAGTAAATTATGGGATAGAAAGGCCATTAAAGTCTTCAACTGTCATTTGCCGTTTCAAGAAAACGGCAAAAACACGAGTTACTGGCTTTTAAAGCTAAAGGCACACAAGATCTAGCATGTTTTCACAAAAGGGGGTTTTAGGTTCTAGGGCTCCTTTTGTGGAAACAGCGTAGATCTTGTGTGCCTTTAAGCTTTAAAAGCCAGTTACTCGTGTTTTTGCCGCTTTCTTGAAAGGGCAAATGACAGTTTACGACTTTTCTGGCCTTTCTTTCCAATAATTGATCTGTAGGTATTTTATGAGGGTGGTGTGGGGTGGGGAGGAGTAGTTCAAAAAATTTCGCGAAAAACCAACTTTGCCTGACGTATGGCGCAACGATTTGCTTAGTGAAAGATGTACATTTTCCACTAGGTCTGAGAAAAAAGGTGCATTTTTGGGATCAAAACGTTGAAAAGTGAGTTACTGGCTTTTAAAGCCAACAAGTACGCATTAATTTACTTGTGTAACCTAAATTTCAAAGTGGCGCCATTTCTCGACCTTTTAATGGATTTCGATGCACTATACGGCAATACAACGGCCTCTTCCTGTACTTTCAGACTGGCGTGCCAGTTTTGCCCTATTTGGAGTAGAAAATCCGAAAATGTGTTTTTTTGTAACCTAACCTTAATCTCTCAAAGTTACTTGTGTACCCTAATATCTTCAAAGTGGCGCCATTTCTCGAGCTTTCAATGGATTTCGATGCACTATACGGCAATACAACGTTCTCTTCATGTAGATTGCGTTTAATGGATGGAAGTTTCCTGTATTTTGAGTAACAATACCAGAAAATGGCCTTTTTCTAACCTAAGCATAACCTCTAGGTCTCAAATAAAGAAATTATGGGATAGATCTCACACAAGTAAATTATGGGATAGAAAGGCCATTAAAGTCTTCAACTGTCATTTGCCGTTTCAAGAAAACGGCAAAAACACGAGTTACTGGCTTTTAAAGCTAAAGGCACACAAGATCTAGCATGTTTTCACAAAAGGGGGTTTTAGGTTCTAGGGCTCCTTTTGTGGAAACAGCGTAGATCTTGTGTGCCTTTAAGCTTTAAAAGCCAGTTACTCGTGTTTTTGCCGCTTTCTTGAAAGGGCAAATGACAGTTTACGACTTTTCTGGCCTTTCTTTCCAATAATTGATCTGTAGGTATTTTATGAGGGTGGTGTGGGGTGGGGAGGAGTAGTTCAAAAAATTTCGCGAAAAACCAACTTTGCCTGACGTATGGCGCAACGATTTGCTTAGTGAAAGATGTACATTTTCCACTAGGTCTGAGAAAAAAGGTGCATTTTTGGGATCAAAACGTTGAAAAGTGAGTTACTGGCTTTTAAAGCCAACAAGTACGCATTAATTTACTTGTGTAACCTAAATTTCAAAGTGGCGCCATTTCTCGACCTTTTAATGGATTTCGATGCACTATACGGCAATACAACGGCCTCTTCCTGTACTTTCAGACTGGCGTGCCAGTTTTGCCCTATTTGGAGTAGAAAATCCGAAAATGTGTTTTTTTGTAACCTAACCTTAATCTCTCAAAGTTACTTGTGTACCCTAATATCTTCAAAGTGGCGCCATTTCTCGAGCTTTCAATGGATTTCGATGCACTATACGGCAATACAACGTTCTCTTCATGTAGATTGCGTTTAATGGATGGAAGTTTCCTGTATTTTGAGTAACAATACCAGAAAATGGCCTTTTTCTAACCTAAGCATAACCTCTAGGTCTCAAATAAAGAAATTATGGGATAGATCTCACACAAGTAAATTATGGGATAGAAAGGCCATTAAAGTCTTCAACTGTCATTTGCCGTTTCAAGAAAACGGCAAAAACACGAGTTACTGGCTTTTAAAGCTAAAGGCACACAAGATCTAGCATGTTTTCACAAAAGGGGGTTTTAGGTTCTAGGGCTCCTTTTGTGGAAACAGCGTAGATCTTGTGTGCCTTTAAGCTTTAAAAGCCAGTTACTCGTGTTTTTGCCGCTTTCTTGAAAGGGCAAATGACAGTTTACGACTTTTCTGGCCTTTCTTTCCAATAATTGATCTGTAGGTATTTTATGAGGGTGGTGTGGGGTGGGGAGGAGTAGTTCAAAAAATTTCGCGAAAAACCAACTTTGCCTGACGTATGGCGCAACGATTTGCTTAGTGAAAGATGTACATTTTCCACTAGGTCTGAGAAAAAAGGTGCATTTTTGGGATCAAAACGTTGAAAAGTGAGTTACTGGCTTTTAAAGCCAACAAGTACGCATTAATTTACTTGTGTAACCTAAATTTCAAAGTGGCGCCATTTCTCGACCTTTTAATGGATTTCGATGCACTATACGGCAATACAACGGCCTCTTCCTGTACTTTCAGACTGGCGTGCCAGTTTTGCCCTATTTGGAGTAGAAAATCCGAAAATGTGTTTTTTTGTAACCTAACCTTAATCTCTCAAAGTTACTTGTGTACCCTAATATCTTCAAAGTGGCGCCATTTCTCGAGCTTTCAATGGATTTCGATGCACTATACGGCAATACAACGTTCTCTTCATGTAGATTGCGTTTAATGGATGGAAGTTTCCTGTATTTTGAGTAACAATACCAGAAAATGGCCTTTTTCTAACCTAAGCATAACCTCTAGGTCTCAAATAAAGAAATTATGGGATAGATCTCACACAAGTAAATTATGGGATAGAAAGGCCATTAAAGTCTTCAACTGTCATTTGCCGTTTCAAGAAAACGGCAAAAACACGAGTTACTGGCTTTTAAAGCTAAAGGCACACAAGATCTAGCATGTTTTCACAAAAGGGGGTTTTAGGTTCTAGGGCTCCTTTTGTGGAAACAGCGTAGATCTTGTGTGCCTTTAAGCTTTAAAAGCCAGTTACTCGTGTTTTTGCCGCTTTCTTGAAAGGGCAAATGACAGTTTACGACTTTTCTGGCCTTTCTTTCCAATAATTGATCTGTAGGTATTTTATGAGGGTGGTGTGGGGTGGGGAGGAGTAGTTCAAAAAATTTCGCGAAAAACCAACTTTGCCTGACGTATGGCGCAACGATTTGCTTAGTGAAAGATGTACATTTTCCACTAGGTCTGAGAAAAAAGGTGCATTTTTGGGATCAAAACGTTGAAAAGTGAGTTACTGGCTTTTAAAGCCAACAAGTACGCATTAATTTACTTGTGTAACCTAAATTTCAAAGTGGCGCCATTTCTCGACCTTTTAATGGATTTCGATGCACTATACGGCAATACAACGGCCTCTTCCTGTACTTTCAGACTGGCGTGCCAGTTTTGCCCTATTTGGAGTAGAAAATCCGAAAATGTGTTTTTTTGTAACCTAACCTTAATCTCTCAAAGTTACTTGTGTACCCTAATATCTTCAAAGTGGCGCCATTTCTCGAGCTTTCAATGGATTTCGATGCACTATACGGCAATACAACGTTCTCTTCATGTAGATTGCGTTTAATGGATGGAAGTTTCCTGTATTTTGAGTAACAATACCAGAAAATGGCCTTTTTCTAACCTAAGCATAACCTCTAGGTCTCAAATAAAGAAATTATGGGATAGATCTCACACAAGTAAATTATGGGATAGAAAGGCCATTAAAGTCTTCAACTGTCATTTGCCGTTTCAAGAAAACGGCAAAAACACGAGTTACTGGCTTTTAAAGCTAAAGGCACACAAGATCTAGCATGTTTTCACAAAAGGGGGTTTTAGGTTCTAGGGCTCCTTTTGTGGAAACAGCGTAGATCTTGTGTGCCTTTAAGCTTTAAAAGCCAGTTACTCGTGTTTTTGCCGCTTTCTTGAAAGGGCAAATGACAGTTTACGACTTTTCTGGCCTTTCTTTCCAATAATTGATCTGTAGGTATTTTATGAGGGTGGTGTGGGGTGGGGAGGAGTAGTTCAAAAAATTTCGCGAAAAACCAACTTTGCCTGACGTATGGCGCAACGATTTGCTTAGTGAAAGATGTACATTTTCCACTAGGTCTGAGAAAAAAGGTGCATTTTTGGGATCAAAACGTTGAAAAGTGAGTTACTGGCTTTTAAAGCCAACAAGTACGCATTAATTTACTTGTGTAACCTAAATTTCAAAGTGGCGCCATTTCTCGACCTTTTAATGGATTTCGATGCACTATACGGCAATACAACGGCCTCTTCCTGTACTTTCAGACTGGCGTGCCAGTTTTGCCCTATTTGGAGTAGAAAATCCGAAAATGTGTTTTTTTGTAACCTAACCTTAATCTCTCAAAGTTACTTGTGTACCCTAATATCTTCAAAGTGGCGCCATTTCTCGAGCTTTCAATGGATTTCGATGCACTATACGGCAATACAACGTTCTCTTCATGTAGATTGCGTTTAATGGATGGAAGTTTCCTGTATTTTGAGTAACAATACCAGAAAATGGCCTTTTTCTAACCTAAGCATAACCTCTAGGTCTCAAATAAAGAAATTATGGGATAGATCTCACACAAGTAAATTATGGGATAGAAAGGCCATTAAAGTCTTCAACTGTCATTTGCCGTTTCAAGAAAACGGCAAAAACACGAGTTACTGGCTTTTAAAGCTAAAGGCACACAAGATCTAGCATGTTTTCACAAAAGGGGGTTTTAGGTTCTAGGGCTCCTTTTGTGGAAACAGCGTAGATCTTGTGTGCCTTTAAGCTTTAAAAGCCAGTTACTCGTGTTTTTGCCGCTTTCTTGAAAGGGCAAATGACAGTTTACGACTTTTCTGGCCTTTCTTTCCAATAATTGATCTGTAGGTATTTTATGAGGGTGGTGTGGGGTGGGGAGGAGTAGTTCAAAAAATTTCGCGAAAAACCAACTTTGCCTGACGTATGGCGCAACGATTTGCTTAGTGAAAGATGTACATTTTCCACTAGGTCTGAGAAAAAAGGTGCATTTTTGGGATCAAAACGTTGAAAAGTGAGTTACTGGCTTTTAAAGCCAACAAGTACGCATTAATTTACTTGTGTAACCTAAATTTCAAAGTGGCGCCATTTCTCGACCTTTTAATGGATTTCGATGCACTATACGGCAATACAACGGCCTCTTCCTGTACTTTCAGACTGGCGTGCCAGTTTTGCCCTATTTGGAGTAGAAAATCCGAAAATGTGTTTTTTTGTAACCTAACCTTAATCTCTCAAAGTTACTTGTGTACCCTAATATCTTCAAAGTGGCGCCATTTCTCGAGCTTTCAATGGATTTCGATGCACTATACGGCAATACAACGTTCTCTTCATGTAGATTGCGTTTAATGGATGGAAGTTTCCTGTATTTTGAGTAACAATACCAGAAAATGGCCTTTTTCTAACCTAAGCATAACCTCTAGGTCTCAAATAAAGAAATTATGGGATAGATCTCACACAAGTAAATTATGGGATAGAAAGGCCATTAAAGTCTTCAACTGTCATTTGCCGTTTCAAGAAAACGGCAAAAACACGAGTTACTGGCTTTTAAAGCTAAAGGCACACAAGATCTAGCATGTTTTCACAAAAGGGGGTTTTAGGTTCTAGGGCTCCTTTTGTGGAAACAGCGTAGATCTTGTGTGCCTTTAAGCTTTAAAAGCCAGTTACTCGTGTTTTTGCCGCTTTCTTGAAAGGGCAAATGACAGTTTACGACTTTTCTGGCCTTTCTTTCCAATAATTGATCTGTAGGTATTTTATGAGGGTGGTGTGGGGTGGGGAGGAGTAGTTCAAAAAATTTCGCGAAAAACCAACTTTGCCTGACGTATGGCGCAACGATTTGCTTAGTGAAAGATGTACATTTTCCACTAGGTCTGAGAAAAAAGGTGCATTTTTGGGATCAAAACGTTGAAAAGTGAGTTACTGGCTTTTAAAGCCAACAAGTACGCATTAATTTACTTGTGTAACCTAAATTTCAAAGTGGCGCCATTTCTCGACCTTTTAATGGATTTCGATGCACTATACGGCAATACAACGGCCTCTTCCTGTACTTTCAGACTGGCGTGCCAGTTTTGCCCTATTTGGAGTAGAAAATCCGAAAATGTGTTTTTTTGTAACCTAACCTTAATCTCTCAAAGTTACTTGTGTACCCTAATATCTTCAAAGTGGCGCCATTTCTCGAGCTTTCAATGGATTTCGATGCACTATACGGCAATACAACGTTCTCTTCATGTAGATTGCGTTTAATGGATGGAAGTTTCCTGTATTTTGAGTAACAATACCAGAAAATGGCCTTTTTCTAACCTAAGCATAACCTCTAGGTCTCAAATAAAGAAATTATGGGATAGATCTCACACAAGTAAATTATGGGATAGAAAGGCCATTAAAGTCTTCAACTGTCATTTGCCGTTTCAAGAAAACGGCAAAAACACGAGTTACTGGCTTTTAAAGCTAAAGGCACACAAGATCTAGCATGTTTTCACAAAAGGGGGTTTTAGGTTCTAGGGCTCCTTTTGTGGAAACAGCGTAGATCTTGTGTGCCTTTAAGCTTTAAAAGCCAGTTACTCGTGTTTTTGCCGCTTTCTTGAAAGGGCAAATGACAGTTTACGACTTTTCTGGCCTTTCTTTCCAATAATTGATCTGTAGGTATTTTATAGAGGGTGGTGTGGGGTGGGGAGGAGTAGTTCAAAAAATTTCGCGAAAAACCAACTTTGCCTGACGTATGGCGCAACGATTTGCTTAGTGAAAGATGTACATTTTCCACTAGGTCTGAGAAAAAAGGTGCATTTTTGGGATCAAAACGTTGAAAAGTGAGTTACTGGCTTTTAAAGCCAACAAGTACGCATTAATTTACTTGTGTAACCTAAATTTCAAAGTGGCGCCATTTCTCGACCTTTTAATGGATTTCGATGCACTATACGGCAATACAACGGCCTCTTCCTGTACTTTCAGACTGGCGTGCCAGTTTTGCCCTATTTGGAGTAGAAAATCCGAAAATGTGTTTTTTTGTAACCTAACCTTAATCTCTCAAAGTTACTTGTGTACCCTAATATCTTCAAAGTGGCGCCATTTCTCGAGCTTTCAATGGATTTCGATGCACTATACGGCAATACAACGTTCTCTTCATGTAGATTGCGTTTAATGGATGGAAGTTTCCTGTATTTTGAGTAACAATACCAGAAAATGGCCTTTTTCTAACCTAAGCATAACCTCTAGGTCTCAAATAAAGAAATTATGGGATAGATCTCACACAAGTAAATTATGGGATAGAAAGGCCATTAAAGTCTTCAACTGTCATTTGCCGTTTCAAGAAAACGGCAAAAACACGAGTTACTGGCTTTTAAAGCTAAAGGCACACAAGATCTAGCATGTTTTCACAAAAGGGGGTTTTAGGTTCTAGGGCTCCTTTTGTGGAAACAGCGTAGATCTTGTGTGCCTTTAAGCTTTAAAAGCCAGTTACTCGTGTTTTTGCCGCTTTCTTGAAAGGGCAAATGACAGTTTACGACTTTTCTGGCCTTTCTTTCCAATAATTGATCTGTAGGTATTTTATGAGGGTGGTGTGGGGTGGGGAGGAGTAGTTCAAAAAATTTCGCGAAAAACCAACTTTGCCTGACGTATGGCGCAACGATTTGCTTAGTGAAAGATGTACATTTTCCACTAGGTCTGAGAAAAAAGGTGCATTTTTGGGATCAAAACGTTGAAAAGTGAGTTACTGGCTTTTAAAGCCAACAAGTACGCATTAATTTACTTGTGTAACCTAAATTTCAAAGTGGCGCCATTTCTCGACCTTTTAATGGATTTCGATGCACTATACGGCAATACAACGGCCTCTTCCTGTACTTTCAGACTGGCGTGCCAGTTTTGCCCTATTTGGAGTAGAAAATCCGAAAATGTGTTTTTTTGTAACCTAACCTTAATCTCTCAAAGTTACTTGTGTACCCTAATATCTTCAAAGTGGCGCCATTTCTCGAGCTTTCAATGGATTTCGATGCACTATACGGCAATACAACGTTCTCTTCATGTAGATTGCGTTTAATGGATGGAAGTTTCCTGTATTTTGAGTAACAATACCAGAAAATGGCCTTTTTCTAACCTAAGCATAACCTCTAGGTCTCAAATAAAGAAATTATGGGATAGATCTCACACAAGTAAATTATGGGATAGAAAGGCCATTAAAGTCTTCAACTGTCATTTGCCGTTTCAAGAAAACGGCAAAAACACGAGTTACTGGCTTTTAAAGCTAAAGGCACACAAGATCTAGCATGTTTTCACAAAAGGGGGTTTTAGGTTCTAGGGCTCCTTTTGTGGAAACAGCGTAGATCTTGTGTGCCTTTAAGCTTTAAAAGCCAGTTACTCGTGTTTTTGCCGCTTTCTTGAAAGGGCAAATGACAGTTTACGACTTTTCTGGCCTTTCTTTCCAATAATTGATCTGTAGGTATTTTATGAGGGTGGTGTGGGGTGGGGAGGAGTAGTTCAAAAAATTTCGCGAAAAACCAACTTTGCCTGACGTATGGCGCAACGATTTGCTTAGTGAAAGATGTACATTTTCCACTAGGTCTGAGAAAAAAGGTGCATTTTTGGGATCAAAACGTTGAAAAGTGAGTTACTGGCTTTTAAAGCCAACAAGTACGCATTAATTTACTTGTGTAACCTAAATTTCAAAGTGGCGCCATTTCTCGACCTTTTAATGGATTTCGATGCACTATACGGCAATACAACGGCCTCTTCCTGTACTTTCAGACTGGCGTGCCAGTTTTGCCCTATTTGGAGTAGAAAATCCGAAAATGTGTTTTTTTGTAACCTAACCTTAATCTCTCAAAGTTACTTGTGTACCCTAATATCTTCAAAGTGGCGCCATTTCTCGAGCTTTCAATGGATTTCGATGCACTATACGGCAATACAACGTTCTCTTCATGTAGATTGCGTTTAATGGATGGAAGTTTCCTGTATTTTGAGTAACAATACCAGAAAATGGCCTTTTTCTAACCTAAGCATAACCTCTAGGTCTCAAATAAAGAAATTATGGGATAGATCTCACACAAGTAAATTATGGGATAGAAAGGCCATTAAAGTCTTCAACTGTCATTTGCCGTTTCAAGAAAACGGCAAAAACACGAGTTACTGGCTTTTAAAGCTAAAGGCACACAAGATCTAGCATGTTTTCACAAAAGGGGGTTTTAGGTTCTAGGGCTCCTTTTGTGGAAACAGCGTAGATCTTGTGTGCCTTTAAGCTTTAAAAGCCAGTTACTCGTGTTTTTGCCGCTTTCTTGAAAGGGCAAATGACAGTTTACGACTTTTCTGGCCTTTCTTTCCAATAATTGATCTGTAGGTATTTTATGAGGGTGGTGTGGGGTGGGGAGGAGTAGTTCAAAAAATTTCGCGAAAAACCAACTTTGCCTGACGTATGGCGCAACGATTTGCTTAGTGAAAGATGTACATTTTCCACTAGGTCTGAGAAAAAAGGTGCATTTTTGGGATCAAAACGTTGAAAAGTGAGTTACTGGCTTTTAAAGCCAACAAGTACGCATTAATTTACTTGTGTAACCTAAATTTCAAAGTGGCGCCATTTCTCGACCTTTTAATGGATTTCGATGCACTATACGGCAATACAACGGCCTCTTCCTGTACTTTCAGACTGGCGTGCCAGTTTTGCCCTATTTGGAGTAGAAAATCCGAAAATGTGTTTTTTTGTAACCTAACCTTAATCTCTCAAAGTTACTTGTGTACCCTAATATCTTCAAAGTGGCGCCATTTCTCGAGCTTTCAATGGATTTCGATGCACTATACGGCAATACAACGTTCTCTTCATGTAGATTGCGTTTAATGGATGGAAGTTTCCTGTATTTTGAGTAACAATACCAGAAAATGGCCTTTTTCTAACCTAAGCATAACCTCTAGGTCTCAAATAAAGAAATTATGGGATAGATCTCACACAAGTAAATTATGGGATAGAAAGGCCATTAAAGTCTTCAACTGTCATTTGCCGTTTCAAGAAAACGGCAAAAACACGAGTTACTGGCTTTTAAAGCTAAAGGCACACAAGATCTAGCATGTTTTCACAAAAGGGGGTTTTAGGTTCTAGGGCTCCTTTTGTGGAAACAGCGTAGATCTTGTGTGCCTTTAAGCTTTAAAAGCCAGTTACTCGTGTTTTTGCCGCTTTCTTGAAAGGGCAAATGACAGTTTACGACTTTTCTGGCCTTTCTTTCCAATAATTGATCTGTAGGTATTTTATGAGGGTGGTGTGGGGTGGGGAGGAGTAGTTCAAAAAATTTCGCGAAAAACCAACTTTGCCTGACGTATGGCGCAACGATTTGCTTAGTGAAAGATGTACATTTTCCACTAGGTCTGAGAAAAAAGGTGCATTTTTGGGATCAAAACGTTGAAAAGTGAGTTACTGGCTTTTAAAGCCAACAAGTACGCATTAATTTACTTGTGTAACCTAAATTTCAAAGTGGCGCCATTTCTCGACCTTTTAATGGATTTCGATGCACTATACGGCAATACAACGGCCTCTTCCTGTACTTTCAGACTGGCGTGCCAGTTTTGCCCTATTTGGAGTAGAAAATCCGAAAATGTGTTTTTTTGTAACCTAACCTTAATCTCTCAAAGTTACTTGTGTACCCTAATATCTTCAAAGTGGCGCCATTTCTCGAGCTTTCAATGGATTTCGATGCACTATACGGCAATACAACGTTCTCTTCATGTAGATTGCGTTAATGGATGGAAGTTTCCTGTATTTTGAGTAACAATACCAGAAAATGGCCTTTTTCTAACCTAAGCATAACCTCTAGGTCTCAAATAAAGAAATTATGGGATAGATCTCACACAAGTAAATTATGGGATAGAAAGGCCATTAAAGTCTTCAACTGTCATTTGCCGTTTCAAGAAAACGGCAAAAACACGAGTTACTGGCTTTTAAAGCTAAAGGCACACAAGATCTAGCATGTTTTCACAAAAGGGGGTTTTAGGTTCTAGGGCTCCTTTTGTGGAAACAGCGTAGATCTTGTGTGCCTTTAAGCTTTAAAAGCCAGTTACTCGTGTTTTTGCCGCTTTCTTGAAAGGGCAAATGACAGTTTACGACTTTTCTGGCCTTTCTTTCCAATAATTGATCTGTAGGTATTTTATGAGGGTGGTGTGGGGTGGGGAGGAGTAGTTCAAAAAATTTCGCGAAAAACCAACTTTGCCTGACGTATGGCGCAACGATTTGCTTAGTGAAAGATGTACATTTTCCACTAGGTCTGAGAAAAAAGGTGCATTTTTGGGATCAAAACGTTGAAAAGTGAGTTACTGGCTTTTAAAGCCAACAAGTACGCATTAATTTACTTGTGTAACCTAAATTTCAAAGTGGCGCCATTTCTCGACCTTTTAATGGATTTCGATGCACTATACGGCAATACAACGGCCTCTTCCTGTACTTTCAGACTGGCGTGCCAGTTTTGCCCTATTTGGAGTAGAAAATCCGAAAATGTGTTTTTTTGTAACCTAACCTTAATCTCTCAAAGTTACTTGTGTACCCTAATATCTTCAAAGTGGCGCCATTTCTCGAGCTTTCAATGGATTTCGATGCACTATACGGCAATACAACGTTCTCTTCATGTAGATTGCGTTTAATGGATGGAAGTTTCCTGTATTTTGAGTAACAATACCAGAAAATGGCCTTTTTCTAACCTAAGCATAACCTCTAGGTCTCAAATAAAGAAATTATGGGATAGATCTCACACAAGTAAATTATGGGATAGAAAGGCCATTAAAGTCTTCAACTGTCATTTGCCGTTTCAAGAAAACGGCAAAAACACGAGTTACTGGCTTTTAAAGCTAAAGGCACACAAGATCTAGCATGTTTTCACAAAAGGGGGTTTTAGGTTCTAGGTGCTCCTTTTGTGGAAACAGCGTAGATCTTGTGTGCCTTTAAGCTTTAAAAGCCAGTTACTCGTGTTTTTGCCGCTTTCTTGAAAGGGCAAATGACAGTTTACGACTTTTCTGGCCTTTCTTTCCAATAATTGATCTGTAGGTATTTTATGAGGGTGGTGTGGGGTGGGGAGGAGTAGTTCAAAAAATTTCGCGAAAAACCAACTTTGCCTGACGTATGGCGCAACGATTTGCTTAGTGAAAGATGTACATTTTCCACTAGGTCTGAGAAAAAAGGTGCATTTTTGGGATCAAAACGTTGAAAAGTGAGTTACTGGCTTTTAAAGCCAACAAGTACGCATTAATTTACTTGTGTAACCTAAATTTCAAAGTGGCGCCATTTCTCGACCTTTTAATGGATTTCGATGCACTATACGGCAATACAACGGCCTCTTCCTGTACTTTCAGACTGGCGTGCCAGTTTTGCCCTATTTGGAGTAGAAAATCCGAAAATGTGTTTTTTTGTAACCTAACCTTAATCTCTCAAAGTTACTTGTGTACCCTAATATCTTCAAAGTGGCGCCATTTCTCGAGCTTTCAATGGATTTCGATGCACTATACGGCAATACAACGTTCTCTTCATGTAGATTGCGTTTAATGGATGGAAGTTTCCTGTATTTCTGAGTAACAATACCAGAAAATGGCCTTTTTCTAACCTAAGCATAACCTCTAGGTCTCAAATAAAGAAATTATGGGATAGATCTCACACAAGTAAATTATGGGATAGAAAGGCCATTAAAGTCTTCAACTGTCATTTGCCGTTTCAAGAAAACGGCAAAAACACGAGTTACTGGCTTTTAAAGCTAAAGGCACACAAGATCTAGCATGTTTTCACAAAAGGGGGTTTTAGGTTCTAGGGCTCCTTTTGTGGAAACAGCGTAGATCTTGTGTGCCTTTAAGCTTTAAAAGCCAGTTACTCGTGTTTTTGCCGCTTTCTTGAAAGGGCAAATGACAGTTTACGACTTTTCTGGCCTTTCTTTCCAATAATTGATCTGTAGGTATTTTATGAGGGTGGTGTGGGGTGGGGAGGAGTAGTTCAAAAAATTTCGCGAAAAACCAACTTTGCCTGACGTATGGCGCAACGATTTGCTTAGTGAAAGATGTACATTTTCCACTAGGTCTGAGAAAAAAGGTGCATTTTTGGGATCAAAACGTTGAAAAGTGAGTTACTGGCTTTTAAAGCCAACAAGTACGCATTAATTTACTTGTGTAACCTAAATTTCAAAGTGGCGCCATTTCTCGACCTTTTAATGGATTTCGATGCACTATACGGCAATACAACGGCCTCTTCCTGTACTTTCAGACTGGCGTGCCAGTTTTGCCCTATTTGGAGTAGAAAATCCGAAAATGTGTTTTTTTGTAACCTAACCTTAATCTCTCAAAGTTACTTGTGTACCCTAATATCTTCAAAGTGGCGCCATTTCTCGAGCTTTCAATGGATTTCGATGCACTATACGGCAATACAACGTTCTCTTCATGTAGATTGCGTTTAATGGATGGAAGTTTCCTGTATTTTGAGTAACAATACCAGAAAATGGCCTTTTTCTAACCTAAGCATAACCTCTAGGTCTCAAATAAAGAAATTATGGGATAGATCTCACACAAGTAAATTATGGGATAGAAAGGCCATTAAAGTCTTCAACTGTCATTTGCCGTTTCAAGAAAACGGCAAAAACACGAGTTACTGGCTTTTAAAGCTAAAGGCACACAAGATCTAGCATGTTTTCACAAAAGGGGGTTTTAGGTTCTAGGGCTCCTTTTGTGGAAACAGCGTAGATCTTGTGTGCCTTTAAGCTTTAAAAGCCAGTTACTCGTGTTTTTGCCGCTTTCTTGAAAGGGCAAATGACAGTTTACGACTTTTCTGGCCTTTCTTTCCAATAATTGATCTGTAGGTATTTTATGAGGGTGGTGTGGGGTGGGGAGGAGTAGTTCAAAAAATTTCGCGAAAAACCAACTTTGCCTGACGTATGGCGCAACGATTTGCTTAGTGAAAGATGTACATTTTCCACTAGGTCTGAGAAAAAAGGTGCATTTTTGGGATCAAAACGTTGAAAAGTGAGTTACTGGCTTTTAAAGCCAACAAGTACGCATTAATTTACTTGTGTAACCTAAATTTCAAAGTGGCGCCATTTCTCGACCTTTTAATGGATTTCGATGCACTATACGGCAATACAACGGCCTCTTCCTGTACTTTCAGACTGGCGTGCCAGTTTTGCCCTATTTGGAGTAGAAAATCCGAAAATGTGTTTTTTTGTAACCTAACCTTAATCTCTCAAAGTTACTTGTGTACCCTAATATCTTCAAAGTGGCGCCATTTCTCGAGCTTTCAATGGATTTCGATGCACTATACGGCAATACAACGTTCTCTTCATGTAGATTGCGTTTAATGGATGGAAGTTTCCTGTATTTTGAGTAACAATACCAGAAAATGGCCTTTTTCTAACCTAAGCATAACCTCTAGGTCTCAAATAAAGAAATTATGGGATAGATCTCACACAAGTAAATTATGGGATAGAAAGGCCATTAAAGTCTTCAACTGTCATTTGCCGTTTCAAGAAAACGGCAAAAACACGAGTTACTGGCTTTTAAAGCTAAAGGCACACAAGATCTAGCATGTTTTCACAAAAGGGGGTTTTAGGTTCTAGGGCTCCTTTTGTGGAAACAGCGTAGATCTTGTGTGCCTTTAAGCTTTAAAAGAAAAGCCAGTTACTCGTGTTTTTGCCGCTTTCTTGAAAGGGCAAATGACAGTTTACGACTTTTCTGGCCTTTCTTTCCAATAATTGATCTGTAGGTATTTTATGAGGGTGGTGTGGGGTGGGGAGGAGTAGTTCAAAAAATTTCGCGAAAAACCAACTTTGCCTGACGTATGGCGCAACGATTTGCTTAGTGAAAGATGTACATTTTCCACTAGGTCTGAGAAAAAAGGTGCATTTTTGGGATCAAAACGTTGAAAAGTGAGTTACTGGCTTTTAAAGCCAACAAGTACGCATTAATTTACTTGTGTAACCTAAATTTCAAAGTGGCGCCATTTCTCGACCTTTTAATGGATTTCGATGCACTATACGGCAATACAACGGCCTCTTCCTGTACTTTCAGACTGGCGTGCCAGTTTTGCCCTATTTGGAGTAGAAAATCCGAAAATGTGTTTTTTTGTAACCTAACCTTAATCTCTCAAAGTTACTTGTGTACCCTAATATCTTCAAAGTGGCGCCATTTCTCGAGCTTTCAATGGATTTCGATGCACTATACGGCAATACAACGTTCTCTTCATGTAGATTGCGTTTAATGGATGGAAGTTTCCTGTATTTTGAGTAACAATACCAGAAAATGGCCTTTTTCTAACCTAAGCATAACCTCTAGGTCTCAAATAAAGAAATTATGGGATAGATCTCACACAAGTAAATTATGGGATAGAAAGGCCATTAAAGTCTTCAACTGTCATTTGCCGTTTCAAGAAAACGGCAAAAACACGAGTTACTGGCTTTTAAAGCTAAAGGCACACAAGATCTAGCATGTTTTCACAAAAGGGGGTTTTAGGTTCTAGGGCTCCTTTTGTGGAAACAGCGTAGATCTTGTGTGCCTTTAAGCTTTAAAAGCCAGTTACTCGTGTTTTTGCCGCTTTCTTGAAAGGGCAAATGACAGTTTACGACTTTTCTGGCCTTTCTTTCCAATAATTGATCTGTAGGTATTTTATGAGGGTGGTGTGGGGTGGGGAGGAGTAGTTCAAAAAATTTCGCGAAAAACCAACTTTGCCTGACGTATGGCGCAACGATTTGCTTAGTGAAAGATGTACATTTTCCACTAGGTCTGAGAAAAAAGGTGCATTTTTGGGATCAAAACGTTGAAAAGTGAGTTACTGGCTTTTAAAGCCAACAAGTACGCATTAATTTACTTGTGTAACCTAAATTTCAAAGTGGCGCCATTTCTCGACCTTTTAATGGATTTCGATGCACTATACGGCAATACAACGGCCTCTTCCTGTACTTTCAGACTGGCGTGCCAGTTTTGCCCTATTTGGAGTAGAAAATCCGAAAATGTGTTTTTTTGTAACCTAACCTTAATCTCTCAAAGTTACTTGTGTACCCTAATATCTTCAAAGTGGCGCCATTTCTCGAGCTTTCAATGGATTTCGATGCACTATACGGCAATACAACGTTCTCTTCATGTAGATTGCGTTTAATGGATGGAAGTTTCCTGTATTTTGAGTAACAATACCAGAAAATGGCCTTTTTCTAACCTAAGCATAACCTCTAGGTCTCAAATAAAGAAATTATGGGATAGATCTCACACAAGTAAATTATGGGATAGAAAGGCCATTAAAGTCTTCAACTGTCATTTGCCGTTTCAAGAAAACGGCAAAAACACGAGTTACTGGCTTTTAAAGCTAAAGGCACACAAGATCTAGCATGTTTTCACAAAAGGGGGTTTTAGGTTCTAGGGCTCCTTTTGTGGAAACAGCGTAGATCTTGTGTGCCTTTAAGCTTTAAAAGCCAGTTACTCGTGTTTTTGCCGCTTTCTTGAAAGGGCAAATGACAGTTTACGACTTTTCTGGCCTTTCTTTCCAATAATTGATCTGTAGGTATTTTATGAGGGTGGTGTGGGGTGGGGAGGAGTAGTTCAAAAAATTTCGCGAAAAACCAACTTTGCCTGACGTATGGCGCAACGATTTGCTTAGTGAAAGATGTACATTTTCCACTAGGTCTGAGAAAAAAGGTGCATTTTTGGGATCAAAACGTTGAAAAGTGAGTTACTGGCTTTTAAAGCCAACAAGTACGCATTAATTTACTTGTGTAACCTAAATTTCAAAGTGGCGCCATTTCTCGACCTTTTAATGGATTTCGATGCACTATACGGCAATACAACGGCCTCTTCCTGTACTTTCAGACTGGCGTGCCAGTTTTGCCCTATTTGGAGTAGAAAATCCGAAAATGTGTTTTTTTGTAACCTAACCTTAATCTCTCAAAGTTACTTGTGTACCCTAATATCTTCAAAGTGGCGCCATTTCTCGAGCTTTCAATGGATTTCGATGCACTATACGGCAATACAACGTTCTCTTCATGTAGATTGCGTTTAATGGATGGAAGTTTCCTGTATTTTGAGTAACAATACCAGAAAATGGCCTTTTTCTAACCTAAGCATAACCTCTAGGTCTCAAATAAAGAAATTATGGGATAGATCTCACACAAGTAAATTATGGGATAGAAAGGCCATTAAAGTCTTCAACTGTCATTTGCCGTTTCAAGAAAACGGCAAAAACACGAGTTACTGGCTTTTAAAGCTAAAGGCACACAAGATCTAGCATGTTTTCACAAAAGGGGGTTTTAGGTTCTAGGGCTCCTTTTGTGGAAACAGCGTAGATCTTGTGTGCCTTTAAGCTTTAAAAGCCAGTTACTCGTGTTTTTGCCGCTTTCTTGAAAGGGCAAATGACAGTTTACGACTTTTCTGGCCTTTCTTTCCAATAATTGATCTGTAGGTATTTTATGAGGGTGGTGTGGGGTGGGGAGGAGTAGTTCAAAAAATTTCGCGAAAAACCAACTTTGCCTGACGTATGGCGCAACGATTTGCTTAGTGAAAGATGTACATTTTCCACTAGGTCTGAGAAAAAAGGTGCATTTTTGGGATCAAAACGTTGAAAAGTGAGTTACTGGCTTTTAAAGCCAACAAGTACGCATTAATTTACTTGTGTAACCTAAATTTCAAAGTGGCGCCATTTCTCGACCTTTTAATGGATTTCGATGCACTATACGGCAATACAACGGCCTCTTCCTGTACTTTCAGACTGGCGTGCCAGTTTTGCCCTATTTGGAGTAGAAAATCCGAAAATGTGTTTTTTTGTAACCTAACCTTAATCTCTCAAAGTTACTTGTGTACCCTAATATCTTCAAAGTGGCGCCATTTCTCGAGCTTTCAATGGATTTCGATGCACTATACGGCAATACAACGTTCTCTTCATGTAGATTGCGTTTAATGGATGGAAGTTTCCTGTATTTTGAGTAACAATACCAGAAAATGGCCTTTTTCTAACCTAAGCATAACCTCTAGGTCTCAAATAAAGAAATTATGGGATAGATCTCACACAAGTAAATTATGGGATAGAAAGGCCATTAAAGTCTTCAACTGTCATTTGCCGTTTCAAGAAAACGGCAAAAACACGAGTTACTGGCTTTTAAAGCTAAAGGCACACAAGATCTAGCATGTTTTCACAAAAGGGGGTTTTAGGTTCTAGGGCTCCTTTTGTGGAAACAGCGTAGATCTTGTGTGCCTTTAAGCTTTAAAAGCCAGTTACTCGTGTTTTTGCCGCTTTCTTGAAAGGGCAAATGACAGTTTACGACTTTTCTGGCCTTTCTTTCCAATAATTGATCTGTAGGTATTTTATGAGGGTGGTGTGGGGTGGGGAGGAGTAGTTCAAAAAATTTCGCGAAAAACCAACTTTGCCTGACGTATGGCGCAACGATTTGCTTAGTGAAAGATGTACATTTTCCACTAGGTCTGAGAAAAAAGGTGCATTTTTGGGATCAAAACGTTGAAAAGTGAGTTACTGGCTTTTAAAGCCAACAAGTACGCATTAATTTACTTGTGTAACCTAAATTTCAAAGTGGCGCCATTTCTCGACCTTTTAATGGATTTCGATGCACTATACGGCAATACAACGGCCTCTTCCTGTACTTTCAGACTGGCGTGCCAGTTTTGCCCTATTTGGAGTAGAAAATCCGAAAATGTGTTTTTTTGTAACCTAACCTTAATCTCTCAAAGTTACTTGTGTACCCTAATATCTTCAAAGTGGCGCCATTTCTCGAGCTTTCAATGGATTTCGATGCACTATACGGCAATACAACGTTCTCTTCATGTAGATTGCGTTTAATGGATGGAAGTTTCCTGTATTTTGAGTAACAATACCAGAAAATGGCCTTTTTCTAACCTAAGCATAACCTCTAGGTCTCAAATAAAGAAATTATGGGATAGATCTCACACAAGTAAATTATGGGATAGAAAGGCCATTAAAGTCTTCAACTGTCATTTGCCGTTTCAAGAAAACGGCAAAAACACGAGTTACTGGCTTTTAAAGCTAAAGGCACACAAGATCTAGCATGTTTTCACAAAAGGGGGTTTTAGGTTCTAGGGCTCCTTTTGTGGAAACAGCGTAGATCTTGTGTGCCTTTAAGCTTTAAAAGCCAGTTACTCGTGTTTTTGCCGCTTTCTTGAAAGGGCAAATGACAGTTTACGACTTTTCTGGCCTTTCTTTCCAATAATTGATCTGTAGGTATTTTATGAGGGTGGTGTGGGGTGGGGAGGAGTAGTTCAAAAAATTTCGCGAAAAACCAACTTTGCCTGACGTATGGCGCAACGATTTGCTTAGTGAAAGATGTACATTTTCCACTAGGTCTGAGAAAAAAGGTGCATTTTTGGGATCAAAACGTTGAAAAGTGAGTTACTGGCTTTTAAAGCCAACAAGTACGCATTAATTTACTTGTGTAACCTAAATTTCAAAGTGGCGCCATTTCTCGACCTTTTAATGGATTTCGATGCACTATACGGCAATACAACGGCCTCTTCCTGTACTTTCAGACTGGCGTGCCAGTTTTGCCCTATTTGGAGTAGAAAATCCGAAAATGTGTTTTTTTGTAACCTAACCTTAATCTCTCAAAGTTACTTGTGTACCCTAATATCTTCAAAGTGGCGCCATTTCTCGAGCTTTCAATGGATTTCGATGCACTATACGGCAATACAACGTTCTCTTCATGTAGATTGCGTTTAATGGATGGAAGTTTCCTGTATTTTGAGTAACAATACCAGAAAATGGCCTTTTTCTAACCTAAGCATAACCTCTAGGTCTCAAATAAAGAAATTATGGGATAGATCTCACACAAGTAAATTATGGGATAGAAAGGCCATTAAAGTCTTCAACTGTCATTTGCCGTTTCAAGAAAACGGCAAAAACACGAGTTACTGGCTTTTAAAGCTAAAGGCACACAAGATCTAGCATGTTTTCACAAAAGGGGGTTTTAGGTTCTAGGGCTCCTTTTGTGGAAACAGCGTAGATCTTGTGTGCCTTTAAGCTTTAAAAGCCAGTTACTCGTGTTTTTGCCGCTTTCTTGAAAGGGCAAATGACAGTTTACGACTTTTCTGGCCTTTCTTTCCAATAATTGATCTGTAGGTATTTTATGAGGGTGGTGTGGGGTGGGGAGGAGTAGTTCAAAAAATTTCGCGAAAAACCAACTTTGCCTGACGTATGGCGCAACGATTTGCTTAGTGAAAGATGTACATTTTCCACTAGGTCTGAGAAAAAAGGTGCATTTTTGGGATCAAAACGTTGAAAAGTGAGTTACTGGCTTTTAAAGCCAACAAGTACGCATTAATTTACTTGTGTAACCTAAATTTCAAAGTGGCGCCATTTCTCGACCTTTTAATGGATTTCGATGCACTATACGGCAATACAACGGCCTCTTCCTGTACTTTCAGACTGGCGTGCCAGTTTTGCCCTATTTGGAGTAGAAAATCCGAAAATGTGTTTTTTTGTAACCTAACCTTAATCTCTCAAAGTTACTTGTGTACCCTAATATCTTCAAAGTGGCGCCATTTCTCGAGCTTTCAATGGATTTCGATGCACTATACGGCAATACAACGTTCTCTTCATGTAGATTGCGTTTAATGGATGGAAGTTTCCTGTATTTTGAGTAACAATACCAGAAAATGGCCTTTTTCTAACCTAAGCATAACCTCTAGGTCTCAAATAAAGAAATTATGGGATAGATCTCACACAAGTAAATTATGGGATAGAAAGGCCATTAAAGTCTTCAACTGTCATTTGCCGTTTCAAGAAAACGGCAAAAACACGAGTTACTGGCTTTTAAAGCTAAAGGCACACAAGATCTAGCATGTTTTCACAAAAGGGGGTTTTAGGTTCTAGGGCTCCTTTTGTGGAAACAGCGTAGATCTTGTGTGCCTTTAAGCTTTAAAAGCCAGTTACTCGTGTTTTTGCCGCTTTCTTGAAAGGGCAAATGACAGTTTACGACTTTTCTGGCCTTTCTTTCCAATAATTGATCTGTAGGTATTTTATGAGGGTGGTGTGGGGTGGGGAGGAGTAGTTCAAAAAATTTCGCGAAAAACCAACTTTGCCTGACGTATGGCGCAACGATTTGCTTAGTGAAAGATGTACATTTTCCACTAGGTCTGAGAAAAAAGGTGCATTTTTGGGATCAAAACGTTGAAAAGTGAGTTACTGGCTTTTAAAGCCAACAAGTACGCATTAATTTACTTGTGTAACCTAAATTTCAAAGTGGCGCCATTTCTCGACCTTTTAATGGATTTCGATGCACTATACGGCAATACAACGGCCTCTTCCTGTACTTTCAGACTGGCGTGCCAGTTTTGCCCTATTTGGAGTAGAAAATCCGAAAATGTGTTTTTTTGTAACCTAACCTTAATCTCTCAAAGTTACTTGTGTACCCTAATATCTTCAAAGTGGCGCCATTTCTCGAGCTTTCAATGGATTTCGATGCACTATACGGCAATACAACGTTCTCTTCATGTAGATTGCGTTTAATGGATGGAAGTTTCCTGTATTTTGAGTAACAATACCAGAAAATGGCCTTTTTCTAACCTAAGCATAACCTCTAGGTCTCAAATAAAGAAATTATGGGATAGATCTCACACAAGTAAATTATGGGATAGAAAGGCCATTAAAGTCTTCAACTGTCATTTGCCGTTTCAAGAAAACGGCAAAAACACGAGTTACTGGCTTTTAAAGCTAAAGGCACACAAGATCTAGCATGTTTTCACAAAAGGGGGTTTTAGGTTCTAGGGCTCCTTTTGTGGAAACAGCGTAGATCTTGTGTGCCTTTAAGCTTTAAAAGCCAGTTACTCGTGTTTTTGCCGCTTTCTTGAAAGGGCAAATGACAGTTTACGACTTTTCTGGCCTTTCTTTCCAATAATTGATCTGTAGGTATTTTATGAGGGTGGTGTGGGGTGGGGAGGAGTAGTTCAAAAAATTTCGCGAAAAACCAACTTTGCCTGACGTATGGCGCAACGATTTGCTTAGTGAAAGATGTACATTTTCCACTAGGTCTGAGAAAAAAGGTGCATTTTTGGGATCAAAACGTTGAAAAGTGAGTTACTGGCTTTTAAAGCCAACAAGTACGCATTAATTTACTTGTGTAACCTAAATTTCAAAGTGGCGCCATTTCTCGACCTTTTAATGGATTTCGATGCACTATACGGCAATACAACGGCCTCTTCCTGTACTTTCAGACTGGCGTGCCAGTTTTGCCCTATTTGGAGTAGAAAATCCGAAAATGTGTTTTTTTGTAACCTAACCTTAATCTCTCAAAGTTACTTGTGTACCCTAATATCTTCAAAGTGGCGCCATTTCTCGAGCTTTCAATGGATTTCGATGCACTATACGGCAATACAACGTTCTCTTCATGTAGATTGCGTTTAATGGATGGAAGTTTCCTGTATTTTGAGTAACAATACCAGAAAATGGCCTTTTTCTAACCTAAGCATAACCTCTAGGTCTCAAATAAAGAAATTATGGGATAGATCTCACACAAGTAAATTATGGGATAGAAAGGCCATTAAAGTCTTCAACTGTCATTTGCCGTTTCAAGAAAACGGCAAAAACACGAGTTACTGGCTTTTAAAGCTAAAGGCACACAAGATCTAGCATGTTTTCACAAAAGGGGGTTTTAGGTTCTAGGGCTCCTTTTGTGGAAACAGCGTAGATCTTGTGTGCCTTTAAGCTTTAAAAGCCAGTTACTCGTGTTTTTGCCGCTTTCTTGAAAGGGCAAATGACAGTTTACGACTTTTCTGGCCTTTCTTTCCAATAATTGATCTGTAGGTATTTTATGAGGGTGGTGTGGGGTGGGGAGGAGTAGTTCAAAAAATTTCGCGAAAAACCAACTTTGCCTGACGTATGGCGCAACGATTTGCTTAGTGAAAGATGTACATTTTCCACTAGGTCTGAGAAAAAAGGTGCATTTTTGGGATCAAAACGTTGAAAAGTGAGTTACTGGCTTTTAAAGCCAACAAGTACGCATTAATTTACTTGTGTAACCTAAATTTCAAAGTGGCGCCATTTCTCGACCTTTTAATGGATTTCGATGCACTATACGGCAATACAACGGCCTCTTCCTGTACTTTCAGACTGGCGTGCCAGTTTTGCCCTATTTGGAGTAGAAAATCCGAAAATGTGTTTTTTTGTAACCTAACCTTAATCTCTCAAAGTTACTTGTGTACCCTAATATCTTCAAAGTGGCGCCATTTCTCGAGCTTTCAATGGATTTCGATGCACTATACGGCAATACAACGTTCTCTTCATGTAGATTGCGTTTAATGGATGGAAGTTTCCTGTATTTTGAGTAACAATACCAGAAAATGGCCTTTTTCTAACCTAAGCATAACCTCTAGGTCTCAAATAAAGAAATTATGGGATAGATCTCACACAAGTAAATTATGGGATAGAAAGGCCATTAAAGTCTTCAACTGTCATTTGCCGTTTCAAGAAAACGGCAAAAACACGAGTTACTGGCTTTTAAAGCTAAAGGCACACAAGATCTAGCATGTTTTCACAAAAGGGGGTTTTAGGTTCTAGGGCTCCTTTTGTGGAAACAGCGTAGATCTTGTGTGCCTTTAAGCTTTAAAAGCCAGTTACTCGTGTTTTTGCCGCTTTCTTGAAAGGGCAAATGACAGTTTACGACTTTTCTGGCCTTTCTTTCCAATAATTGATCTGTAGGTATTTTATGAGGGTGGTGTGGGGTGGGGAGGAGTAGTTCAAAAAATTTCGCGAAAAACCAACTTTGCCTGACGTATGGCGCAACGATTTGCTTAGTGAAAGATGTACATTTTCCACTAGGTCTGAGAAAAAAGGTGCATTTTTGGGATCAAAACGTTGAAAAGTGAGTTACTGGCTTTTAAAGCCAACAAGTACGCATTAATTTACTTGTGTAACCTAAATTTCAAAGTGGCGCCATTTCTCGACCTTTTAATGGATTTCGATGCACTATACGGCAATACAACGGCCTCTTCCTGTACTTTCAGACTGGCGTGCCAGTTTTGCCCTATTTGGAGTAGAAAATCCGAAAATGTGTTTTTTTGTAACCTAACCTTAATCTCTCAAAGTTACTTGTGTACCCTAATATCTTCAAAGTGGCGCCATTTCTCGAGCTTTCAATGGATTTCGATGCACTATACGGCAATACAACGTTCTCTTCATGTAGATTGCGTTTAATGGATGGAAGTTTCCTGTATTTTGAGTAACAATACCAGAAAATGGCCTTTTTCTAACCTAAGCATAACCTCTAGGTCTCAAATAAAGAAATTATGGGATAGATCTCACACAAGTAAATTATGGGATAGAAAGGCCATTAAAGTCTTCAACTGTCATTTGCCGTTTCAAGAAAACGGCAAAAACACGAGTTACTGGCTTTTAAAGCTAAAGGCACACAAGATCTAGCATGTTTTCACAAAAGGGGGTTTTAGGTTCTAGGGCTCCTTTTGTGGAAACAGCGTAGATCTTGTGTGCCTTTAAGCTTTAAAAGCCAGTTACTCGTGTTTTTGCCGCTTTCTTGAAAGGGCAAATGACAGTTTACGACTTTTCTGGCCTTTCTTTCCAATAATTGATCTGTAGGTATTTTATGAGGGTGGTGTGGGGTGGGGAGGAGTAGTTCAAAAAATTTCGCGAAAAACCAACTTTGCCTGACGTATGGCGCAACGATTTGCTTAGTGAAAGATGTACATTTTCCACTAGGTCTGAGAAAAAAGGTGCATTTTTGGGATCAAAACGTTGAAAAGTGAGTTACTGGCTTTTAAAGCCAACAAGTACGCATTAATTTACTTGTGTAACCTAAATTTCAAAGTGGCGCCATTTCTCGACCTTTTAATGGATTTCGATGCACTATACGGCAATACAACGGCCTCTTCCTGTACTTTCAGACTGGCGTGCCAGTTTTGCCCTATTTGGAGTAGAAAATCCGAAAATGTGTTTTTTTGTAACCTAACCTTAATCTCTCAAAGTTACTTGTGTACCCTAATATCTTCAAAGTGGCGCCATTTCTCGAGCTTTCAATGGATTTCGATGCACTATACGGCAATACAACGTTCTCTTCATGTAGATTGCGTTTAATGGATGGAAGTTTCCTGTATTTTGAGTAACAATACCAGAAAATGGCCTTTTTCTAACCTAAGCATAACCTCTAGGTCTCAAATAAAGAAATTATGGGATAGATCTCACACAAGTAAATTATGGGATAGAAAGGCCATTAAAGTCTTCAACTGTCATTTGCCGTTTCAAGAAAACGGCAAAAACACGAGTTACTGGCTTTTAAAGCTAAAGGCACACAAGATCTAGCATGTTTTCACAAAAGGGGGTTTTAGGTTCTAGGGCTCCTTTTGTGGAAACAGCGTAGATCTTGTGTGCCTTTAAGCTTTAAAAGCCAGTTACTCGTGTTTTTGCCGCTTTCTTGAAAGGGCAAATGACAGTTTACGACTTTTCTGGCCTTTCTTTCCAATAATTGATCTGTAGGTATTTTATGAGGGTGGTGTGGGGTGGGGAGGAGTAGTTCAAAAAATTTCGCGAAAAACCAACTTTGCCTGACGTATGGCGCAACGATTTGCTTAGTGAAAGATGTACATTTTCCACTAGGTCTGAGAAAAAAGGTGCATTTTTGGGATCAAAACGTTGAAAAGTGAGTTACTGGCTTTTAAAGCCAACAAGTACGCATTAATTTACTTGTGTAACCTAAATTTCAAAGTGGCGCCATTTCTCGACCTTTTAATGGATTTCGATGCACTATACGGCAATACAACGGCCTCTTCCTGTACTTTCAGACTGGCGTGCCAGTTTTGCCCTATTTGGAGTAGAAAATCCGAAAATGTGTTTTTTTGTAACCTAACCTTAATCTCTCAAAGTTACTTGTGTACCCTAATATCTTCAAAGTGGCGCCATTTCTCGAGCTTTCAATGGATTTCGATGCACTATACGGCAATACAACGTTCTCTTCATGTAGATTGCGTTTAATGGATGGAAGTTTCCTGTATTTTGAGTAACAATACCAGAAAATGGCCTTTTTCTAACCTAAGCATAACCTCTAGGTCTCAAATAAAGAAATTATGGGATAGATCTCACACAAGTAAATTATGGGATAGAAAGGCCATTAAAGTCTTCAACTGTCATTTGCCGTTTCAAGAAAACGGCAAAAACACGAGTTACTGGCTTTTAAAGCTAAAGGCACACAAGATCTAGCATGTTTTCACAAAAGGGGGTTTTAGGTTCTAGGGCTCCTTTTGTGGAAACAGCGTAGATCTTGTGTGCCTTTAAGCTTTAAAAGCCAGTTACTCGTGTTTTTGCCGCTTTCTTGAAAGGGCAAATGACAGTTTACGACTTTTCTGGCCTTTCTTTCCAATAATTGATCTGTAGGTATTTTATGAGGGTGGTGTGGGGTGGGGAGGAGTAGTTCAAAAAATTTCGCGAAAAACCAACTTTGCCTGACGTATGGCGCAACGATTTGCTTAGTGAAAGATGTACATTTTCCACTAGGTCTGAGAAAAAAGGTGCATTTTTGGGATCAAAACGTTGAAAAGTGAGTTACTGGCTTTTAAAGCCAACAAGTACGCATTAATTTACTTGTGTAACCTAAATTTCAAAGTGGCGCCATTTCTCGACCTTTTAATGGATTTCGATGCACTATACGGCAATACAACGGCCTCTTCCTGTACTTTCAGACTGGCGTGCCAGTTTTGCCCTATTTGGAGTAGAAAATCCGAAAATGTGTTTTTTTGTAACCTAACCTTAATCTCTCAAAGTTACTTGTGTACCCTAATATCTTCAAAGTGGCGCCATTTCTCGAGCTTTCAATGGATTTCGATGCACTATACGGCAATACAACGTTCTCTTCATGTAGATTGCGTTTAATGGATGGAAGTTTCCTGTATTTTGAGTAACAATACCAGAAAATGGCCTTTTTCTAACCTAAGCATAACCTCTAGGTCTCAAATAAAGAAATTATGGGATAGATCTCACACAAGTAAATTATGGGATAGAAAGGCCATTAAAGTCTTCAACTGTCATTTGCCGTTTCAAGAAAACGGCAAAAACACGAGTTACTGGCTTTTAAAGCTAAAGGCACACAAGATCTAGCATGTTTTCACAAAAGGGGGTTTTAGGTTCTAGGGCTCCTTTTGTGGAAACAGCGTAGATCTTGTGTGCCTTTAAGCTTTAAAAGCCAGTTACTCGTGTTTTTGCCGCTTTCTTGAAAGGGCAAATGACAGTTTACGACTTTTCTGGCCTTTCTTTCCAATAATTGATCTGTAGGTATTTTATGAGGGTGGTGTGGGGTGGGGAGGAGTAGTTCAAAAAATTTCGCGAAAAACCAACTTTGCCTGACGTATGGCGCAACGATTTGCTTAGTGAAAGATGTACATTTTCCACTAGGTCTGAGAAAAAAGGTGCATTTTTGGGATCAAAACGTTGAAAAGTGAGTTACTGGCTTTTAAAGCCAACAAGTACGCATTAATTTACTTGTGTAACCTAAATTTCAAAGTGGCGCCATTTCTCGACCTTTTAATGGATTTCGATGCACTATACGGCAATACAACGGCCTCTTCCTGTACTTTCAGACTGGCGTGCCAGTTTTGCCCTATTTGGAGTAGAAAATCCGAAAATGTGTTTTTTTGTAACCTAACCTTAATCTCTCAAAGTTACTTGTGTACCCTAATATCTTCAAAGTGGCGCCATTTCTCGAGCTTTCAATGGATTTCGATGCACTATACGGCAATACAACGTTCTCTTCATGTAGATTGCGTTTAATGGATGGAAGTTTCCTGTATTTTGAGTAACAATACCAGAAAATGGCCTTTTTCTAACCTAAGCATAACCTCTAGGTCTCAAATAAAGAAATTATGGGATAGATCTCACACAAGTAAATTATCGGGATAGAAAGGCCATTAAAGTCTTCAACTGTCATTTGCCGTTTCAAGAAAACGGCAAAAACACGAGTTACTGGCTTTTAAAGCTAAAGGCACACAAGATCTAGCATGTTTTCACAAAAGGGGGTTTTAGGTTCTAGGGCTCCTTTTGTGGAAACAGCGTAGATCTTGTGTGCCTTTAAGCTTTAAAAGCCAGTTACTCGTGTTTTTGCCGCTTTCTTGAAAGGGCAAATGACAGTTTACGACTTTTCTGGCCTTTCTTTCCAATAATTGATCTGTAGGTATTTTATGAGGGTGGTGTGGGGTGGGGAGGAGTAGTTCAAAAAATTTCGCGAAAAACCAACTTTGCCTGACGTATGGCGCAACGATTTGCTTAGTGAAAGATGTACATTTTCCACTAGGTCTGAGAAAAAAGGTGCATTTTTGGGATCAAAACGTTGAAAAGTGAGTTACTGGCTTTTAAAGCCAACAAGTACGCATTAATTTACTTGTGTAACCTAAATTTCAAAGTGGCGCCATTTCTCGACCTTTTAATGGATTTCGATGCACTATACGGCAATACAACGGCCTCTTCCTGTACTTTCAGACTGGCGTGCCAGTTTTGCCCTATTTGGAGTAGAAAATCCGAAAATGTGTTTTTTTGTAACCTAACCTTAATCTCTCAAAGTTACTTGTGTACCCTAATATCTTCAAAGTGGCGCCATTTCTCGAGCTTTCAATGGATTTCGATGCACTATACGGCAATACAACGTTCTCTTCATGTAGATTGCGTTTAATGGATGGAAGTTTCCTGTATTTTGAGTAACAATACCAGAAAATGGCCTTTTTCTAACCTAAGCATAACCTCTAGGTCTCAAATAAAGAAATTATGGGATAGATCTCACACAAGTAAATTATGGGATAGAAAGGCCATTAAAGTCTTCAACTGTCATTTGCCGTTTCAAGAAAACGGCAAAAACACGAGTTACTGGCTTTTAAAGCTAAAGGCACACAAGATCTAGCATGTTTTCACAAAAGGGGGTTTTAGGTTCTAGGGCTCCTTTTGTGGAAACAGCGTAGATCTTGTGTGCCTTTAAGCTTTAAAAGCCAGTTACTCGTGTTTTTGCCGCTTTCTTGAAAGGGCAAATGACAGTTTACGACTTTTCTGGCCTTTCTTTCCAATAATTGATCTGTAGGTATTTTATGAGGGTGGTGTGGGGTGGGGAGGAGTAGTTCAAAAAATTTCGCGAAAAACCAACTTTGCCTGACGTATGGCGCAACGATTTGCTTAGTGAAAGATGTACATTTTCCACTAGGTCTGAGAAAAAAGGTGCATTTTTGGGATCAAAACGTTGAAAAGTGAGTTACTGGCTTTTAAAGCCAACAAGTACGCATTAATTTACTTGTGTAACCTAAATTTCAAAGTGGCGCCATTTCTCGACCTTTTAATGGATTTCGATGCACTATACGGCAATACAACGGCCTCTTCCTGTACTTTCAGACTGGCGTGCCAGTTTTGCCCTATTTGGAGTAGAAAATCCGAAAATGTGTTTTTTTGTAACCTAACCTTAATCTCTCAAAGTTACTTGTGTACCCTAATATCTTCAAAGTGGCGCCATTTCTCGAGCTTTCAATGGATTTCGATGCACTATACGGCAATACAACGTTCTCTTCATGTAGATTGCGTTTAATGGATGGAAGTTTCCTGTATTTTGAGTAACAATACCAGAAAATGGCCTTTTTCTAACCTAAGCATAACCTCTAGGTCTCAAATAAAGAAATTATGGGATAGATCTCACACAAGTAAATTATGGGATAGAAAGGCCATTAAAGTCTTCAACTGTCATTTGCCGTTTCAAGAAAACGGCAAAAACACGAGTTACTGGCTTTTAAAGCTAAAGGCACACAAGATCTAGCATGTTTTCACAAAAGGGGGTTTTAGGTTCTAGGGCTCCTTTTGTGGAAACAGCGTAGATCTTGTGTGCCTTTAAGCTTTAAAAGCCAGTTACTCGTGTTTTTGCCGCTTTCTTGAAAGGGCAAATGACAGTTTACGACTTTTCTGGCCTTTCTTTCCAATAATTGATCTGTAGGTATTTTATGAGGGTGGTGTGGGGTGGGGAGGAGTAGTTCAAAAAATTTCGCGAAAAACCAACTTTGCCTGACGTATGGCGCAACGATTTGCTTAGTGAAAGATGTACATTTTCCACTAGGTCTGAGAAAAAAGGTGCATTTTTGGGATCAAAACGTTGAAAAGTGAGTTACTGGCTTTTAAAGCCAACAAGTACGCATTAATTTACTTGTGTAACCTAAATTTCAAAGTGGCGCCATTTCTCGACCTTTTAATGGATTTCGATGCACTATACGGCAATACAACGGCCTCTTCCTGTACTTTCAGACTGGCGTGCCAGTTTTGCCCTATTTGGAGTAGAAAATCCGAAAATGTGTTTTTTTGTAACCTAACCTTAATCTCTCAAAGTTACTTGTGTACCCTAATATCTTCAAAGTGGCGCCATTTCTCGAGCTTTCAATGGATTTCGATGCACTATACGGCAATACAACGTTCTCTTCATGTAGATTGCGTTTAATGGATGGAAGTTTCCTGTATTTTGAGTAACAATACCAGAAAATGGCCTTTTTCTAACCTAAGCATAACCTCTAGGTCTCAAATAAAGAAATTATGGGATAGATCTCACACAAGTAAATTATGGGATAGAAAGGCCATTAAAGTCTTCAACTGTCATTTGCCGTTTCAAGAAAACGGCAAAAACACGAGTTACTGGCTTTTAAAGCTAAAGGCACACAAGATCTAGCATGTTTTCACAAAAGGGGGTTTTAGGTTCTAGGGCTCCTTTTGTGGAAACAGCGTAGATCTTGTGTGCCTTTAAGCTTTAAAAGCCAGTTACTCGTGTTTTTGCCGCTTTCTTGAAAGGGCAAATGACAGTTTACGACTTTTCTGGCCTTTCTTTCCAATAATTGATCTGTAGGTATTTTATGAGGGTGGTGTGGGGTGGGGAGGAGTAGTTCAAAAAATTTCGCGAAAAACCAACTTTGCCTGACGTATGGCGCAACGATTTGCTTAGTGAAAGATGTACATTTTCCACTAGGTCTGAGAAAAAAGGTGCATTTTTGGGATCAAAACGTTGAAAAGTGAGTTACTGGCTTTTAAAGCCAACAAGTACGCATTAATTTACTTGTGTAACCTAAATTTCAAAGTGGCGCCATTTCTCGACCTTTTAATGGATTTCGATGCACTATACGGCAATACAACGGCCTCTTCCTGTACTTTCAGACTGGCGTGCCAGTTTTGCCCTATTTGGAGTAGAAAATCCGAAAATGTGTTTTTTTGTAACCTAACCTTAATCTCTCAAAGTTACTTGTGTACCCTAATATCTTCAAAGTGGCGCCATTTCTCGAGCTTTCAATGGATTTCGATGCACTATACGGCAATACAACGTTCTCTTCATGTAGATTGCGTTTAATGGATGGAAGTTTCCTGTATTTTGAGTAACAATACCAGAAAATGGCCTTTTTCTAACCTAAGCATAACCTCTAGGTCTCAAATAAAGAAATTATGGGATAGATCTCACACAAGTAAATTATGGGATAGAAAGGCCATTAAAGTCTTCAACTGTCATTTGCCGTTTCAAGAAAACGGCAAAAACACGAGTTACTGGCTTTTAAAGCTAAAGGCACACAAGATCTAGCATGTTTTCACAAAAGGGGGTTTTAGGTTCTAGGGCTCCTTTTGTGGAAACAGCGTAGATCTTGTGTGCCTTTAAGCTTTAAAAGCCAGTTACTCGTGTTTTTGCCGCTTTCTTGAAAGGGCAAATGACAGTTTACGACTTTTCTGGCCTTTCTTTCCAATAATTGATCTGTAGGTATTTTATGAGGGTGGTGTGGGGTGGGGAGGAGTAGTTCAAAAAATTTCGCGAAAAACCAACTTTGCCTGACGTATGGCGCAACGATTTGCTTAGTGAAAGATGTACATTTTCCACTAGGTCTGAGAAAAAAGGTGCATTTTTGGGATCAAAACGTTGAAAAGTGAGTTACTGGCTTTTAAAGCCAACAAGTACGCATTAATTTACTTGTGTAACCTAAATTTCAAAGTGGCGCCATTTCTCGACCTTTTAATGGATTTCGATGCACTATACGGCAATACAACGGCCTCTTCCTGTACTTTCAGACTGGCGTGCCAGTTTTGCCCTATTTGGAGTAGAAAATCCGAAAATGTGTTTTTTTGTAACCTAACCTTAATCTCTCAAAGTTACTTGTGTACCCTAATATCTTCAAAGTGGCGCCATTTCTCGAGCTTTCAATGGATTTCGATGCACTATACGGCAATACAACGTTCTCTTCATGTAGATTGCGTTTAATGGATGGAAGTTTCCTGTATTTTGAGTAACAATACCAGAAAATGGCCTTTTTCTAACCTAAGCATAACCTCTAGGTCTCAAATAAAGAAATTATGGGATAGATCTCACACAAGTAAATTATGGGATAGAAAGGCCATTAAAGTCTTCAACTGTCATTTGCCGTTTCAAGAAAACGGCAAAAACACGAGTTACTGGCTTTTAAAGCTAAAGGCACACAAGATCTAGCATGTTTTCACAAAAGGGGGTTTTAGGTTCTAGGGCTCCTTTTGTGGAAACAGCGTAGATCTTGTGTGCCTTTAAGCTTTAAAAGCCAGTTACTCGTGTTTTTGCCGCTTTCTTGAAAGGGCAAATGACAGTTTACGACTTTTCTGGCCTTTCTTTCCAATAATTGATCTGTAGGTATTTTATGAGGGTGGTGTGGGGTGGGGAGGAGTAGTTCAAAAAATTTCGCGAAAAACCAACTTTGCCTGACGTATGGCGCAACGATTTGCTTAGTGAAAGATGTACATTTTCCACTAGGTCTGAGAAAAAAGGTGCATTTTTGGGATCAAAACGTTGAAAAGTGAGTTACTGGCTTTTAAAGCCAACAAGTACGCATTAATTTACTTGTGTAACCTAAATTTCAAAGTGGCGCCATTTCTCGACCTTTTAATGGATTTCGATGCACTATACGGCAATACAACGGCCTCTTCCTGTACTTTCAGACTGGCGTGCCAGTTTTGCCCTATTTGGAGTAGAAAATCCGAAAATGTGTTTTTTTGTAACCTAACCTTAATCTCTCAAAGTTACTTGTGTACCCTAATATCTTCAAAGTGGCGCCATTTCTCGAGCTTTCAATGGATTTCGATGCACTATACGGCAATACAACGTTCTCTTCATGTAGATTGCGTTTAATGGATGGAAGTTTCCTGTATTTTGAGTAACAATACCAGAAAATGGCCTTTTTCTAACCTAAGCATAACCTCTAGGTCTCAAATAAAGAAATTATGGGATAGATCTCACACAAGTAAATTATGGGATAGAAAGGCCATTAAAGTCTTCAACTGTCATTTGCCGTTTCAAGAAAACGGCAAAAACACGAGTTACTGGCTTTTAAAGCTAAAGGCACACAAGATCTAGCATGTTTTCACAAAAGGGGGTTTTAGGTTCTAGGGCTCCTTTTGTGGAAACAGCGTAGATCTTGTGTGCCTTTAAGCTTTAAAAGCCAGTTACTCGTGTTTTTGCCGCTTTCTTGAAAGGGCAAATGACAGTTTACGACTTTTCTGGCCTTTCTTTCCAATAATTGATCTGTAGGTATTTTATGAGGGTGGTGTGGGGTGGGGAGGAGTAGTTCAAAAAATTTCGCGAAAAACCAACTTTGCCTGACGTATGGCGCAACGATTTGCTTAGTGAAAGATGTACATTTTCCACTAGGTCTGAGAAAAAAGGTGCATTTTTGGGATCAAAACGTTGAAAAGTGAGTTACTGGCTTTTAAAGCCAACAAGTACGCATTAATTTACTTGTGTAACCTAAATTTCAAAGTGGCGCCATTTCTCGACCTTTTAATGGATTTCGATGCACTATACGGCAATACAACGGCCTCTTCCTGTACTTTCAGACTGGCGTGCCAGTTTTGCCCTATTTGGAGTAGAAAATCCGAAAATGTGTTTTTTTGTAACCTAACCTTAATCTCTCAAAGTTACTTGTGTACCCTAATATCTTCAAAGTGGCGCCATTTCTCGAGCTTTCAATGGATTTCGATGCACTATACGGCAATACAACGTTCTCTTCATGTAGATTGCGTTTAATGGATGGAAGTTTCCTGTATTTTGAGTAACAATACCAGAAAATGGCCTTTTTCTAACCTAAGCATAACCTCTAGGTCTCAAATAAAGAAATTATGGGATAGATCTCACACAAGTAAATTATGGGATAGAAAGGCCATTAAAGTCTTCAACTGTCATTTGCCGTTTCAAGAAAACGGCAAAAACACGAGTTACTGGCTTTTAAAGCTAAAGGCACACAAGATCTAGCATGTTTTCACAAAAGGGGGTTTTAGGTTCTAGGGCTCCTTTTGTGGAAACAGCGTAGATCTTGTGTGCCTTTAAGCTTTAAAAGCCAGTTACTCGTGTTTTTGCCGCTTTCTTGAAAGGGCAAATGACAGTTTACGACTTTTCTGGCCTTTCTTTCCAATAATTGATCTGTAGGTATTTTATGAGGGTGGTGTGGGGTGGGGAGGAGTAGTTCAAAAAATTTCGCGAAAAACCAACTTTGCCTGACGTATGGCGCAACGATTTGCTTAGTGAAAGATGTACATTTTCCACTAGGTCTGAGAAAAAAGGTGCATTTTTGGGATCAAAACGTTGAAAAGTGAGTTACTGGCTTTTAAAGCCAACAAGTACGCATTAATTTACTTGTGTAACCTAAATTTCAAAGTGGCGCCATTTCTCGACCTTTTAATGGATTTCGATGCACTATACGGCAATACAACGGCCTCTTCCTGTACTTTCAGACTGGCGTGCCAGTTTTGCCCTATTTGGAGTAGAAAATCCGAAAATGTGTTTTTTTGTAACCTAACCTTAATCTCTCAAAGTTACTTGTGTACCCTAATATCTTCAAAGTGGCGCCATTTCTCGAGCTTTCAATGGATTTCGATGCACTATACGGCAATACAACGTTCTCTTCATGTAGATTGCGTTTAATGGATGGAAGTTTCCTGTATTTTGAGTAACAATACCAGAAAATGGCCTTTTTCTAACCTAAGCATAACCTCTAGGTCTCAAATAAAGAAATTATGGGATAGATCTCACACAAGTAAATTATGGGATAGAAAGGCCATTAAAGTCTTCAACTGTCATTTGCCGTTTCAAGAAAACGGCAAAAACACGAGTTACTGGCTTTTAAAGCTAAAGGCACACAAGATCTAGCATGTTTTCACAAAAGGGGGTTTTAGGTTCTAGGGCTCCTTTTGTGGAAACAGCGTAGATCTTGTGTGCCTTTAAGCTTTAAAAGCCAGTTACTCGTGTTTTTGCCGCTTTCTTGAAAGGGCAAATGACAGTTTACGACTTTTCTGGCCTTTCTTTCCAATAATTGATCTGTAGGTATTTTATGAGGGTGGTGTGGGGTGGGGAGGAGTAGTTCAAAAAATTTCGCGAAAAACCAACTTTGCCTGACGTATGGCGCAACGATTTGCTTAGTGAAAGATGTACATTTTCCACTAGGTCTGAGAAAAAAGGTGCATTTTTGGGATCAAAACGTTGAAAAGTGAGTTACTGGCTTTTAAAGCCAACAAGTACGCATTAATTTACTTGTGTAACCTAAATTTCAAAGTGGCGCCATTTCTCGACCTTTTAATGGATTTCGATGCACTATACGGCAATACAACGGCCTCTTCCTGTACTTTCAGACTGGCGTGCCAGTTTTGCCCTATTTGGAGTAGAAAATCCGAAAATGTGTTTTTTTGTAACCTAACCTTAATCTCTCAAAGTTACTTGTGTACCCTAATATCTTCAAAGTGGCGCCATTTCTCGAGCTTTCAATGGATTTCGATGCACTATACGGCAATACAACGTTCTCTTCATGTAGATTGCGTTTAATGGATGGAAGTTTCCTGTATTTTGAGTAACAATACCAGAAAATGGCCTTTTTCTAACCTAAGCATAACCTCTAGGTCTCAAATAAAGAAATTATGGGATAGATCTCACACAAGTAAATTATGGGATAGAAAGGCCATTAAAGTCTTCAACTGTCATTTGCCGTTTCAAGAAAACGGCAAAAACACGAGTTACTGGCTTTTAAAGCTAAAGGCACACAAGATCTAGCATGTTTTCACAAAAGGGGGTTTTAGGTTCTAGGGCTCCTTTTGTGGAAACAGCGTAGATCTTGTGTGCCTTTAAGCTTTAAAAGCCAGTTACTCGTGTTTTTGCCGCTTTCTTGAAAGGGCAAATGACAGTTTACGACTTTTCTGGCCTTTCTTTCCAATAATTGATCTGTAGGTATTTTATGAGGGTGGTGTGGGGTGGGGAGGAGTAGTTCAAAAAATTTCGCGAAAAACCAACTTTGCCTGACGTATGGCGCAACGATTTGCTTAGTGAAAGATGTACATTTTCCACTAGGTCTGAGAAAAAAGGTGCATTTTTGGGATCAAAACGTTGAAAAGTGAGTTACTGGCTTTTAAAGCCAACAAGTACGCATTAATTTACTTGTGTAACCTAAATTTCAAAGTGGCGCCATTTCTCGACCTTTTAATGGATTTCGATGCACTATACGGCAATACAACGGCCTCTTCCTGTACTTTCAGACTGGCGTGCCAGTTTTGCCCTATTTGGAGTAGAAAATCCGAAAATGTGTTTTTTTGTAACCTAACCTTAATCTCTCAAAGTTACTTGTGTACCCTAATATCTTCAAAGTGGCGCCATTTCTCGAGCTTTCAATGGATTTCGATGCACTATACGGCAATACAACGTTCTCTTCAGTAGATTGCGTTTAATGGATGGAAGTTTCCTGTATTTTGAGTAACAATACCAGAAAATGGCCTTTTTCTAACCTAAGCATAACCTCTAGGTCTCAAATAAAGAAATTATGGGATAGATCTCACACAAGTAAATTATGGGATAGAAAGGCCATTAAAGTCTTCAACTGTCATTTGCCGTTTCAAGAAAACGGCAAAAACACGAGTTACTGGCTTTTAAAGCTAAAGGCACACAAGATCTAGCATGTTTTCACAAAAGGGGGTTTTAGGTTCTAGGGCTCCTTTTGTGGAAACAGCGTAGATCTTGTGTGCCTTTAAGCTTTAAAAGCCAGTTACTCGTGTTTTTGCCGCTTTCTTGAAAGGGCAAATGACAGTTTACGACTTTTCTGGCCTTTCTTTCCAATAATTGATCTGTAGGTATTTTATGAGGGTGGTGTGGGGTGGGGAGGAGTAGTTCAAAAAATTTCGCGAAAAACCAACTTTGCCTGACGTATGGCGCAACGATTTGCTTAGTGAAAGATGTACATTTTCCACTAGGTCTGAGAAAAAAGGTGCATTTTTGGGATCAAAACGTTGAAAAGTGAGTTACTGGCTTTTAAAGCCAACAAGTACGCATTAATTTACTTGTGTAACCTAAATTTCAAAGTGGCGCCATTTCTCGACCTTTTAATGGATTTCGATGCACTATACGGCAATACAACGGCCTCTTCCTGTACTTTCAGACTGGCGTGCCAGTTTTGCCCTATTTGGAGTAGAAAATCCGAAAATGTGTTTTTTTGTAACCTAACCTTAATCTCTCAAAGTTACTTGTGTACCCTAATATCTTCAAAGTGGCGCCATTTCTCGAGCTTTCAATGGATTTCGATGCACTATACGGCAATACAACGTTCTCTTCATGTAGATTGCGTTTAATGGATGGAAGTTTCCTGTATTTTGAGTAACAATACCAGAAAATGGCCTTTTTCTAACCTAAGCATAACCTCTAGGTCTCAAATAAAGAAATTATGGGATAGATCTCACACAAGTAAATTATGGGATAGAAAGGCCATTAAAGTCTTCAACTGTCATTTGCCGTTTCAAGAAAACGGCAAAAACACGAGTTACTGGCTTTTAAAGCTAAAGGCACACAAGATCTAGCATGTTTTCACAAAAGGGGGTTTTAGGTTCTAGGGCTCCTTTTGTGGAAACAGCGTAGATCTTGTGTGCCTTTAAGCTTTAAAAGCCAGTTACTCGTGTTTTTGCCGCTTTCTTGAAAGGGCAAATGACAGTTTACGACTTTTCTGGCCTTTCTTTCCAATAATTGATCTGTAGGTATTTTATGAGGGTGGTGTGGGGTGGGGAGGAGTAGTTCAAAAAATTTCGCGAAAAACCAACTTTGCCTGACGTATGGCGCAACGATTTGCTTAGTGAAAGATGTACATTTTCCACTAGGTCTGAGAAAAAAGGTGCATTTTTGGGATCAAAACGTTGAAAAGTGAGTTACTGGCTTTTAAAGCCAACAAGTACGCATTAATTTACTTGTGTAACCTAAATTTCAAAGTGGCGCCATTTCTCGACCTTTTAATGGATTTCGATGCACTATACGGCAATACAACGGCCTCTTCCTGTACTTTCAGACTGGCGTGCCAGTTTTGCCCTATTTGGAGTAGAAAATCCGAAAATGTGTTTTTTTGTAACCTAACCTTAATCTCTCAAAGTTACTTGTGTACCCTAATATCTTCAAAGTGGCGCCATTTCTCGAGCTTTCAATGGATTTCGATGCACTATACGGCAATACAACGTTCTCTTCATGTAGATTGCGTTTAATGGATGGAAGTTTCCTGTATTTTGAGTAACAATACCAGAAAATGGCCTTTTTCTAACCTAAGCATAACCTCTAGGTCTCAAATAAAGAAATTATGGGATAGATCTCACACAAGTAAATTATGGGATAGAAAGGCCATTAAAGTCTTCAACTGTCATTTGCCGTTTCAAGAAAACGGCAAAAACACGAGTTACTGGCTTTTAAAGCTAAAGGCACACAAGATCTAGCATGTTTTCACAAAAGGGGGTTTTAGGTTCTAGGGCTCCTTTTGTGGAAACAGCGTAGATCTTGTGTGCCTTTAAGCTTTAAAAGCCAGTTACTCGTGTTTTTGCCGCTTTCTTGAAAGGGCAAATGACAGTTTACGACTTTTCTGGCCTTTCTTTCCAATAATTGATCTGTAGGTATTTTATGAGGGTGGTGTGGGGTGGGGAGGAGTAGTTCAAAAAATTTCGCGAAAAACCAACTTTGCCTGACGTATGGCGCAACGATTTGCTTAGTGAAAGATGTACATTTTCCACTAGGTCTGAGAAAAAAGGTGCATTTTTGGGATCAAAACGTTGAAAAGTGAGTTACTGGCTTTTAAAGCCAACAAGTACGCATTAATTTACTTGTGTAACCTAAATTTCAAAGTGGCGCCATTTCTCGACCTTTTAATGGATTTCGATGCACTATACGGCAATACAACGGCCTCTTCCTGTACTTTCAGACTGGCGTGCCAGTTTTGCCCTATTTGGAGTAGAAAATCCGAAAATGTGTTTTTTTGTAACCTAACCTTAATCTCTCAAAGTTACTTGTGTACCCTAATATCTTCAAAGTGGCGCCATTTCTCGAGCTTTCAATGGATTTCGATGCACTATACGGCAATACAACGTTCTCTTCATGTAGATTGCGTTTAATGGATGGAAGTTTCCTGTATTTTGAGTAACAATACCAGAAAATGGCCTTTTTCTAACCTAAGCATAACCTCTAGGTCTCAAATAAAGAAATTATGGGATAGATCTCACACAAGTAAATTATGGGATAGAAAGGCCATTAAAGTCTTCAACTGTCATTTGCCGTTTCAAGAAAACGGCAAAAACACGAGTTACTGGCTTTTAAAGCTAAAGGCACACAAGATCTAGCATGTTTTCACAAAAGGGGGTTTTAGGTTCTAGGGCTCCTTTTGTGGAAACAGCGTAGATCTTGTGTGCCTTTAAGCTTTAAAAGCCAGTTACTCGTGTTTTTGCCGCTTTCTTGAAAGGGCAAATGACAGTTTACGACTTTTCTGGCCTTTCTTTCCAATAATTGATCTGTAGGTATTTTATGAGGGTGGTGTGGGGTGGGGAGGAGTAGTTCAAAAAATTTCGCGAAAAACCAACTTTGCCTGACGTATGGCGCAACGATTTGCTTAGTGAAAGATGTACATTTTCCACTAGGTCTGAGAAAAAAGGTGCATTTTTGGGATCAAAACGTTGAAAAGTGAGTTACTGGCTTTTAAAGCCAACAAGTACGCATTAATTTACTTGTGTAACCTAAATTTCAAAGTGGCGCCATTTCTCGACCTTTTAATGGATTTCGATGCACTATACGGCAATACAACGGCCTCTTCCTGTACTTTCAGACTGGCGTGCCAGTTTTGCCCTATTTGGAGTAGAAAATCCGAAAATGTGTTTTTTTGTAACCTAACCTTAATCTCTCAAAGTTACTTGTGTACCCTAATATCTTCAAAGTGGCGCCATTTCTCGAGCTTTCAATGGATTTCGATGCACTATACGGCAATACAACGTTCTCTTCATGTAGATTGCGTTTAATGGATGGAAGTTTCCTGTATTTTGAGTAACAATACCAGAAAATGGCCTTTTTCTAACCTAAGCATAACCTCTAGGTCTCAAATAAAGAAATTATGGGATAGATCTCACACAAGTAAATTATGGGATAGAAAGGCCATTAAAGTCTTCAACTGTCATTTGCCGTTTCAAGAAAACGGCAAAAACACGAGTTACTGGCTTTTAAAGCTAAAGGCACACAAGATCTAGCATGTTTTCACAAAAGGGGGTTTTAGGTTCTAGGGCTCCTTTTGTGGAAACAGCGTAGATCTTGTGTGCCTTTAAGCTTTAAAAGCCAGTTACTCGTGTTTTTGCCGCTTTCTTGAAAGGGCAAATGACAGTTTACGACTTTTCTGGCCTTTCTTTCCAATAATTGATCTGTAGGTATTTTATGAGGGTGGTGTGGGGTGGGGAGGAGTAGTTCAAAAAATTTCGCGAAAAACCAACTTTGCCTGACGTATGGCGCAACGATTTGCTTAGTGAAAGATGTACATTTTCCACTAGGTCTGAGAAAAAAGGTGCATTTTTGGGATCAAAACGTTGAAAAGTGAGTTACTGGCTTTTAAAGCCAACAAGTACGCATTAATTTACTTGTGTAACCTAAATTTCAAAGTGGCGCCATTTCTCGACCTTTTAATGGATTTCGATGCACTATACGGCAATACAACGGCCTCTTCCTGTACTTTCAGACTGGCGTGCCAGTTTTGCCCTATTTGGAGTAGAAAATCCGAAAATGTGTTTTTTTGTAACCTAACCTTAATCTCTCAAAGTTACTTGTGTACCCTAATATCTTCAAAGTGGCGCCATTTCTCGAGCTTTCAATGGATTTCGATGCACTATACGGCAATACAACGTTCTCTTCATGTAGATTGCGTTTAATGGATGGAAGTTTCCTGTATTTTGAGTAACAATACCAGAAAATGGCCTTTTTCTAACCTAAGCATAACCTCTAGGTCTCAAATAAAGAAATTATGGGATAGATCTCACACAAGTAAATTATGGGATAGAAAGGCCATTAAAGTCTTCAACTGTCATTTGCCGTTTCAAGAAAACGGCAAAAACACGAGTTACTGGCTTTTAAAGCTAAAGGCACACAAGATCTAGCATGTTTTCACAAAAGGGGGTTTTAGGTTCTAGGGCTCCTTTTGTGGAAACAGCGTAGATCTTGTGTGCCTTTAAGCTTTAAAAGCCAGTTACTCGTGTTTTTGCCGCTTTCTTGAAAGGGCAAATGACAGTTTACGACTTTTCTGGCCTTTCTTTCCAATAATTGATCTGTAGGTATTTTATGAGGGTGGTGTGGGGTGGGGAGGAGTAGTTCAAAAAATTTCGCGAAAAACCAACTTTGCCTGACGTATGGCGCAACGATTTGCTTAGTGAAAGATGTACATTTTCCACTAGGTCTGAGAAAAAAGGTGCATTTTTGGGATCAAAACGTTGAAAAGTGAGTTACTGGCTTTTAAAGCCAACAAGTACGCATTAATTTACTTGTGTAACCTAAATTTCAAAGTGGCGCCATTTCTCGACCTTTTAATGGATTTCGATGCACTATACGGCAATACAACGGCCTCTTCCTGTACTTTCAGACTGGCGTGCCAGTTTTGCCCTATTTGGAGTAGAAAATCCGAAAATGTGTTTTTTTGTAACCTAACCTTAATCTCTCAAAGTTACTTGTGTACCCTAATATCTTCAAAGTGGCGCCATTTCTCGAGCTTTCAATGGATTTCGATGCACTATACGGCAATACAACGTTCTCTTCATGTAGATTGCGTTTAATGGATGGAAGTTTCCTGTATTTTGAGTAACAATACCAGAAAATGGCCTTTTTCTAACCTAAGCATAACCTCTAGGTCTCAAATAAAGAAATTATGGGATAGATCTCACACAAGTAAATTATGGGATAGAAAGGCCATTAAAGTCTTCAACTGTCATTTGCCGTTTCAAGAAAACGGCAAAAACACGAGTTACTGGCTTTTAAAGCTAAAGGCACACAAGATCTAGCATGTTTTCACAAAAGGGGGTTTTAGGTTCTAGGGCTCCTTTTGTGGAAACAGCGTAGATCTTGTGTGCCTTTAAGCTTTAAAAGCCAGTTACTCGTGTTTTTGCCGCTTTCTTGAAAGGGCAAATGACAGTTTACGACTTTTCTGGCCTTTCTTTCCAATAATTGATCTGTAGGTATTTTATGAGGGTGGTGTGGGGTGGGGAGGAGTAGTTCAAAAAATTTCGCGAAAAACCAACTTTGCCTGACGTATGGCGCAACGATTTGCTTAGTGAAAGATGTACATTTTCCACTAGGTCTGAGAAAAAAGGTGCATTTTTGGGATCAAAACGTTGAAAAGTGAGTTACTGGCTTTTAAAGCCAACAAGTACGCATTAATTTACTTGTGTAACCTAAATTTCAAAGTGGCGCCATTTCTCGACCTTTTAATGGATTTCGATGCACTATACGGCAATACAACGGCCTCTTCCTGTACTTTCAGACTGGCGTGCCAGTTTTGCCCTATTTGGAGTAGAAAATCCGAAAATGTGTTTTTTTGTAACCTAACCTTAATCTCTCAAAGTTACTTGTGTACCCTAATATCTTCAAAGTGGCGCCATTTCTCGAGCTTTCAATGGATTTCGATGCACTATACGGCAATACAACGTTCTCTTCATGTAGATTGCGTTTAATGGATGGAAGTTTCCTGTATTTTGAGTAACAATACCAGAAAATGGCCTTTTTCTAACCTAAGCATAACCTCTAGGTCTCAAATAAAGAAATTATGGGATAGATCTCACACAAGTAAATTATGGGATAGAAAGGCCATTAAAGTCTTCAACTGTCATTTGCCGTTTCAAGAAAACGGCAAAAACACGAGTTACTGGCTTTTAAAGCTAAAGGCACACAAGATCTAGCATGTTTTCACAAAAGGGGGTTTTAGGTTCTAGGGCTCCTTTTGTGGAAACAGCGTAGATCTTGTGTGCCTTTAAGCTTTAAAAGCCAGTTACTCGTGTTTTTGCCGCTTTCTTGAAAGGGCAAATGACAGTTTACGACTTTTCTGGCCTTTCTTTCCAATAATTGATCTGTAGGTATTTTATGAGGGTGGTGTGGGGTGGGGAGGAGTAGTTCAAAAAATTTCGCGAAAAACCAACTTTGCCTGACGTATGGCGCAACGATTTGCTTAGTGAAAGATGTACATTTTCCACTAGGTCTGAGAAAAAAGGTGCATTTTTGGGATCAAAACGTTGAAAAGTGAGTTACTGGCTTTTAAAGCCAACAAGTACGCATTAATTTACTTGTGTAACCTAAATTTCAAAGTGGCGCCATTTCTCGACCTTTTAATGGATTTCGATGCACTATACGGCAATACAACGGCCTCTTCCTGTACTTTCAGACTGGCGTGCCAGTTTTGCCCTATTTGGAGTAGAAAATCCGAAAATGTGTTTTTTTGTAACCTAACCTTAATCTCTCAAAGTTACTTGTGTACCCTAATATCTTCAAAGTGGCGCCATTTCTCGAGCTTTCAATGGATTTCGATGCACTATACGGCAATACAACGTTCTCTTCATGTAGATTGCGTTTAATGGATGGAAGTTTCCTGTATTTTGAGTAACAATACCAGAAAATGGCCTTTTTCTAACCTAAGCATAACCTCTAGGTCTCAAATAAAGAAATTATGGGATAGATCTCACACAAGTAAATTATGGGATAGAAAGGCCATTAAAGTCTTCAACTGTCATTTGCCGTTTCAAGAAAACGGCAAAAACACGAGTTACTGGCTTTTAAAGCTAAAGGCACACAAGATCTAGCATGTTTTCACAAAAGGGGGTTTTAGGTTCTAGGGCTCCTTTTGTGGAAACAGCGTAGATCTTGTGTGCCTTTAAGCTTTAAAAGCCAGTTACTCGTGTTTTTGCCGCTTTCTTGAAAGGGCAAATGACAGTTTACGACTTTTCTGGCCTTTCTTTCCAATAATTGATCTGTAGGTATTTTATGAGGGTGGTGTGGGGTGGGGAGGAGTAGTTCAAAAAATTTCGCGAAAAACCAACTTTGCCTGACGTATGGCGCAACGATTTGCTTAGTGAAAGATGTACATTTTCCACTAGGTCTGAGAAAAAAGGTGCATTTTTGGGATCAAAACGTTGAAAAGTGAGTTACTGGCTTTTAAAGCCAACAAGTACGCATTAATTTACTTGTGTAACCTAAATTTCAAAGTGGCGCCATTTCTCGACCTTTTAATGGATTTCGATGCACTATACGGCAATACAACGGCCTCTTCCTGTACTTTCAGACTGGCGTGCCAGTTTTGCCCTATTTGGAGTAGAAAATCCGAAAATGTGTTTTTTTGTAACCTAACCTTAATCTCTCAAAGTTACTTGTGTACCCTAATATCTTCAAAGTGGCGCCATTTCTCGAGCTTTCAATGGATTTCGATGCACTATACGGCAATACAACGTTCTCTTCATGTAGATTGCGTTTAATGGATGGAAGTTTCCTGTATTTTGAGTAACAATACCAGAAAATGGCCTTTTTCTAACCTAAGCATAACCTCTAGGTCTCAAATAAAGAAATTATGGGATAGATCTCACACAAGTAAATTATGGGATAGAAAGGCCATTAAAGTCTTCAACTGTCATTTGCCGTTTCAAGAAAACGGCAAAAACACGAGTTACTGGCTTTTAAAGCTAAAGGCACACAAGATCTAGCATGTTTTCACAAAAGGGGGTTTTAGGTTCTAGGGCTCCTTTTGTGGAAACAGCGTAGATCTTGTGTGCCTTTAAGCTTTAAAAGCCAGTTACTCGTGTTTTTGCCGCTTTCTTGAAAGGGCAAATGACAGTTTACGACTTTTCTGGCCTTTCTTTCCAATAATTGATCTGTAGGTATTTTATGAGGGTGGTGTGGGGTGGGGAGGAGTAGTTCAAAAAATTTCGCGAAAAACCAACTTTGCCTGACGTATGGCGCAACGATTTGCTTAGTGAAAGATGTACATTTTCCACTAGGTCTGAGAAAAAAGGTGCATTTTTGGGATCAAAACGTTGAAAAGTGAGTTACTGGCTTTTAAAGCCAACAAGTACGCATTAATTTACTTGTGTAACCTAAATTTCAAAGTGGCGCCATTTCTCGACCTTTTAATGGATTTCGATGCACTATACGGCAATACAACGGCCTCTTCCTGTACTTTCAGACTGGCGTGCCAGTTTTGCCCTATTTGGAGTAGAAAATCCGAAAATGTGTTTTTTTGTAACCTAACCTTAATCTCTCAAAGTTACTTGTGTACCCTAATATCTTCAAAGTGGCGCCATTTCTCGAGCTTTCAATGGATTTCGATGCACTATACGGCAATACAACGTTCTCTTCATGTAGATTGCGTTTAATGGATGGAAGTTTCCTGTATTTTGAGTAACAATACCAGAAAATGGCCTTTTTCTAACCTAAGCATAACCTCTAGGTCTCAAATAAAGAAATTATGGGATAGATCTCACACAAGTAAATTATGGGATAGAAAGGCCATTAAAGTCTTCAACTGTCATTTGCCGTTTCAAGAAAACGGCAAAAACACGAGTTACTGGCTTTTAAAGCTAAAGGCACACAAGATCTAGCATGTTTTCACAAAAGGGGGTTTTAGGTTCTAGGGCTCCTTTTGTGGAAACAGCGTAGATCTTGTGTGCCTTTAAGCTTTAAAAGCCAGTTACTCGTGTTTTTGCCGCTTTCTTGAAAGGGCAAATGACAGTTTACGACTTTTCTGGCCTTTCTTTCCAATAATTGATCTGTAGGTATTTTATGAGGGTGGTGTGGGGTGGGGAGGAGTAGTTCAAAAAATTTCGCGAAAAACCAACTTTGCCTGACGTATGGCGCAACGATTTGCTTAGTGAAAGATGTACATTTTCCACTAGGTCTGAGAAAAAAGGTGCATTTTTGGGATCAAAACGTTGAAAAGTGAGTTACTGGCTTTTAAAGCCAACAAGTACGCATTAATTTACTTGTGTAACCTAAATTTCAAAGTGGCGCCATTTCTCGACCTTTTAATGGATTTCGATGCACTATACGGCAATACAACGGCCTCTTCCTGTACTTTCAGACTGGCGTGCCAGTTTTGCCCTATTTGGAGTAGAAAATCCGAAAATGTGTTTTTTTGTAACCTAACCTTAATCTCTCAAAGTTACTTGTGTACCCTAATATCTTCAAAGTGGCGCCATTTCTCGAGCTTTCAATGGATTTCGATGCACTATACGGCAATACAACGTTCTCTTCATGTAGATTGCGTTTAATGGATGGAAGTTTCCTGTATTTTGAGTAACAATACCAGAAAATGGCCTTTTTCTAACCTAAGCATAACCTCTAGGTCTCAAATAAAGAAATTATGGGATAGATCTCACACAAGTAAATTATGGGATAGAAAGGCCATTAAAGTCTTCAACTGTCATTTGCCGTTTCAAGAAAACGGCAAAAACACGAGTTACTGGCTTTTAAAGCTAAAGGCACACAAGATCTAGCATGTTTTCACAAAAGGGGGTTTTAGGTTCTAGGGCTCCTTTTGTGGAAACAGCGTAGATCTTGTGTGCCTTTAAGCTTTAAAAGCCAGTTACTCGTGTTTTTGCCGCTTTCTTGAAAGGGCAAATGACAGTTTACGACTTTTCTGGCCTTTCTTTCCAATAATTGATCTGTAGGTATTTTATGAGGGTGGTGTGGGGTGGGGAGGAGTAGTTCAAAAAATTTCGCGAAAAACCAACTTTGCCTGACGTATGGCGCAACGATTTGCTTAGTGAAAGATGTACATTTTCCACTAGGTCTGAGAAAAAAGGTGCATTTTTGGGATCAAAACGTTGAAAAGTGAGTTACTGGCTTTTAAAGCCAACAAGTACGCATTAATTTACTTGTGTAACCTAAATTTCAAAGTGGCGCCATTTCTCGACCTTTTAATGGATTTCGATGCACTATACGGCAATACAACGGCCTCTTCCTGTACTTTCAGACTGGCGTGCCAGTTTTGCCCTATTTGGAGTAGAAAATCCGAAAATGTGTTTTTTTGTAACCTAACCTTAATCTCTCAAAGTTACTTGTGTACCCTAATATCTTCAAAGTGGCGCCATTTCTCGAGCTTTCAATGGATTTCGATGCACTATACGGCAATACAACGTTCTCTTCATGTAGATTGCGTTTAATGGATGGAAGTTTCCTGTATTTTGAGTAACAATACCAGAAAATGGCCTTTTTCTAACCTAAGCATAACCTCTAGGTCTCAAATAAAGAAATTATGGGATAGATCTCACACAAGTAAATTATGGGATAGAAAGGCCATTAAAGTCTTCAACTGTCATTTGCCGTTTCAAGAAAACGGCAAAAACACGAGTTACTGGCTTTTAAAGCTAAAGGCACACAAGATCTAGCATGTTTTCACAAAAGGGGGTTTTAGGTTCTAGGGCTCCTTTTGTGGAAACAGCGTAGATCTTGTGTGCCTTTAAGCTTTAAAAGCCAGTTACTCGTGTTTTTGCCGCTTTCTTGAAAGGGCAAATGACAGTTTACGACTTTTCTGGCCTTTCTTTCCAATAATTGATCTGTAGGTATTTTATGAGGGTGGTGTGGGGTGGGGAGGAGTAGTTCAAAAAATTTCGCGAAAAACCAACTTTGCCTGACGTATGGCGCAACGATTTGCTTAGTGAAAGATGTACATTTTCCACTAGGTCTGAGAAAAAAGGTGCATTTTTGGGATCAAAACGTTGAAAAGTGAGTTACTGGCTTTTAAAGCCAACAAGTACGCATTAATTTACTTGTGTAACCTAAATTTCAAAGTGGCGCCATTTCTCGACCTTTTAATGGATTTCGATGCACTATACGGCAATACAACGGCCTCTTCCTGTACTTTCAGACTGGCGTGCCAGTTTTGCCCTATTTGGAGTAGAAAATCCGAAAATGTGTTTTTTTTGTAACCTAACCTTAATCTCTCAAAGTTACTTGTGTACCCTAATATCTTCAAAGTGGCGCCATTTCTCGAGCTTTCAATGGATTTCGATGCACTATACGGCAATACAACGTTCTCTTCATGTAGATTGCGTTTAATGGATGGAAGTTTCCTGTATTTTGAGTAACAATACCAGAAAATGGCCTTTTTCTAACCTAAGCATAACCTCTAGGTCTCAAATAAAGAAATTATGGGATAGATCTCACACAAGTAAATTATGGGATAGAAAGGCCATTAAAGTCTTCAACTGTCATTTGCCGTTTCAAGAAAACGGCAAAAACACGAGTTACTGGCTTTTAAAGCTAAAGGCACACAAGATCTAGCATGTTTTCACAAAAGGGGGTTTTAGGTTCTAGGGCTCCTTTTGTGGAAACAGCGTAGATCTTGTGTGCCTTTAAGCTTTAAAAGCCAGTTACTCGTGTTTTTGCCGCTTTCTTGAAAGGGCAAATGACAGTTTACGACTTTTCTGGCCTTTCTTTCCAATAATTGATCTGTAGGTATTTTATGAGGGTGGTGTGGGGTGGGGAGGAGTAGTTCAAAAAATTTCGCGAAAAACCAACTTTGCCTGACGTATGGCGCAACGATTTGCTTAGTGAAAGATGTACATTTTCCACTAGGTCTGAGAAAAAAGGTGCATTTTTGGGATCAAAACGTTGAAAAGTGAGTTACTGGCTTTTAAAGCCAACAAGTACGCATTAATTTACTTGTGTAACCTAAATTTCAAAGTGGCGCCATTTCTCGACCTTTTAATGGATTTCGATGCACTATACGGCAATACAACGGCCTCTTCCTGTACTTTCAGACTGGCGTGCCAGTTTTGCCCTATTTGGAGTAGAAAATCCGAAAATGTGTTTTTTTGTAACCTAACCTTAATCTCTCAAAGTTACTTGTGTACCCTAATATCTTCAAAGTGGCGCCATTTCTCGAGCTTTCAATGGATTTCGATGCACTATACGGCAATACAACGTTCTCTTCATGTAGATTGCGTTTAATGGATGGAAGTTTCCTGTATTTTGAGTAACAATACCAGAAAATGGCCTTTTTCTAACCTAAGCATAACCTCTAGGTCTCAAATAAAGAAATTATGGGATAGATCTCACACAAGTAAATTATGGGATAGAAAGGCCATTAAAGTCTTCAACTGTCATTTGCCGTTTCAAGAAAACGGCAAAAACACGAGTTACTGGCTTTTAAAGCTAAAGGCACACAAGATCTAGCATGTTTTCACAAAAGGGGGTTTTAGGTTCTAGGGCTCCTTTTGTGGAAACAGCGTAGATCTTGTGTGCCTTTAAGCTTTAAAAGCCAGTTACTCGTGTTTTTGCCGCTTTCTTGAAAGGGCAAATGACAGTTTACGACTTTTCTGGCCTTTCTTTCCAATAATTGATCTGTAGGTATTTTATGAGGGTGGTGTGGGGTGGGGAGGAGTAGTTCAAAAAATTTCGCGAAAAACCAACTTTGCCTGACGTATGGCGCAACGATTTGCTTAGTGAAAGATGTACATTTTCCACTAGGTCTGAGAAAAAAGGTGCATTTTTGGGATCAAAACGTTGAAAAGTGAGTTACTGGCTTTTAAAGCCAACAAGTACGCATTAATTTACTTGTGTAACCTAAATTTCAAAGTGGCGCCATTTCTCGACCTTTTAATGGATTTCGATGCACTATACGGCAATACAACGGCCTCTTCCTGTACTTTCAGACTGGCGTGCCAGTTTTGCCCTATTTGGAGTAGAAAATCCGAAAATGTGTTTTTTTGTAACCTAACCTTAATCTCTCAAAGTTACTTGTGTACCCTAATATCTTCAAAGTGGCGCCATTTCTCGAGCTTTCAATGGATTTCGATGCACTATACGGCAATACAACGTTCTCTTCATGTAGATTGCGTTTAATGGATGGAAGTTTCCTGTATTTTGAGTAACAATACCAGAAAATGGCCTTTTTCTAACCTAAGCATAACCTCTAGGTCTCAAATAAAGAAATTATGGGATAGATCTCACACAAGTAAATTATGGGATAGAAAGGCCATTAAAGTCTTCAACTGTCATTTGCCGTTTCAAGAAAACGGCAAAAACACGAGTTACTGGCTTTTAAAGCTAAAGGCACACAAGATCTAGCATGTTTTCACAAAAGGGGGTTTTAGGTTCTAGGGCTCCTTTTGTGGAAACAGCGTAGATCTTGTGTGCCTTTAAGCTTTAAAAGCCAGTTACTCGTGTTTTTGCCGCTTTCTTGAAAGGGCAAATGACAGTTTACGACTTTTCTGGCCTTTCTTTCCAATAATTGATCTGTAGGTATTTTATGAGGGTGGTGTGGGGTGGGGAGGAGTAGTTCAAAAAATTTCGCGAAAAACCAACTTTGCCTGACGTATGGCGCAACGATTTGCTTAGTGAAAGATGTACATTTTCCACTAGGTCTGAGAAAAAAGGTGCATTTTTGGGATCAAAACGTTGAAAAGTGAGTTACTGGCTTTTAAAGCCAACAAGTACGCATTAATTTACTTGTGTAACCTAAATTTCAAAGTGGCGCCATTTCTCGACCTTTTAATGGATTTCGATGCACTATACGGCAATACAACGGCCTCTTCCTGTACTTTCAGACTGGCGTGCCAGTTTTGCCCTATTTGGAGTAGAAAATCCGAAAATGTGTTTTTTTGTAACCTAACCTTAATCTCTCAAAGTTACTTGTGTACCCTAATATCTTCAAAGTGGCGCCATTTCTCGAGCTTTCAATGGATTTCGATGCACTATACGGCAATACAACGTTCTCTTCATGTAGATTGCGTTTAATGGATGGAAGTTTCCTGTATTTTGAGTAACAATACCAGAAAATGGCCTTTTTCTAACCTAAGCATAACCTCTAGGTCTCAAATAAAGAAATTATGGGATAGATCTCACACAAGTAAATTATGGGATAGAAAGGCCATTAAAGTCTTCAACTGTCATTTGCCGTTTCAAGAAAACGGCAAAAACACGAGTTACTGGCTTTTAAAGCTAAAGGCACACAAGATCTAGCATGTTTTCACAAAAGGGGGTTTTAGGTTCTAGGGCTCCTTTTGTGGAAACAGCGTAGATCTTGTGTGCCTTTAAGCTTTAAAAGCCAGTTACTCGTGTTTTTGCCGCTTTCTTGAAAGGGCAAATGACAGTTTACGACTTTTCTGGCCTTTCTTTCCAATAATTGATCTGTAGGTATTTTATGAGGGTGGTGTGGGGTGGGGAGGAGTAGTTCAAAAAATTTCGCGAAAAACCAACTTTGCCTGACGTATGGCGCAACGATTTGCTTAGTGAAAGATGTACATTTTCCACTAGGTCTGAGAAAAAAGGTGCATTTTTGGGATCAAAACGTTGAAAAGTGAGTTACTGGCTTTTAAAGCCAACAAGTACGCATTAATTTACTTGTGTAACCTAAATTTCAAAGTGGCGCCATTTCTCGACCTTTTAATGGATTTCGATGCACTATACGGCAATACAACGGCCTCTTCCTGTACTTTCAGACTGGCGTGCCAGTTTTGCCCTATTTGGAGTAGAAAATCCGAAAATGTGTTTTTTTGTAACCTAACCTTAATCTCTCAAAGTTACTTGTGTACCCTAATATCTTCAAAGTGGCGCCATTTCTCGAGCTTTCAATGGATTTCGATGCACTATACGGCAATACAACGTTCTCTTCATGTAGATTGCGTTTAATGGATGGAAGTTTCCTGTATTTTGAGTAACAATACCAGAAAATGGCCTTTTTCTAACCTAAGCATAACCTCTAGGTCTCAAATAAAGAAATTATGGGATAGATCTCACACAAGTAAATTATGGGATAGAAAGGCCATTAAAGTCTTCAACTGTCATTTGCCGTTTCAAGAAAACGGCAAAAACACGAGTTACTGGCTTTTAAAGCTAAAGGCACACAAGATCTAGCATGTTTTCACAAAAGGGGGTTTTAGGTTCTAGGGCTCCTTTTGTGGAAACAGCGTAGATCTTGTGTGCCTTTAAGCTTTAAAAGCCAGTTACTCGTGTTTTTGCCGCTTTCTTGAAAGGGCAAATGACAGTTTACGACTTTTCTGGCCTTTCTTTCCAATAATTGATCTGTAGGTATTTTATGAGGGTGGTGTGGGGTGGGGAGGAGTAGTTCAAAAAATTTCGCGAAAAACCAACTTTGCCTGACGTATGGCGCAACGATTTGCTTAGTGAAAGATGTACATTTTCCACTAGGTCTGAGAAAAAAGGTGCATTTTTGGGATCAAAACGTTGAAAAGTGAGTTACTGGCTTTTAAAGCCAACAAGTACGCATTAATTTACTTGTGTAACCTAAATTTCAAAGTGGCGCCATTTCTCGACCTTTTAATGGATTTCGATGCACTATACGGCAATACAACGGCCTCTTCCTGTACTTTCAGACTGGCGTGCCAGTTTTGCCCTATTTGGAGTAGAAAATCCGAAAATGTGTTTTTTTGTAACCTAACCTTAATCTCTCAAAGTTACTTGTGTACCCTAATATCTTCAAAGTGGCGCCATTTCTCGAGCTTTCAATGGATTTCGATGCACTATACGGCAATACAACGTTCTCTTCATGTAGATTGCGTTTAATGGATGGAAGTTTCCTGTATTTTGAGTAACAATACCAGAAAATGGCCTTTTTCTAACCTAAGCATAACCTCTAGGTCTCAAATAAAGAAATTATGGGATAGATCTCACACAAGTAAATTATGGGATAGAAAGGCCATTAAAGTCTTCAACTGTCATTTGCCGTTTCAAGAAAACGGCAAAAACACGAGTTACTGGCTTTTAAAGCTAAAGGCACACAAGATCTAGCATGTTTTCACAAAAGGGGGTTTTAGGTTCTAGGGCTCCTTTTGTGGAAACAGCGTAGATCTTGTGTGCCTTTAAGCTTTAAAAGCCAGTTACTCGTGTTTTTGCCGCTTTCTTGAAAGGGCAAATGACAGTTTACGACTTTTCTGGCCTTTCTTTCCAATAATTGATCTGTAGGTATTTTATGAGGGTGGTGTGGGGTGGGGAGGAGTAGTTCAAAAAATTTCGCGAAAAACCAACTTTGCCTGACGTATGGCGCAACGATTTGCTTAGTGAAAAATGTACATTTTCCACTAGGTCTGAGAAAAAAGGTGCATTTTTGGGATCAAAACGTTGAAAAGTGAGTTACTGGCTTTTAAAGCCAACAAGTACGCATTAATTTACTTGTGTAACCTAAATTTCAAAGTGGCGCCATTTCTCGACCTTTTAATGGATTTCGATGCACTATACGGCAATACAACGGCCTCTTCCTGTACTTTCAGACTGGCGTGCCAGTTTTGCCCTATTTGGAGTAGAAAATCCGAAAATGTGTTTTTTTGTAACCTAACCTTAATCTCTCAAAGTTACTTGTGTACCCTAATATCTTCAAAGTGGCGCCATTTCTCGAGCTTTCAATGGATTTCGATGCACTATACGGCAATACAACGTTCTCTTCATGTAGATTGCGTTTAATGGATGGAAGTTTCCTGTATTTTGAGTAACAATACCAGAAAATGGCCTTTTTCTAACCTAAGCATAACCTCTAGGTCTCAAATAAAGAAATTATGGGATAGATCTCACACAAGTAAATTATGGGATAGAAAGGCCATTAAAGTCTTCAACTGTCATTTGCCGTTTCAAGAAAACGGCAAAAACACGAGTTACTGGCTTTTAAAGCTAAAGGCACACAAGATCTAGCATGTTTTCACAAAAGGGGGTTTTAGGTTCTAGGGCTCCTTTTGTGGAAACAGCGTAGATCTTGTGTGCCTTTAAGCTTTAAAAGCCAGTTACTCGTGTTTTTGCCGCTTTCTTGAAAGGGCAAATGACAGTTTACGACTTTTCTGGCCTTTCTTTCCAATAATTGATCTGTAGGTATTTTATGAGGGTGGTGTGGGGTGGGGAGGAGTAGTTCAAAAAATTTCGCGAAAAACCAACTTTGCCTGACGTATGGCGCAACGATTTGCTTAGTGAAAGATGTACATTTTCCACTAGGTCTGAGAAAAAAGGTGCATTTTTGGGATCAAAACGTTGAAAAGTGAGTTACTGGCTTTTAAAGCCAACAAGTACGCATTAATTTACTTGTGTAACCTAAATTTCAAAGTGGCGCCATTTCTCGACCTTTTAATGGATTTCGATGCACTATACGGCAATACAACGGCCTCTTCCTGTACTTTCAGACTGGCGTGCCAGTTTTGCCCTATTTGGAGTAGAAAATCCGAAAATGTGTTTTTTTGTAACCTAACCTTAATCTCTCAAAGTTACTTGTGTACCCTAATATCTTCAAAGTGGCGCCATTTCTCGAGCTTTCAATGGATTTCGATGCACTATACGGCAATACAACGTTCTCTTCATGTAGATTGCGTTTAATGGATGGAAGTTTCCTGTATTTTGAGTAACAATACCAGAAAATGGCCTTTTTCTAACCTAAGCATAACCTCTAGGTCTCAAATAAAGAAATTATGGGATAGATCTCACACAAGTAAATTATGGGATAGAAAGGCCATTAAAGTCTTCAACTGTCATTTGCCGTTTCAAGAAAACGGCAAAAACACGAGTTACTGGCTTTTAAAGCTAAAGGCACACAAGATCTAGCATGTTTTCACAAAAGGGGGTTTTAGGTTCTAGGGCTCCTTTTGTGGAAACAGCGTAGATCTTGTGTGCCTTTAAGCTTTAAAAGCCAGTTACTCGTGTTTTTGCCGCTTTCTTGAAAGGGCAAATGACAGTTTACGACTTTTCTGGCCTTTCTTTCCAATAATTGATCTGTAGGTATTTTATGAGGGTGGTGTGGGGTGGGGAGGAGTAGTTCAAAAAATTTCGCGAAAAACCAACTTTGCCTGACGTATGGCGCAACGATTTGCTTAGTGAAAGATGTACATTTTCCACTAGGTCTGAGAAAAAAGGTGCATTTTTGGGATCAAAACGTTGAAAAGTGAGTTACTGGCTTTTAAAGCCAACAAGTACGCATTAATTTACTTGTGTAACCTAAATTTCAAAGTGGCGCCATTTCTCGACCTTTTAATGGATTTCGATGCACTATACGGCAATACAACGGCCTCTTCCTGTACTTTCAGACTGGCGTGCCAGTTTTGCCCTATTTGGAGTAGAAAATCCGAAAATGTGTTTTTTTGTAACCTAACCTTAATCTCTCAAAGTTACTTGTGTACCCTAATATCTTCAAAGTGGCGCCATTTCTCGAGCTTTCAATGGATTTCGATGCACTATACGGCAATACAACGTTCTCTTCATGTAGATTGCGTTTAATGGATGGAAGTTTCCTGTATTTTGAGTAACAATACCAGAAAATGGCCTTTTTCTAACCTAAGCATAACCTCTAGGTCTCAAATAAAGAAATTATGGGATAGATCTCACACAAGTAAATTATGGGATAGAAAGGCCATTAAAGTCTTCAACTGTCATTTGCCGTTTCAAGAAAACGGCAAAAACACGAGTTACTGGCTTTTAAAGCTAAAGGCACACAAGATCTAGCATGTTTTCACAAAAGGGGGTTTTAGGTTCTAGGGCTCCTTTTGTGGAAACAGCGTAGATCTTGTGTGCCTTTAAGCTTTAAAAGCCAGTTACTCGTGTTTTTGCCGCTTTCTTGAAAGGGCAAATGACAGTTTACGACTTTTCTGGCCTTTCTTTCCAATAATTGATCTGTAGGTATTTTATGAGGGTGGTGTGGGGTGGGGAGGAGTAGTTCAAAAAATTTCGCGAAAAACCAACTTTGCCTGACGTATGGCGCAACGATTTGCTTAGTGAAAGATGTACATTTTCCACTAGGTCTGAGAAAAAAGGTGCATTTTTGGGATCAAAACGTTGAAAAGTGAGTTACTGGCTTTTAAAGCCAACAAGTACGCATTAATTTACTTGTGTAACCTAAATTTCAAAGTGGCGCCATTTCTCGACCTTTTAATGGATTTCGATGCACTATACGGCAATACAACGGCCTCTTCCTGTACTTTCAGACTGGCGTGCCAGTTTTGCCCTATTTGGAGTAGAAAATCCGAAAATGTGTTTTTTTGTAACCTAACCTTAATCTCTCAAAGTTACTTGTGTACCCTAATATCTTCAAAGTGGCGCCATTTCTCGAGCTTTCAATGGATTTCGATGCACTATACGGCAATACAACGTTCTCTTCATGTAGATTGCGTTTAATGGATGGAAGTTTCCTGTATTTTGAGTAACAATACCAGAAAATGGCCTTTTTCTAACCTAAGCATAACCTCTAGGTCTCAAATAAAGAAATTATGGGATAGATCTCACACAAGTAAATTATGGGATAGAAAGGCCATTAAAGTCTTCAACTGTCATTTGCCGTTTCAAGAAAACGGCAAAAACACGAGTTACTGGCTTTTAAAGCTAAAGGCACACAAGATCTAGCATGTTTTCACAAAAGGGGGTTTTAGGTTCTAGGGCTCCTTTTGTGGAAACAGCGTAGATCTTGTGTGCCTTTAAGCTTTAAAAGCCAGTTACTCGTGTTTTTGCCGCTTTCTTGAAAGGGCAAATGACAGTTTACGACTTTTCTGGCCTTTCTTTCCAATAATTGATCTGTAGGTATTTTATGAGGGTGGTGTGGGGTGGGGAGGAGTAGTTCAAAAAATTTCGCGAAAAACCAACTTTGCCTGACGTATGGCGCAACGATTTGCTTAGTGAAAGATGTACATTTTCCACTAGGTCTGAGAAAAAAGGTGCATTTTTGGGATCAAAACGTTGAAAAGTGAGTTACTGGCTTTTAAAGCCAACAAGTACGCATTAATTTACTTGTGTAACCTAAATTTCAAAGTGGCGCCATTTCTCGACCTTTTAATGGATTTCGATGCACTATACGGCAATACAACGGCCTCTTCCTGTACTTTCAGACTGGCGTGCCAGTTTTGCCCTATTTGGAGTAGAAAATCCGAAAATGTGTTTTTTTGTAACCTAACCTTAATCTCTCAAAGTTACTTGTGTACCCTAATATCTTCAAAGTGGCGCCATTTCTCGAGCTTTCAATGGATTTCGATGCACTATACGGCAATACAACGTTCTCTTCATGTAGATTGCGTTTAATGGATGGAAGTTTCCTGTATTTTGAGTAACAATACCAGAAAATGGCCTTTTTCTAACCTAAGCATAACCTCTAGGTCTCAAATAAAGAAATTATGGGATAGATCTCACACAAGTAAATTATGGGATAGAAAGGCCATTAAAGTCTTCAACTGTCATTTGCCGTTTCAAGAAAACGGCAAAAACACGAGTTACTGGCTTTTAAAGCTAAAGGCACACAAGATCTAGCATGTTTTCACAAAAGGGGGTTTTAGGTTCTAGGGCTCCTTTTGTGGAAACAGCGTAGATCTTGTGTGCCTTTAAGCTTTAAAAGCCAGTTACTCGTGTTTTTGCCGCTTTCTTGAAAGGGCAAATGACAGTTTACGACTTTTCTGGCCTTTCTTTCCAATAATTGATCTGTAGGTATTTTATGAGGGTGGTGTGGGGTGGGGAGGAGTAGTTCAAAAAATTTCGCGAAAAACCAACTTTGCCTGACGTATGGCGCAACGATTTGCTTAGTGAAAGATGTACATTTTCCACTAGGTCTGAGAAAAAAGGTGCATTTTTGGGATCAAAACGTTGAAAAGTGAGTTACTGGCTTTTAAAGCCAACAAGTACGCATTAATTTACTTGTGTAACCTAAATTTCAAAGTGGCGCCATTTCTCGACCTTTTAATGGATTTCGATGCACTATACGGCAATACAACGGCCTCTTCCTGTACTTTCAGACTGGCGTGCCAGTTTTGCCCTATTTGGAGTAGAAAATCCGAAAATGTGTTTTTTTGTAACCTAACCTTAATCTCTCAAAGTTACTTGTGTACCCTAATATCTTCAAAGTGGCGCCATTTCTCGAGCTTTCAATGGATTTCGATGCACTATACGGCAATACAACGTTCTCTTCATGTAGATTGCGTTTAATGGATGGAAGTTTCCTGTATTTTGAGTAACAATACCAGAAAATGGCCTTTTTCTAACCTAAGCATAACCTCTAGGTCTCAAATAAAGAAATTATGGGATAGATCTCACACAAGTAAATTATGGGATAGAAAGGCCATTAAAGTCTTCAACTGTCATTTGCCGTTTCAAGAAAACGGCAAAAACACGAGTTACTGGCTTTTAAAGCTAAAGGCACACAAGATCTAGCATGTTTTCACAAAAGGGGGTTTTAGGTTCTAGGGCTCCTTTTGTGGAAACAGCGTAGATCTTGTGTGCCTTTAAGCTTTAAAAGCCAGTTACTCGTGTTTTTGCCGCTTTCTTGAAAGGGCAAATGACAGTTTACGACTTTTCTGGCCTTTCTTTCCAATAATTGATCTGTAGGTATTTTATGAGGGTGGTGTGGGGTGGGGAGGAGTAGTTCAAAAAATTTCGCGAAAAACCAACTTTGCCTGACGTATGGCGCAACGATTTGCTTAGTGAAAGATGTACATTTTCCACTAGGTCTGAGAAAAAAGGTGCATTTTTGGGATCAAAACGTTGAAAAGTGAGTTACTGGCTTTTAAAGCCAACAAGTACGCATTAATTTACTTGTGTAACCTAAATTTCAAAGTGGCGCCATTTCTCGACCTTTTAATGGATTTCGATGCACTATACGGCAATACAACGGCCTCTTCCTGTACTTTCAGACTGGCGTGCCAGTTTTGCCCTATTTGGAGTAGAAAATCCGAAAATGTGTTTTTTTGTAACCTAACCTTAATCTCTCAAAGTTACTTGTGTACCCTAATATCTTCAAAGTGGCGCCATTTCTCGAGCTTTCAATGGATTTCGATGCACTATACGGCAATACAACGTTCTCTTCATGTAGATTGCGTTTAATGGATGGAAGTTTCCTGTATTTTGAGTAACAATACCAGAAAATGGCCTTTTTCTAACCTAAGCATAACCTCTAGGTCTCAAATAAAGAAATTATGGGATAGATCTCACACAAGTAAATTATGGGATAGAAAGGCCATTAAAGTCTTCAACTGTCATTTGCCGTTTCAAGAAAACGGCAAAAACACGAGTTACTGGCTTTTAAAGCTAAAGGCACACAAGATCTAGCATGTTTTCACAAAAGGGGGTTTTAGGTTCTAGGGCTCCTTTTGTGGAAACAGCGTAGATCTTGTGTGCCTTTAAGCTTTAAAAGCCAGTTACTCGTGTTTTTGCCGCTTTCTTGAAAGGGCAAATGACAGTTTACGACTTTTCTGGCCTTTCTTTCCAATAATTGATCTGTAGGTATTTTATGAGGGTGGTGTGGGGTGGGGAGGAGTAGTTCAAAAAATTTCGCGAAAAACCAACTTTGCCTGACGTATGGCGCAACGATTTGCTTAGTGAAAGATGTACATTTTCCACTAGGTCTGAGAAAAAAGGTGCATTTTTGGGATCAAAACGTTGAAAAGTGAGTTACTGGCTTTTAAAGCCAACAAGTACGCATTAATTTACTTGTGTAACCTAAATTTCAAAGTGGCGCCATTTCTCGACCTTTTAATGGATTTCGATGCACTATACGGCAATACAACGGCCTCTTCCTGTACTTTCAGACTGGCGTGCCAGTTTTGCCCTATTTGGAGTAGAAAATCCGAAAATGTGTTTTTTTGTAACCTAACCTTAATCTCTCAAAGTTACTTGTGTACCCTAATATCTTCAAAGTGGCGCCATTTCTCGAGCTTTCAATGGATTTCGATGCACTATACGGCAATACAACGTTCTCTTCATGTAGATTGCGTTTAATGGATGGAAGTTTCCTGTATTTTGAGTAACAATACCAGAAAATGGCCTTTTTCTAACCTAAGCATAACCTCTAGGTCTCAAATAAAGAAATTATGGGATAGATCTCACACAAGTAAATTATGGGATAGAAAGGCCATTAAAGTCTTCAACTGTCATTTGCCGTTTCAAGAAAACGGCAAAAACACGAGTTACTGGCTTTTAAAGCTAAAGGCACACAAGATCTAGCATGTTTTCACAAAAGGGGGTTTTAGGTTCTAGGGCTCCTTTTGTGGAAACAGCGTAGATCTTGTGTGCCTTTAAGCTTTAAAAGCCAGTTACTCGTGTTTTTGCCGCTTTCTTGAAAGGGCAAATGACAGTTTACGACTTTTCTGGCCTTTCTTTCCAATAATTGATCTGTAGGTATTTTATGAGGGTGGTGTGGGGTGGGGAGGAGTAGTTCAAAAAATTTCGCGAAAAACCAACTTTGCCTGACGTATGGCGCAACGATTTGCTTAGTGAAAGATGTACATTTTCCACTAGGTCTGAGAAAAAAGGTGCATTTTTGGGATCAAAACGTTGAAAAGTGAGTTACTGGCTTTTAAAGCCAACAAGTACGCATTAATTTACTTGTGTAACCTAAATTTCAAAGTGGCGCCATTTCTCGACCTTTTAATGGATTTCGATGCACTATACGGCAATACAACGGCCTCTTCCTGTACTTTCAGACTGGCGTGCCAGTTTTGCCCTATTTGGAGTAGAAAATCCGAAAATGTGTTTTTTTGTAACCTAACCTTAATCTCTCAAAGTTACTTGTGTACCCTAATATCTTCAAAGTGGCGCCATTTCTCGAGCTTTCAATGGATTTCGATGCACTATACGGCAATACAACGTTCTCTTCATGTAGATTGCGTTTAATGGATGGAAGTTTCCTGTATTTTGAGTAACAATACCAGAAAATGGCCTTTTTCTAACCTAAGCATAACCTCTAGGTCTCAAATAAAGAAATTATGGGATAGATCTCACACAAGTAAATTATGGGATAGAAAGGCCATTAAAGTCTTCAACTGTCATTTGCCGTTTCAAGAAAACGGCAAAAACACGAGTTACTGGCTTTTAAAGCTAAAGGCACACAAGATCTAGCATGTTTTCACAAAAGGGGGTTTTAGGTTCTAGGGCTCCTTTTGTGGAAACAGCGTAGATCTTGTGTGCCTTTAAGCTTTAAAAGCCAGTTACTCGTGTTTTTGCCGCTTTCTTGAAAGGGCAAATGACAGTTTACGACTTTTCTGGCCTTTCTTTCCAATAATTGATCTGTAGGTATTTTATGAGGGTGGTGTGGGGTGGGGAGGAGTAGTTCAAAAAATTTCGCGAAAAACCAACTTTGCCTGACGTATGGCGCAACGATTTGCTTAGTGAAAGATGTACATTTTCCACTAGGTCTGAGAAAAAAGGTGCATTTTTGGGATCAAAACGTTGAAAAGTGAGTTACTGGCTTTTAAAGCCAACAAGTACGCATTAATTTACTTGTGTAACCTAAATTTCAAAGTGGCGCCATTTCTCGACCTTTTAATGGATTTCGATGCACTATACGGCAATACAACGGCCTCTTCCTGTACTTTCAGACTGGCGTGCCAGTTTTGCCCTATTTGGAGTAGAAAATCCGAAAATGTGTTTTTTTGTAACCTAACCTTAATCTCTCAAAGTTACTTGTGTACCCTAATATCTTCAAAGTGGCGCCATTTCTCGAGCTTTCAATGGATTTCGATGCACTATACGGCAATACAACGTTCTCTTCATGTAGATTGCGTTTAATGGATGGAAGTTTCCTGTATTTTGAGTAACAATACCAGAAAATGGCCTTTTTCTAACCTAAGCATAACCTCTAGGTCTCAAATAAAGAAATTATGGGATAGATCTCACACAAGTAAATTATGGGATAGAAAGGCCATTAAAGTCTTCAACTGTCATTTGCCGTTTCAAGAAAACGGCAAAAACACGAGTTACTGGCTTTTAAAGCTAAAGGCACACAAGATCTAGCATGTTTTCACAAAAGGGGGTTTTAGGTTCTAGGGCTCCTTTTGTGGAAACAGCGTAGATCTTGTGTGCCTTTAAGCTTTAAAAGCCAGTTACTCGTGTTTTTGCCGCTTTCTTGAAAGGGCAAATGACAGTTTACGACTTTTCTGGCCTTTCTTTCCAATAATTGATCTGTAGGTATTTTATGAGGGTGGTGTGGGGTGGGGAGGAGTAGTTCAAAAAATTTCGCGAAAAACCAACTTTGCCTGACGTATGGCGCAACGATTTGCTTAGTGAAAGATGTACATTTTCCACTAGGTCTGAGAAAAAAGGTGCATTTTTGGGATCAAAACGTTGAAAAGTGAGTTACTGGCTTTTAAAGCCAACAAGTACGCATTAATTTACTTGTGTAACCTAAATTTCAAAGTGGCGCCATTTCTCGACCTTTTAATGGATTTCGATGCACTATACGGCAATACAACGGCCTCTTCCTGTACTTTCAGACTGGCGTGCCAGTTTTGCCCTATTTGGAGTAGAAAATCCGAAAATGTGTTTTTTTGTAACCTAACCTTAATCTCTCAAAGTTACTTGTGTACCCTAATATCTTCAAAGTGGCGCCATTTCTCGAGCTTTCAATGGATTTCGATGCACTATACGGCAATACAACGTTCTCTTCATGTAGATTGCGTTTAATGGATGGAAGTTTCCTGTATTTTGAGTAACAATACCAGAAAATGGCCTTTTTCTAACCTAAGCATAACCTCTAGGTCTCAAATAAAGAAATTATGGGATAGATCTCACACAAGTAAATTATGGGATAGAAAGGCCATTAAAGTCTTCAACTGTCATTTGCCGTTTCAAGAAAACGGCAAAAACACGAGTTACTGGCTTTTAAAGCTAAAGGCACACAAGATCTAGCATGTTTTCACAAAAGGGGGTTTTAGGTTCTAGGGCTCCTTTTGTGGAAACAGCGTAGATCTTGTGTGCCTTTAAGCTTTAAAAGCCAGTTACTCGTGTTTTTGCCGCTTTCTTGAAAGGGCAAATGACAGTTTACGACTTTTCTGGCCTTTCTTTCCAATAATTGATCTGTAGGTATTTTATGAGGGTGGTGTGGGGTGGGGAGGAGTAGTTCAAAAAATTTCGCGAAAAACCAACTTTGCCTGACGTATGGCGCAACGATTTGCTTAGTGAAAGATGTACATTTTCCACTAGGTCTGAGAAAAAAGGTGCATTTTTGGGATCAAAACGTTGAAAAGTGAGTTACTGGCTTTTAAAGCCAACAAGTACGCATTAATTTACTTGTGTAACCTAAATTTCAAAGTGGCGCCATTTCTCGACCTTTTAATGGATTTCGATGCACTATACGGCAATACAACGGCCTCTTCCTGTACTTTCAGACTGGCGTGCCAGTTTTGCCCTATTTGGAGTAGAAAATCCGAAAATGTGTTTTTTTGTAACCTAACCTTAATCTCTCAAAGTTACTTGTGTACCCTAATATCTTCAAAGTGGCGCCATTTCTCGAGCTTTCAATGGATTTCGATGCACTATACGGCAATACAACGTTCTCTTCATGTAGATTGCGTTTAATGGATGGAAGTTTCCTGTATTTTGAGTAACAATACCAGAAAATGGCCTTTTTCTAACCTAAGCATAACCTCTAGGTCTCAAATAAAGAAATTATGGGATAGATCTCACACAAGTAAATTATGGGATAGAAAGGCCATTAAAGTCTTCAACTGTCATTTGCCGTTTCAAGAAAACGGCAAAAACACGAGTTACTGGCTTTTAAAGCTAAAGGCACACAAGATCTAGCATGTTTTCACAAAAGGGGGTTTTAGGTTCTAGGGCTCCTTTTGTGGAAACAGCGTAGATCTTGTGTGCCTTTAAGCTTTAAAAGCCAGTTACTCGTGTTTTTGCCGCTTTCTTGAAAGGGCAAATGACAGTTTACGACTTTTCTGGCCTTTCTTTCCAATAATTGATCTGTAGGTATTTTATGAGGGTGGTGTGGGGTGGGGAGGAGTAGTTCAAAAAATTTCGCGAAAAACCAACTTTGCCTGACGTATGGCGCAACGATTTGCTTAGTGAAAGATGTACATTTTCCACTAGGTCTGAGAAAAAAGGTGCATTTTTGGGATCAAAACGTTGAAAAGTGAGTTACTGGCTTTTAAAGCCAACAAGTACGCATTAATTTACTTGTGTAACCTAAATTTCAAAGTGGCGCCATTTCTCGACCTTTTAATGGATTTCGATGCACTATACGGCAATACAACGGCCTCTTCCTGTACTTTCAGACTGGCGTGCCAGTTTTGCCCTATTTGGAGTAGAAAATCCGAAAATGTGTTTTTTTGTAACCTAACCTTAATCTCTCAAAGTTACTTGTGTACCCTAATATCTTCAAAGTGGCGCCATTTCTCGAGCTTTCAATGGATTTCGATGCACTATACGGCAATACAACGTTCTCTTCATGTAGATTGCGTTTAATGGATGGAAGTTTCCTGTATTTTGAGTAACAATACCAGAAAATGGCCTTTTTCTAACCTAAGCATAACCTCTAGGTCTCAAATAAAGAAATTATGGGATAGATCTCACACAAGTAAATTATGGGATAGAAAGGCCATTAAAGTCTTCAACTGTCATTTGCCGTTTCAAGAAAACGGCAAAAACACGAGTTACTGGCTTTTAAAGCTAAAGGCACACAAGATCTAGCATGTTTTCACAAAAGGGGGTTTTAGGTTCTAGGGCTCCTTTTGTGGAAACAGCGTAGATCTTGTGTGCCTTTAAGCTTTAAAAGCCAGTTACTCGTGTTTTTGCCGCTTTCTTGAAAGGGCAAATGACAGTTTACGACTTTTCTGGCCTTTCTTTCCAATAATTGATCTGTAGGTATTTTATGAGGGTGGTGTGGGGTGGGGAGGAGTAGTTCAAAAAATTTCGCGAAAAACCAACTTTGCCTGACGTATGGCGCAACGATTTGCTTAGTGAAAGATGTACATTTTCCACTAGGTCTGAGAAAAAAGGTGCATTTTTGGGATCAAAACGTTGAAAAGTGAGTTACTGGCTTTTAAAGCCAACAAGTACGCATTAATTTACTTGTGTAACCTAAATTTCAAAGTGGCGCCATTTCTCGACCTTTTAATGGATTTCGATGCACTATACGGCAATACAACGGCCTCTTCCTGTACTTTCAGACTGGCGTGCCAGTTTTGCCCTATTTGGAGTAGAAAATCCGAAAATGTGTTTTTTTGTAACCTAACCTTAATCTCTCAAAGTTACTTGTGTACCCTAATATCTTCAAAGTGGCGCCATTTCTCGAGCTTTCAATGGATTTCGATGCACTATACGGCAATACAACGTTCTCTTCATGTAGATTGCGTTTAATGGATGGAAGTTTCCTGTATTTTGAGTAACAATACCAGAAAATGGCCTTTTTCTAACCTAAGCATAACCTCTAGGTCTCAAATAAAGAAATTATGGGATAGATCTCACACAAGTAAATTATGGGATAGAAAGGCCATTAAAGTCTTCAACTGTCATTTGCCGTTTCAAGAAAACGGCAAAAACACGAGTTACTGGCTTTTAAAGCTAAAGGCACACAAGATCTAGCATGTTTTCACAAAAGGGGGTTTTAGGTTCTAGGGCTCCTTTTGTGGAAACAGCGTAGATCTTGTGTGCCTTTAAGCTTTAAAAGCCAGTTACTCGTGTTTTTGCCGCTTTCTTGAAAGGGCAAATGACAGTTTACGACTTTTCTGGCCTTTCTTTCCAATAATTGATCTGTAGGTATTTTATGAGGGTGGTGTGGGGTGGGGAGGAGTAGTTCAAAAAATTTCGCGAAAAACCAACTTTGCCTGACGTATGGCGCAACGATTTGCTTAGTGAAAGATGTACATTTTCCACTAGGTCTGAGAAAAAAGGTGCATTTTTGGGATCAAAACGTTGAAAAGTGAGTTACTGGCTTTTAAAGCCAACAAGTACGCATTAATTTACTTGTGTAACCTAAATTTCAAAGTGGCGCCATTTCTCGACCTTTTAATGGATTTCGATGCACTATACGGCAATACAACGGCCTCTTCCTGTACTTTCAGACTGGCGTGCCAGTTTTGCCCTATTTGGAGTAGAAAATCCGAAAATGTGTTTTTTTGTAACCTAACCTTAATCTCTCAAAGTTACTTGTGTACCCTAATATCTTCAAAGTGGCGCCATTTCTCGAGCTTTCAATGGATTTCGATGCACTATACGGCAATACAACGTTCTCTTCATGTAGATTGCGTTTAATGGATGGAAGTTTCCTGTATTTTGAGTAACAATACCAGAAAATGGCCTTTTTCTAACCTAAGCATAACCTCTAGGTCTCAAATAAAGAAATTATGGGATAGATCTCACACAAGTAAATTATGGGATAGAAAGGCCATTAAAGTCTTCAACTGTCATTTGCCGTTTCAAGAAAACGGCAAAAACACGAGTTACTGGCTTTTAAAGCTAAAGGCACACAAGATCTAGCATGTTTTCACAAAAGGGGGTTTTAGGTTCTAGGGCTCCTTTTGTGGAAACAGCGTAGATCTTGTGTGCCTTTAAGCTTTAAAAGCCAGTTACTCGTGTTTTTGCCGCGTTTCTTGAAAGGGCAAATGACAGTTTACGACTTTTCTGGCCTTTCTTTCCAATAATTGATCTGTAGGTATTTTATGAGGGTGGTGTGGGGTGGGGAGGAGTAGTTCAAAAAATTTCGCGAAAAACCAACTTTGCCTGACGTATGGCGCAACGATTTGCTTAGTGAAAGATGTACATTTTCCACTAGGTCTGAGAAAAAAGGTGCATTTTTGGGATCAAAACGTTGAAAAGTGAGTTACTGGCTTTTAAAGCCAACAAGTACGCATTAATTTACTTGTGTAACCTAAATTTCAAAGTGGCGCCATTTCTCGACCTTTTAATGGATTTCGATGCACTATACGGCAATACAACGGCCTCTTCCTGTACTTTCAGACTGGCGTGCCAGTTTTGCCCTATTTGGAGTAGAAAATCCGAAAATGTGTTTTTTTGTAACCTAACCTTAATCTCTCAAAGTTACTTGTGTACCCTAATATCTTCAAAGTGGCGCCATTTCTCGAGCTTTCAATGGATTTCGATGCACTATACGGCAATACAACGTTCTCTTCATGTAGATTGCGTTTAATGGATGGAAGTTTCCTGTATTTTGAGTAACAATACCAGAAAATGGCCTTTTTCTAACCTAAGCATAACCTCTAGGTCTCAAATAAAGAAATTATGGGATAGATCTCACACAAGTAAATTATGGGATAGAAAGGCCATTAAAGTCTTCAACTGTCATTTGCCGTTTCAAGAAAACGGCAAAAACACGAGTTACTGGCTTTTAAAGCTAAAGGCACACAAGATCTAGCATGTTTTCACAAAAGGGGGTTTTAGGTTCTAGGGCTCCTTTTGTGGAAACAGCGTAGATCTTGTGTGCCTTTAAGCTTTAAAAGCCAGTTACTCGTGTTTTTGCCGCTTTCTTGAAAGGGCAAATGACAGTTTACGACTTTTCTGGCCTTTCTTTCCAATAATTGATCTGTAGGTATTTTATGAGGGTGGTGTGGGGTGGGGAGGAGTAGTTCAAAAAATTTCGCGAAAAACCAACTTTGCCTGACGTATGGCGCAACGATTTGCTTAGTGAAAGATGTACATTTTCCACTAGGTCTGAGAAAAAAGGTGCATTTTTGGGATCAAAACGTTGAAAAGTGAGTTACTGGCTTTTAAAGCCAACAAGTACGCATTAATTTACTTGTGTAACCTAAATTTCAAAGTGGCGCCATTTCTCGACCTTTTAATGGATTTCGATGCACTATACGGCAATACAACGGCCTCTTCCTGTACTTTCAGACTGGCGTGCCAGTTTTGCCCTATTTGGAGTAGAAAATCCGAAAATGTGTTTTTTTGTAACCTAACCTTAATCTCTCAAAGTTACTTGTGTACCCTAATATCTTCAAAGTGGCGCCATTTCTCGAGCTTTCAATGGATTTCGATGCACTATACGGCAATACAACGTTCTCTTCATGTAGATTGCGTTTAATGGATGGAAGTTTCCTGTATTTTGAGTAACAATACCAGAAAATGGCCTTTTTCTAACCTAAGCATAACCTCTAGGTCTCAAATAAAGAAATTATGGGATAGATCTCACACAAGTAAATTATGGGATAGAAAGGCCATTAAAGTCTTCAACTGTCATTTGCCGTTTCAAGAAAACGGCAAAAACACGAGTTACTGGCTTTTAAAGCTAAAGGCACACAAGATCTAGCATGTTTTCACAAAAGGGGGTTTTAGGTTCTAGGGCTCCTTTTGTGGAAACAGCGTAGATCTTGTGTGCCTTTAAGCTTTAAAAGCCAGTTACTCGTGTTTTTGCCGCTTTCTTGAAAGGGCAAATGACAGTTTACGACTTTTCTGGCCTTTCTTTCCAATAATTGATCTGTAGGTATTTTATGAGGGTGGTGTGGGGTGGGGAGGAGTAGTTCAAAAAATTTCGCGAAAAACCAACTTTGCCTGACGTATGGCGCAACGATTTGCTTAGTGAAAGATGTACATTTTCCACTAGGTCTGAGAAAAAAGGTGCATTTTTGGGATCAAAACGTTGAAAAGTGAGTTACTGGCTTTTAAAGCCAACAAGTACGCATTAATTTACTTGTGTAACCTAAATTTCAAAGTGGCGCCATTTCTCGACCTTTTAATGGATTTCGATGCACTATACGGCAATACAACGGCCTCTTCCTGTACTTTCAGACTGGCGTGCCAGTTTTGCCCTATTTGGAGTAGAAAATCCGAAAATGTGTTTTTTTGTAACCTAACCTTAATCTCTCAAAGTTACTTGTGTACCCTAATATCTTCAAAGTGGCGCCATTTCTCGAGCTTTCAATGGATTTCGATGCACTATACGGCAATACAACGTTCTCTTCATGTAGATTGCGTTTAATGGATGGAAGTTTCCTGTATTTTGAGTAACAATACCAGAAAATGGCCTTTTTCTAACCTAAGCATAACCTCTAGGTCTCAAATAAAGAAATTATGGGATAGATCTCACACAAGTAAATTATGGGATAGAAAGGCCATTAAAGTCTTCAACTGTCATTTGCCGTTTCAAGAAAACGGCAAAAACACGAGTTACTGGCTTTTAAAGCTAAAGGCACACAAGATCTAGCATGTTTTCACAAAAGGGGGTTTTAGGTTCTAGGGCTCCTTTTGTGGAAACAGCGTAGATCTTGTGTGCCTTTAAGCTTTAAAAGCCAGTTACTCGTGTTTTTGCCGCTTTCTTGAAAGGGCAAATGACAGTTTACGACTTTTCTGGCCTTTCTTTCCAATAATTGATCTGTAGGTATTTTATGAGGGTGGTGTGGGGTGGGGAGGAGTAGTTCAAAAAATTTCGCGAAAAACCAACTTTGCCTGACGTATGGCGCAACGATTTGCTTAGTGAAAGATGTACATTTTCCACTAGGTCTGAGAAAAAAGGTGCATTTTTGGGATCAAAACGTTGAAAAGTGAGTTACTGGCTTTTAAAGCCAACAAGTACGCATTAATTTACTTGTGTAACCTAAATTTCAAAGTGGCGCCATTTCTCGACCTTTTAATGGATTTCGATGCACTATACGGCAATACAACGGCCTCTTCCTGTACTTTCAGACTGGCGTGCCAGTTTTGCCCTATTTGGAGTAGAAAATCCGAAAATGTGTTTTTTTGTAACCTAACCTTAATCTCTCAAAGTTACTTGTGTACCCTAATATCTTCAAAGTGGCGCCATTTCTCGAGCTTTCAATGGATTTCGATGCACTATACGGCAATACAACGTTCTCTTCATGTAGATTGCGTTTAATGGATGGAAGTTTCCTGTATTTTGAGTAACAATACCAGAAAATGGCCTTTTTCTAACCTAAGCATAACCTCTAGGTCTCAAATAAAGAAATTATGGGATAGATCTCACACAAGTAAATTATGGGATAGAAAGGCCATTAAAGTCTTCAACTGTCATTTGCCGTTTCAAGAAAACGGCAAAAACACGAGTTACTGGCTTTTAAAGCTAAAGGCACACAAGATCTAGCATGTTTTCACAAAAGGGGGTTTTAGGTTCTAGGGCTCCTTTTGTGGAAACAGCGTAGATCTTGTGTGCCTTTAAGCTTTAAAAGCCAGTTACTCGTGTTTTTGCCGCTTTCTTGAAAGGGCAAATGACAGTTTACGACTTTTCTGGCCTTTCTTTCCAATAATTGATCTGTAGGTATTTTATGAGGGTGGTGTGGGGTGGGGAGGAGTAGTTCAAAAAATTTCGCGAAAAACCAACTTTGCCTGACGTATGGCGCAACGATTTGCTTAGTGAAAGATGTACATTTTCCACTAGGTCTGAGAAAAAAGGTGCATTTTTGGGATCAAAACGTTGAAAAGTGAGTTACTGGCTTTTAAAGCCAACAAGTACGCATTAATTTACTTGTGTAACCTAAATTTCAAAGTGGCGCCATTTCTCGACCTTTTAATGGATTTCGATGCACTATACGGCAATACAACGGCCTCTTCCTGTACTTTCAGACTGGCGTGCCAGTTTTGCCCTATTTGGAGTAGAAAATCCGAAAATGTGTTTTTTTGTAACCTAACCTTAATCTCTCAAAGTTACTTGTGTACCCTAATATCTTCAAAGTGGCGCCATTTCTCGAGCTTTCAATGGATTTCGATGCACTATACGGCAATACAACGTTCTCTTCATGTAGATTGCGTTTAATGGATGGAAGTTTCCTGTATTTTGAGTAACAATACCAGAAAATGGCCTTTTTCTAACCTAAGCATAACCTCTAGGTCTCAAATAAAGAAATTATGGGATAGATCTCACACAAGTAAATTATGGGATAGAAAGGCCATTAAAGTCTTCAACTGTCATTTGCCGTTTCAAGAAAACGGCAAAAACACGAGTTACTGGCTTTTAAAGCTAAAGGCACACAAGATCTAGCATGTTTTCACAAAAGGGGGTTTTAGGTTCTAGGGCTCCTTTTGTGGAAACAGCGTAGATCTTGTGTGCCTTTAAGCTTTAAAAGCCAGTTACTCGTGTTTTTGCCGCTTTCTTGAAAGGGCAAATGACAGTTTACGACTTTTCTGGCCTTTCTTTCCAATAATTGATCTGTAGGTATTTTATGAGGGTGGTGTGGGGTGGGGAGGAGTAGTTCAAAAAATTTCGCGAAAAACCAACTTTGCCTGACGTATGGCGCAACGATTTGCTTAGTGAAAGATGTACATTTTCCACTAGGTCTGAGAAAAAAGGTGCATTTTTGGGATCAAAACGTTGAAAAGTGAGTTACTGGCTTTTAAAGCCAACAAGTACGCATTAATTTACTTGTGTAACCTAAATTTCAAAGTGGCGCCATTTCTCGACCTTTTAATGGATTTCGATGCACTATACGGCAATACAACGGCCTCTTCCTGTACTTTCAGACTGGCGTGCCAGTTTTGCCCTATTTGGAGTAGAAAATCCGAAAATGTGTTTTTTTGTAACCTAACCTTAATCTCTCAAAGTTACTTGTGTACCCTAATATCTTCAAAGTGGCGCCATTTCTCGAGCTTTCAATGGATTTCGATGCACTATACGGCAATACAACGTTCTCTTCATGTAGATTGCGTTTAATGGATGGAAGTTTCCTGTATTTTGAGTAACAATACCAGAAAATGGCCTTTTTCTAACCTAAGCATAACCTCTAGGTCTCAAATAAAGAAATTATGGGATAGATCTCACACAAGTAAATTATGGGATAGAAAGGCCATTAAAGTCTTCAACTGTCATTTGCCGTTTCAAGAAAACGGCAAAAACACGAGTTACTGGCTTTTAAAGCTAAAGGCACACAAGATCTAGCATGTTTTCACAAAAGGGGGTTTTAGGTTCTAGGGCTCCTTTTGTGGAAACAGCGTAGATCTTGTGTGCCTTTAAGCTTTAAAAGCCAGTTACTCGTGTTTTTGCCGCTTTCTTGAAAGGGCAAATGACAGTTTACGACTTTTCTGGCCTTTCTTTCCAATAATTGATCTGTAGGTATTTTATGAGGGTGGTGTGGGGTGGGGAGGAGTAGTTCAAAAAATTTCGCGAAAAACCAACTTTGCCTGACGTATGGCGCAACGATTTGCTTAGTGAAAGATGTACATTTTCCACTAGGTCTGAGAAAAAAGGTGCATTTTTGGGATCAAAACGTTGAAAAGTGAGTTACTGGCTTTTAAAGCCAACAAGTACGCATTAATTTACTTGTGTAACCTAAATTTCAAAGTGGCGCCATTTCTCGACCTTTTAATGGATTTCGATGCACTATACGGCAATACAACGGCCTCTTCCTGTACTTTCAGACTGGCGTGCCAGTTTTGCCCTATTTGGAGTAGAAAATCCGAAAATGTGTTTTTTTGTAACCTAACCTTAATCTCTCAAAGTTACTTGTGTACCCTAATATCTTCAAAGTGGCGCCATTTCTCGAGCTTTCAATGGATTTCGATGCACTATACGGCAATACAACGTTCTCTTCATGTAGATTGCGTTTAATGGATGGAAGTTTCCTGTATTTTGAGTAACAATACCAGAAAATGGCCTTTTTCTAACCTAAGCATAACCTCTAGGTCTCAAATAAAGAAATTATGGGATAGATCTCACACAAGTAAATTATGGGATAGAAAGGCCATTAAAGTCTTCAACTGTCATTTGCCGTTTCAAGAAAACGGCAAAAACACGAGTTACTGGCTTTTAAAGCTAAAGGCACACAAGATCTAGCATGTTTTCACAAAAGGGGGTTTTAGGTTCTAGGGCTCCTTTTGTGGAAACAGCGTAGATCTTGTGTGCCTTTAAGCTTTAAAAGCCAGTTACTCGTGTTTTTGCCGCTTTCTTGAAAGGGCAAATGACAGTTTACGACTTTTCTGGCCTTTCTTTCCAATAATTGATCTGTAGGTATTTTATGAGGGTGGTGTGGGGTGGGGAGGAGTAGTTCAAAAAATTTCGCGAAAAACCAACTTTGCCTGACGTATGGCGCAACGATTTGCTTAGTGAAAGATGTACATTTTCCACTAGGTCTGAGAAAAAAGGTGCATTTTTGGGATCAAAACGTTGAAAAGTGAGTTACTGGCTTTTAAAGCCAACAAGTACGCATTAATTTACTTGTGTAACCTAAATTTCAAAGTGGCGCCATTTCTCGACCTTTTAATGGATTTCGATGCACTATACGGCAATACAACGGCCTCTTCCTGTACTTTCAGACTGGCGTGCCAGTTTTGCCCTATTTGGAGTAGAAAATCCGAAAATGTGTTTTTTTGTAACCTAACCTTAATCTCTCAAAGTTACTTGTGTACCCTAATATCTTCAAAGTGGCGCCATTTCTCGAGCTTTCAATGGATTTCGATGCACTATACGGCAATACAACGTTCTCTTCATGTAGATTGCGTTTAATGGATGGAAGTTTCCTGTATTTTGAGTAACAATACCAGAAAATGGCCTTTTTCTAACCTAAGCATAACCTCTAGGTCTCAAATAAAGAAATTATGGGATAGATCTCACACAAGTAAATTATGGGATAGAAAGGCCATTAAAGTCTTCAACTGTCATTTGCCGTTTCAAGAAAACGGCAAAAACACGAGTTACTGGCTTTTAAAGCTAAAGGCACACAAGATCTAGCATGTTTTCACAAAAGGGGGTTTTAGGTTCTAGGGCTCCTTTTGTGGAAACAGCGTAGATCTTGTGTGCCTTTAAGCTTTAAAAGCCAGTTACTCGTGTTTTTGCCGCTTTCTTGAAAGGGCAAATGACAGTTTACGACTTTTCTGGCCTTTCTTTCCAATAATTGATCTGTAGGTATTTTATGAGGGTGGTGTGGGGTGGGGAGGAGTAGTTCAAAAAATTTCGCGAAAAACCAACTTTGCCTGACGTATGGCGCAACGATTTGCTTTGTGAAAGATGTACATTTTCCACTAGGTCTGAGAAAAAAGGTGCATTTTTGGGATCAAAACGTTGAAAAGTGAGTTACTGGCTTTTAAAGCCAACAAGTACGCATTAATTTACTTGTGTAACCTAAATTTCAAAGTGGCGCCATTTCTCGACCTTTTAATGGATTTCGATGCACTATACGGCAATACAACGGCCTCTTCCTGTACTTTCAGACTGGCGTGCCAGTTTTGCCCTATTTGGAGTAGAAAATCCGAAAATGTGTTTTTTTGTAACCTAACCTTAATCTCTCAAAGTTACTTGTGTACCCTAATATCTTCAAAGTGGCGCCATTTCTCGAGCTTTCAATGGATTTCGATGCACTATACGGCAATACAACGTTCTCTTCATGTAGATTGCGTTTAATGGATGGAAGTTTCCTGTATTTTGAGTAACAATACCAGAAAATGGCCTTTTTCTAACCTAAGCATAACCTCTAGGTCTCAAATAAAGAAATTATGGGATAGATCTCACACAAGTAAATTATGGGATAGAAAGGCCATTAAAGTCTTCAACTGTCATTTGCCGTTTCAAGAAAACGGCAAAAACACGAGTTACTGGCTTTTAAAGCTAAAGGCACACAAGATCTAGCATGTTTTCACAAAAGGGGGTTTTAGGTTCTAGGGCTCCTTTTGTGGAAACAGCGTAGATCTTGTGTGCCTTTAAGCTTTAAAAGCCAGTTACTCGTGTTTTTGCCGCTTTCTTGAAAGGGCAAATGACAGTTTACGACTTTTCTGGCCTTTCTTTCCAATAATTGATCTGTAGGTATTTTATGAGGGTGGTGTGGGGTGGGGAGGAGTAGTTCAAAAAATTTCGCGAAAAACCAACTTTGCCTGACGTATGGCGCAACGATTTGCTTAGTGAAAGATGTACATTTTCCACTAGGTCTGAGAAAAAAGGTGCATTTTTGGGATCAAAACGTTGAAAAGTGAGTTACTGGCTTTTAAAGCCAACAAGTACGCATTAATTTACTTGTGTAACCTAAATTTCAAAGTGGCGCCATTTCTCGACCTTTTAATGGATTTCGATGCACTATACGGCAATACAACGGCCTCTTCCTGTACTTTCAGACTGGCGTGCCAGTTTTGCCCTATTTGGAGTAGAAAATCCGAAAATGTGTTTTTTTGTAACCTAACCTTAATCTCTCAAAGTTACTTGTGTACCCTAATATCTTCAAAGTGGCGCCATTTCTCGAGCTTTCAATGGATTTCGATGCACTATACGGCAATACAACGTTCTCTTCATGTAGATTGCGTTTAATGGATGGAAGTTTCCTGTATTTTGAGTAACAATACCAGAAAATGGCCTTTTTCTAACCTAAGCATAACCTCTAGGTCTCAAATAAAGAAATTATGGGATAGATCTCACACAAGTAAATTATGGGATAGAAAGGCCATTAAAGTCTTCAACTGTCATTTGCCGTTTCAAGAAAACGGCAAAAACACGAGTTACTGGCTTTTAAAGCTAAAGGCACACAAGATCTAGCATGTTTTCACAAAAGGGGGTTTTAGGTTCTAGGGCTCCTTTTGTGGAAACAGCGTAGATCTTGTGTGCCTTTAAGCTTTAAAAGCCAGTTACTCGTGTTTTTGCCGCTTTCTTGAAAGGGCAAATGACAGTTTACGACTTTTCTGGCCTTTCTTTCCAATAATTGATCTGTAGGTATTTTATGAGGGTGGTGTGGGGTGGGGAGGAGTAGTTCAAAAAATTTCGCGAAAAACCAACTTTGCCTGACGTATGGCGCAACGATTTGCTTAGTGAAAGATGTACATTTTCCACTAGGTCTGAGAAAAAAGGTGCATTTTTGGGATCAAAACGTTGAAAAGTGAGTTACTGGCTTTTAAAGCCAACAAGTACGCATTAATTTACTTGTGTAACCTAAATTTCAAAGTGGCGCCATTTCTCGACCTTTTAATGGATTTCGATGCACTATACGGCAATACAACGGCCTCTTCCTGTACTTTCAGACTGGCGTGCCAGTTTTGCCCTATTTGGAGTAGAAAATCCGAAAATGTGTTTTTTTGTAACCTAACCTTAATCTCTCAAAGTTACTTGTGTACCCTAATATCTTCAAAGTGGCGCCATTTCTCGAGCTTTCAATGGATTTCGATGCACTATACGGCAATACAACGTTCTCTTCATGTAGATTGCGTTTAATGGATGGAAGTTTCCTGTATTTTGAGTAACAATACCAGAAAATGGCCTTTTTCTAACCTAAGCATAACCTCTAGGTCTCAAATAAAGAAATTATGGGATAGATCTCACACAAGTAAATTATGGGATAGAAAGGCCATTAAAGTCTTCAACTGTCATTTGCCGTTTCAAGAAAACGGCAAAAACACGAGTTACTGGCTTTTAAAGCTAAAGGCACACAAGATCTAGCATGTTTTCACAAAAGGGGGTTTTAGGTTCTAGGGCTCCTTTTGTGGAAACAGCGTAGATCTTGTGTGCCTTTAAGCTTTAAAAGC